>CP135553.1:1535476-1610009 GCA_032402905.1 Khaya senegalensis | reverse complement strand
TGAACAAATAAAATTTTAAAATAAATAAACAAATAATTAATTAAAAATAATTATATTAAATTAATTTAAATACAAAATTATGCTAAAATATATAAATTAAAAATAAAATTATAAGTTTATCTATTTTAAAAGAGAGAAAGAAAATTCTTCAATTTTGAGTGAGAAATTCTCTTTTCTTCACTAAAAAGAAGTAAAGAATTCTCTTTGTTCACTTTATTTTTTGAACCAAATAAAAAAAAAATCTTCTTTCTCTCATTTAATAAAATAAAAATTTCTAAGAAATTTACTTTGTTCACTTTATTTTTTTCAAATAAATAAAGGAATCCTCATTTTTTTTTTTTTTATGATGCCCTTCTTTCTCTTATAGATTAATAAAAACAAACATACTCTAAGAAATTCACTTTCTTCACTTTATTTTTTGAAACAAATAAGGGAATTCTCATTCTTTTGCGGATACTCTTCTTTCTCTTTGTAGATTAATAAAAACAAACATACTCTAATAGTAAGTGAACTGAGTTCAATATCATTAGAGTCAGAAGAAGATAAGAGGCAAGGGCATGAGCTTGAGGCCTTGAAGAGACCTGTCTTTTAATCTACATCGCTTTCACTTTCAGACATGCTCAAAAAAAATCATACTAGGTGACATATACTTCACATTCAGCAGTACGGGAGTTGTTCCCCATAATTCAATGTGTCACCCTGAAACTTGTTGATATTTCTCGTCACGTCAACTTTTTGATTGCCATTTTGTTCATTAATCATGATTTATTGGAACATATATACAGAAAATGTCAACAAAAGAAAACATATATTACATTACAAATGTAAAATGTTGTAGATGAGCATATTTACAAAATTGCCCATTGCGACTATCAGAAATATCCTAGATGAAGGCTTGGGGTGATTACGAAGTTTTAATAGTGACTGCTGAGAGTTCACTAAGCCACCACAAAATTCCAATATCACAGGAATTTAGTGTGAACAAGCTTGTCACATTCAAATACTGAAACATCTCCATTCCTAACTGCATGAAGCAATTACGTTAGGCATGGTGGGTTGGAAAGCAACATCTATGCAGGCCTGCTCATATGCTTTGATCTTTCTGTCAAGCTTAGATGATGTACGGTTGTAAAAGTAGATAGAACCATCTGAAGAGCATGAAACAACCCTCTCCCCATCCAAACTTAAACTGCACTTGATTGGGAACCCATTCACGCCATGGCTTTCATATTGTTTGTACTTGTCAAGCCTGAAAGGAGGAGTTGAAGAAAAAAATTGCAATGTAATTTCTATTTGACTGTGCAACTAAATAAGGATCAAATGGATGGTGCCTAATACAGGGACAAGTATAGGCTTCCACGTAAACCTGATACAGAAGAAAGACCAGCATTACAAAATGGATAGGATCAGACAATCAAAATTGTTACTTGTTACCCTTGTTCACAATCGTACACCATAGTTTGGTAAAAGAAAACACACCCTGGAAATGCCTATTGAACAAACAATTTAGATATCTATGTATAATAAAGACAATAATTCTACTTAATCCAACATTCCAAAATTCAACGGATTTAACATTATGAACCAGAGATATTGATTCATGCGTCAGAAATTATAAATTCTGACAGATAGAAGGCAAATCATTCAGTCATATATTTCTACAACATGCAAGAAAGAATTCCAGCCTGAGAGTTTCTTTATGAGTAAACAAATAAATGTTCTGAGTCTTGTAGTTAACAAAACTAAGATTAATTGAACATAAGTTTTAGGAAAAGATAACCATGTCATGAGAAAGAAGTCATTAACACATAAAGTTGATTATACTTGGATGTTTAAAGCGATCTGTTTGAATAGGACTGCCAAAAAGGTGAAGAAAAGATAAATTAAGCCTAAACAGGTTATCATCACTTTAACTGTTCTAGCAATTCTAGGTCCGATGTTGGCACTGCACATCTTAAATAATCATCTTACAGCTACTGTTTAACACAAAAACGAGCAACGCTTCTCAGTCTACAAACATTCTTCAGGAAATCACTAAAAATAATTAATTGCCAGATGTAAGCCTTGAGAACTAGTAAACATTAAAGAAAACAAACCACTAAGTATGCCAGTCATGTGCATGGGCATTTACGTGCAACAGGTGTCTAATTTATTCAAGCTTTTAGCTAAAATGCAAACTAGAACCTGATCATGCACTTCAAACTCTGTTGAATAACTTAAGAAGTCTATTCAGGAGAATGTGAATGAAGGGTAAAGTACAAAATAAAATGAGAAAGTGTGAACAAAACAGAGTCTTGCTACTGGCCGGGGCTATTAAGTAGAATGCAGGGGAAATATTACATTGGACTCTCAGAGTACTGGTCGACATCTCCTTTGACCCCCATTCTTTGCCCAGAAAACTAGCTCAATGGTAAGTTCTCTATTGGATCTTAAACTTCATCAATGTGTAATGGCTTTTGCAAGGACAAAAAGAATTTCTCTAACATATTCATGGGTTCATGATTTTGATGTTTGTAGATACAAATGGAAAATGAGCTAACAAGTGACCCCTACTTGGAGAGAGTGGGAGAAAGAGAAATAGTTAAAATAAAACTCTCAGCAATGCAAAGGTAAACATATTTGGAGTCACCTGATTAGACAATGGAACCTCTCACGAGACATCCCAAACAATAATAGAGTTCTCACTCACATTGGTTCCAGCTACATCACTGGAAGAGACAAATTGCTTTCCATTGATAGTAAATTCAATGTCAAGGATTGAGCCAGAATTTGAATGTACTCATGTGCCATCTTGCCAGTTCTAATATCCCACAATCTGAGGGAGCCCTTTGATCCACCAGAGAGGAAGAGGTTGGAGTTTTCTGGATTGAGCTTTATTACTCTAACAGTATGTTCCTCCCTGAAATTCTAAGTCTCTATGCCCTTTTCAACATTAACTAACCTCATTGATCAGTCATAGCCACAAGAAAGCACAAATAGTTCTTGCTGCAACCGCTACATCGTTCACAGCTGCATCATGGAAGCTAACTGTATGTGCTAACTTCTTATCTCTGCTCCACACATTCCATACACAGATTGTGTGATCCATCCCAGCAGAAAGCAAGAAGATGAGCTGCAGGCTAACTCTAATGAACAGATCAACAAGGCCAGCAATATAATCTATATGCAGGGGAAAATATCATTTTAACCGTTTGCCAATGTAATATTTACAAGAAACTGTATAAACAATAGAAGGAAAGAATGAATGATTCAATACAGATGTGGACAACATTTTGTCAGTGATAGAGCATACCATGACTTGATGACCAGTGTATAGCCTTGACAGCTTTTGTATTGTGACAAAGAGATGCTGACAGCCTTCCTGGTATTCTGCTTTGTTGTGCATGGCCCTTTGGCTGATGTCTAAACGATGAAAATATATCATTTCGCTGGTTTGAATCTGAAACACTTCCAAGGACTGGCAACAAGAAGAAATATGCAAGTGAGGAGATAAATCTGCATGGTAGAATAAGAGTCAGTGTAAACACAAGTAAACATCATAGAAATGCATAGGTATTGGCTGGAACAATTACCTATTGCATTTGCATATCACACAAATAGAAAAGTCTAATGAAGGCTAATCCAGATAGAGTCCGAACTCAAACACACATTTCTGCATTGTGGTTTCAGAATTTTAACATTACATTAAACAATGGATCCACATATTTAATACACATTTACTTCAAACATATTACGTAAAAACATCTTTTGCAACGTAGTGCTGATTGACTCTTACTCCAGTCGTTGTCATCTACTGCTTAACAACATCCAAATTGATAATAACTTACTGTAAGCTAAGCATAGACCTAAAATTGGCGGGTATTATCTGTGCAGAGACTACGCATAAGGTATCAATAGGCTACCGAAACATTCAAAACTCCATCGTAGACTTCTTTCACTAATCATTGGAAAATTAAAGCAGCACAAAAACCAATTAATTACAGTAGCTCATCTAAATCAATCATAGCTATATCAATAAAACTTTAACTGACTTCAATGGCAGTGATATAATTTGTTGAACAAATTCATAACTTCACAGATAATTGCAGATGAAAGTGTTTTACTCGAAATCTGTTTTCCACAAAAATATTCCCAAATTCATCCTCACTGCATTTGCACAGCCATTGCAACTTGTGACAATTTTTACTTATCACAAATTCACTTCGCCGCCAATGTAGAGTCTCGTAATATGTGATAAGAAAAACTAAAAAAGAGATGCAGTTTCATTATAAAGATACAAACTAATATTTGCTATCAACAGAAGAATGATAATGATAGAAGAAGGCTCATGGCTAATACCTTGGGTGGTGGTAACTGGGTCATTAGGATTGGAGCTGGATCAGGAACATTGGTACACTCAAAACCAAGAACGTGCTCTCTCTCTTTGATATGAATCTGCCTGCAACCGGAGCTTCGTTTTGAAGACCCGATCGCCGTTGATTCGGGCGATGACCAGAGTGGGGCGCTTTTGGGGGATACGGGTACTCGGGTATAGGTCGTTTTGAAGGAGCAAATATGGGATTCTTGGGTCGGACTTCGTGTTCGAGGATGGTTTCAATTTGAATTCGGATTCGAGTTCGGGTTAGTCGTCTGAGGTGTTGGAGTGCGCGTTGCGGAGATCCATCGCCCGGAAATAGGCCACGTTGGTTGAGCAGGGAGAGGTACCCGAAAGCTCTTACCTGTTTTGGACCTGGAGAATTGGGTTTGATTTTAACAGGCCCCACTGGCCAGGCCACGTCAGTTGATATTTGGGCTACAATGTCCTCGAGATGTTTGATGAAATGTTCGGCAAGCTAGGCCTTCACCTCAACGAAGGCGAGCCCATTTATAATTATGTACAAAAGCAGCAAGACCGACAACCATGCTTGGAAACTAGAATTTGTAAACGAATTTGGATCTTTTCGTATTTATATAGTTCCCAAATATCGAATTATATAAGATCAAGTATAATGAAATTCTGGCTGTGGTCCATTGAACCAATGAAGCAGAAGAAGATTCTTTGTTTTCAGGTATTGTTTTAATAGGAGTTGTTTGAACAGAAACATAGATCAATGATGACGAGCGAAGAAAGGAAATGTCAGAAGTAGGCCCATTCAATCTCTCTTCTTCTTCATACAATCACGAAGCCTTCACTCTCTATGGTCCTATATACACTGTATGATCACTACCTATAATATATATATACAATATGCTTTTACATAGGGTGATATCTGTCTTTTATTTGCAAAGTGTCAACTAGTAATTTATTTTTTCAAGAGAACAAATATGTTGAGATTTTTATTTTATTTTTGTTGTGAACTCTCTAATTGTCAACGTATTCTTAAAAAATAAAAATTGAATTATATGTATATTTTTAAGTGTTTAATTTGATAAAATAACAACATATTCTTTGTAAAAATATATATTTTTTTAATTTATTTTTTTTAAAATTATTAATTTATTTATATCTTGATAGATTTTTTTATTTTTTATTTTTATATATATCTTAGTAAGAATCTCTTTCTTTACCTTATCTACAATTCTATTAATACTATATTTTTTTAATTTTTTTTAGGTAATATTATAAATCTACTAGTAAAAGTCTTATTAAAAAATTTGTCTTGTAGAGTCATTGAGAGTCAAAATTTTTTTTATTATTTAAATTAAAGGATGTAATTTGTTTTTAACTTGTAATATTTTGATATCATCATTTTTTGAGGGGACTTTTTGATAAGACTAGTTATAGAGAAAATCTCCCAATTATTTTGATAATCCTAGAATTATATGTGAGCAACTTGATTGATAGAAAATATCATATACCAACAACATATTATATAATCCTTTGAATATTTATCATGCGTATATTACGGAGGACCATATATTATTATATATTATACTTGAATGATGTAAATATGAAGTCATGCTGTGCAATTGTTGGCCCAAAATATGTCCCACGATGCTTAACTCACAAAATTGTTATATATACAATTGATTGTAAGTGATTGCCAATTATGAACCTTGGGTTGCTAAATGATGGTACTTATAATCTCTAGATTATGAAATATGGAGACAAGGTAGTAAAAATGAAATCCATATTGACAAAGATCAATGTATATTGTAATTCTATTGCGATTTTGCTGAGATTAATGATCATGGCATCACAAAATTTATAATGCAATCTTTCCCAAATTAATAATTGTAGCCTTATAATACAGCTAGTGGAGAACATAAATAACATAATTCACCGACCAAAAATAAAAAAGGTAAAAAAGAAACAGTGATAGAGCGGAGGGAAAGCATAAGAGGACAAGGAAGTGAACAACTTTCAACCAAAGTCTTGAAATATTGTAAGATTTATAACAAGAATAAAAACAAGGGTTGCGATAAAGTGGGTCCACTTGAAGACTAAAAGGAATGTTTCATCAAAGAGGGCCAAGAATCAAAGATCATCCAAGTCAACCCCACCAAGGGTTGAAGACTAATTTGGTGACAAAACACATGCCCACTACTAGTCAATTTGTATATTCACTCATCATCCTATTGAAATTTTCAAAGATGACAGAAACTTTGATTTTTTTTTTTTATTTTACTTTATTTGTTTATAATAGATGGTTGAAAATTGAGATTGCAAAATTTTCAAAATGAAAGAATTCAAAACTAAAGTCAATGAAAAGAGGGATGGTCTTATAATCCACAGCATTTAAGCCTCTAGTCAACAATTTCTTTAATCAAATAGGGAAAAATTTTAAACAATTAAATTACAAATCAAATTCCCCATGTTGACATAATTATTTGCAAACATTAATACTCTCTATGATTTCACCACTCATTTACTAGTTTCACTAATGATGATTATAAGGAGAGAGAGAATAGCGTTTGAACAAAATTAGGTGATGAGGAAAGAGGGAGTTGGTAAGGATCACATGAACTTGGACAAGTTCCCAAGATTAGGATTCCACGTTTATTAATTGATAAAAGCAAGGATTAGACTTCCAATTTCTTTATTAAATTACCTTCTTGATGAGATCGTAAAGCACCTCAAATATATAGAATTGTCACTAAACCATTTGTGTAGATCTTACTAGAACTAGAAACTAGGGATCTTCCTCTACTTTTATAGTGATACGTATATAAAGGTTATATTAAGAGTTTTTAATTAAAACATTTCTACCCACAACACTTTGTCCCACTAGGGAGAGCCAACTTTCAGAAAGTTTGTCAAACTATATACTTCTCTTTTGGCTATTGTACACTAAGTGGAAATCTTAGTTGGTTTTTGTAGCTATAGGAAGAGTGTATAATGAATGAGTGGAGTACAGGGACGGCTATATATTATTATTTTATGGCAAATTGGGAGAGAAAATACATTACAAAAGAAGTGCAGTCTTCTTTGCTAGCTGCTCCCGTTTTACTTCTAAGCCCAGATATTAATATTTGAGATTTTTCCCATTATTCATCGAGCCAAACGATTTGTTTTGCTTTAATTACCTTAAAGTGGTAGGGTTCCTTTTGTTTTATTTGCTTGCTCTATAGGCTTTGTTAGGGTTACGGGGAAGGTTTGCCCTATGATCTGCTAAAGTGCTTTCTTCAATCACTGAATTCATCACCTAACAATCATAAGCATTATTATATATTAATTATTGTATAATTGTTTCTGTCTTTCATCTTCGATAGTATTAGACAAACCTTGGAGTTTGATTGTAGTTTATTATTTATTTGTATAAGTTTTGTAATTAAGAATTAAATTCCAAAAGTTTTGTGTTCAAAATTGATCCTACGATTGGCTTTCTATCATATATAAAAGTTGTCTTAGTGGAACATGAAAATGATGAATTGACTTTCAAAACTGAAAACTTAAACGAATACTAAAAAACCCACCAATCTGGACCGTCCAAATTGCTCTCTGCTGGTTGATGACTCTTTGAATATACTAACAAATGAATACGATAGTCAATCGAGAATTATATCAGTTGACAACACTTAAATGGTTAGTATTGATTGACTTAATTAACGGACATGATCACCCCAAAACAACTAATTCACCATTGCATGATTTCGACTACAATCTATCACAATCAAACTGAGATTAATCTCCCTCGGCTTAAATATATTCTAATTGTACCAATGGGTTAATCAAGTTTAATCCACAATTGTTGTCGCTAGAGAGAGAAATAGAAGAAGAAATTAAGAAAGTTGTACGTATGTTTAATGGCGTGTACGCGGTTGATGCTTTACTTTCAAGTATTGATGAGGTTGACCTAATTTTATTAATGAATGAATATATACGGAAGACAGAATTGAAGCACGTTGTGGGATTGACAAGTTACAGAGACAGAAAGCATGAAAGAAGCAGTGTATGGCTGCTGAAATTATTGCCCTTTTATTTTAGAATTATCCTGTATGTGTTTTAACTTTCAGAAAGTGACTCAAGAGAAAAGATCCACTTGGCATTCTTTCTGTTCTGTCATCTTCCTCGTGGAGCTTGTGCTTAAAATTATTCTTCTGGCATTCTTTCATGGAGGACAATAGACAAAATAATAACTTGGTGTCAAAATCCAATGTAAGCTTCACGTTTTTGTCAGCTTGCACACCACAACCTTACAGCATAATGACATCATGATGTACTTACTGTTCAAATGCATAATGCATTTACCACAAGTGGTTTTGTTTATTTTCCAAAATATTTATAAGGGTGTTCATCACCAAAACATGCACAGAGAATTGCACACAAATGTTTATAAAAATTTGTAGAAGAATCCTGTATAGACTAGTTATATAGATGTAGTGTTAATGTTGTGAAAATATACAAAGCTAATTGTATCCTTTACCTATTTTTTATTATTATTTTATTTTTTGTTTTCTTTTTCAGTTGTTGGTGATGAGAGCTAAATGACGACAGGAAATGTGCACGAGAGAAATCAAATTGGAATTGGGGATATGCACTGCTGCAGCCAAGATTCAACAAGCCCAATTTGGGCACCAAACTGTCATAATATATCTTCATGTTAGCATAATAATTGGATGCTATACTTAATTACTTCACTATGTACCTTACCTCTTACTCTTAGTCTAAAGTATTCATTTTCGATCACAAAAATTATTGTCATTATTATTGTTTGAATGGAGCATAACTACAAATTCAATTAGAATAAATTTATGCATTCTATCTGATTACAAAGGAGACATTAATGGTGTTGTGATGGATTTTACTTCGGAGAGCATGAAAATTAAAGAGAAGGGGCAAATGCAATGAAACATGTACACTTTGGAGGAGAGGAGAGGGGATCCGAAGTGAAATGATTAAGAAGGGCAAGTGGTATCTTGAAGATTCAACCAACGGGTATAAGAAAAAGCTGTGATGAAATCTATTGGACTGCAACAGGTTCTTAAAATAGAAATGTATCCCTGTTAGACCCTTCGTTTGGCCAACTACCCCCACTTCCACTCATTCATTACCAACAAAATCAAAAACAAAAATAAAAAAAGAATTAACAACTTGCCAATACACAATGCCCACATAGAAGGAGCCAACAAATATGCAAGCAAAAACATCATATTGTTTCATAATTCTCAATTAAGAATCCATATGGTTAAAGGGAAAGTGATGAAATGGAGAAGAAGGGTACGTGTAGAAATAGAATGGGTCGGCCAAAATCAAATGATTAGAAGGAAGAATATTAGCAGCTATCAAGAAGAAGAATAAGCCAACGGCAAGCAGGAGAGAGAGAGAGAGAGTCGCTTTCATTCTCATTTTCAGGGCTCTGACTCTGAGGTCCGCTAGGGCTTGGGGAAAAAAAGGTGGGTCCCATGTGTCGTCGCACGCGTGCACGCCGAATGGACCCTACTCGTTGACTTTGATTCAAAAGTCATACCCCTTAATAACCACAGCATGACGCGATTAGTCTCCTCTCTCTATCTCTGCCGCCTCAACCCACCAGTCAAATTCCATTTTCATTTCCCCACTTTTTTAATTTTGTTTTATTTTTTGGTCAATTCTAAATTCTAAATTTATCTTCTGTTTTTATTTATTTATTTTTATTTGTTTTTTACTCACAAACTTGAATATTGAAAACCATTTATCAATTTCCGTATAAAAGAGGGAGACGGAAGAATGCATGAACGAGGTCGAAGATGCATGGGAGGCATACAACATTCACTTAGCAAATGAATCAAATTCCATTGTCTTTTACAAATCAAACACTTTACCTAAGTCCAATATGATCTCATCCTCGACTGCAAATATAATCAACTGACGATATTTTCACAAAATTGAGAAATGACTGTGAAAGCTAAAACTCCCATATAAGAAATTAAGGTTGAATTTCACCAACAATACATACCTAGCTAGAATGAAATGAAAATCGAGTCATCCACCTTTGAATTTGGTGGTGATATGGTCAATTATGAGGTGTTGTCTTTTCGAGTATGATAAGGTCAATAATGAGGTATTTCTCTCAAGACCACAATTTAGTTTCGTGTTCTTTGATCAACAATCAAAAGTTGTACACTTCCTCTTTTATCTTATTCTGCTCAATCGATTGTCCGCCACCCTATTGTTGATTTAATGATAGTGGATGGTTCTCTAAGAAATTATAATCTGGAATCAATATGCACCTCTCTCAAAACTGAAATCTTCAGTGTATTAATTGACTTATATATGGTAAGTTGATGGCTGCCCTTGATCCTTAGGAAAACCGTAGACTTCTAGTTCTTTACGTCTGCTAACATTCCACAAGGCTTGACATTTAGTTTAAAAGATTATGTAAATTGTGTTACCCATTACATCAATAGAATTTTACTATGAATTTATAAAAGGTGAAATTGGACTTTAGGTTGGCCTCAAGAAACTGATATTGTTAATTTAAATCCAAATTTTGGAGTAAATAAAACAAAAAATTCTCACTAGTTTATGGGAAAATCTGCCCTATGATTAGCCAAATGGGCTCCATGTGGTTGTGGTGGCCAGTTTTGGCACCACCTTACTGGCCAAACCAATATGCCACCATTTACTTTTCTCTTGCAGTATTGAATTAATAATAAATACAATATTAATATGTATAAAAAAGTAAAAAAAAAAAAAAAAGGGAGAAAATTAAATCATCTAAAATGAGAAGAAAAAAGGAAATTCAAAATGAAAATGACCCTAATTTAATTTCCTTGTCTTATCAACCCTTGAAATGTCAACCACATTAATCCGTTTAGTTCTTTCATTTGTACAGTAGCCATGGAATAGTACTTCAATTGCTTATATATATACTGCCGGTATGCACCGATCCGTTTCTCACGATCATTTTACGTTACATTGGAAGCTCAGAGAAATACCAGAGAGATCGAAGAGCTAGCAAGAAATCGAACATCGAATATAGCAACCATTAAGCAACAACTGTTGTATTTAGCCATGGCTGATGAATTTAATACGACCAAAGACTGGTGGGAATCTTCCAGAAACAGGTTTGATAGTGGATCTTCTTCTTCATCTTCTGGTCTCAATCATGGTTTGGGAAGCTTTGGTTGGCCAACAGAAATGGTGGACATCAAAGCTGCAAGATCCTCCATAGATTCTTCTGCTTCTGTTTCGGGTAGTTCAGTTGTTTTTCAAGATTCCCAGAAGCTGCAACAGGGCCCTGATTCTGGTAGTGACTTGCATATGATGGCTTTAGGCCTCTCTTCTCCTTCCTTAGATTGGAACCAGGCCTTACTGTAAGTTCGGTTTATAATTAAAAATCAATTCACTTTTTTTTTTTTTTTTTTCGTTCTGGTTATTTTATTTAATGAAACATTCACGGTGGTGAAATTATTGAACACTTATTGTTTTGTCAGTCGAGGTGACAAATCTGAGAGCAGTTTTCGATCTATGCTTCAAGATTCAAACGCAAACTATCAGCAAGAAACCGGCATGGGATCATCTCAAGTTCAATGGAGAGAGAAAATGTTTCCTGGGATGAATGGAGACTCAACAGTAACTGAGTTTAAGCAAATGAACCGAGGTTTTTCTTTAGATCAACAGCAGTTTAGCTCTAGGAGTGACAGCACTGTGACATGCCAAGGTTTGCCTTCTAGTTTTCAGATGGATTCATCAGCTATATATGGCAACCCTTCAACAATGTTTCAAGGAATATTAGGATCCGATAATCAGCCACATCAATCAGCTTCTTTTGAGAATCGATCGATGAATTATTACTATGGAGCAAGTAGCCATGGCATAAACACAAGTGAACTATTGCCTTCTTGGTCTGCAAATAAAGTTCCTCAATTCCTGAGAACTTCGCCTCCAAAACAGCAGCCACAACATACATACTTGCACTTCTCAAACAACGCACCGTTTTGGAATGCATCTGCCGCCTCCATGAATGATGTTCGACCATCAGGATTTTTCCCATCGCTGCAAACACCATACCAAACTCAAAATTTTGATGAGAAACCAAAGGTAGTAAATAATATCAGTACTGTTTTTAAAATTAACTTCAAGATTATGGTTTCGAATATGGGATTGAGATATTTCATTTCTCTCTCTCTCTCTCTCTCTCTCTCTCTCTTTCTCTTTTTCCAGCATACCACATCTGAAGTTCGAGAGTCAAGCACAGTAGTGAAGAAAAGCAGTGGCAGCGAACCAACATCCAAGAGGGCTCGAAATGAAACGCCATCGCCTATGCCGGCATTTAAGGTATAATAATTAATAGGTTGATAAATTAAACATATTATTAACAAGAGGGAGCTTTAATTACACTTTCCATTTACATAATTCATAGAAATAGATGAAACTTTTGTAGCTTTGTTATCGATTAGGTGAGGAAAGAGAAGATGGGGGACAGAATCACTGCACTCCAACAATTGGTTTCGCCTTTCGGAAAGGTAATAAGTTTCTCAATTTCATTTGCTTTTTCTAGTTTTTGGAGTTTTCTGTGTGAGCATTCAATTGCTTTCTGAATTGATCATCAAATCTTGCTTTATGGATTTTGATAATTTTCATTTTAAAAGAAATTTTGATGTTGCATTATTCATTTTGTCAGACTGATACAGCCTCTGTGCTATCAGAAGCTATTGAATACATCAAGTTCCTACATGAACAAGTAGCTGTAAGTATTCCATATAAAGACCCTGTCATTGTCATAATAATTATCAATAATTCGAAATCATGACACAGAATTTATGCGGTGGTCTCAATCCTCAACCTTTATTCTGATATATGTAATTTCTTTGTATTTAATACCAGGTCTTAAGTACCCCATACATGAAAAGTGGAGCTCCCATACAAAACCAACAGGTAAATATAAAAATATTCTACTTCCGGCTACATATATTGATCATAATTAATTATTGCATACATTATATTGCATGTACAAGATATGGTAAATAAAACATATGTTTTTCTCTAAATATGCAGAACAACTCTGAGAAACCTAAGGACAATGAAGGGCCAAAACAAGATCTTAGAAGCCGAGGACTGTGTCTTGTACCGGTTTCAAGCACTTTCCCAGTCACTCATGAGACCACTGTTGATTTTTGGACCCCTACATTTGGAGGAACATTCAGATAGAGGAAAAAGAAAGTGAAAACTAACATGGGGCGAGGAACTGATTCTCTGCTACATCTTATCAAACCCTAGACAAGTTGGGAATGATAAGATTGATTAATGTTGAAAGAACAGAAAACAGAAGAAGCCCACGTAACTGTCTAGTCCAGGATGGAAAAGGAATTGTACAAATTGTAAAAGAAAGAGAAAAGGATATGATATCCCCTCATTGTTGGGCCAGCTACAGGCAAAATGATGCAAGTTCCCTATATTGGGACCATTGTGAAGCATATTTATTGTTGTAATAATTGAAGAATTATGGTTTAAGGTTGGTTAGGGATGAGAATAGGCGCTGAAGTTTAAGATTTGTTTAGAGAACATTTTCGTTGTTAGCAGCAGCTGATTAGCTATAGCTAGGTTCGCACATTAATAGAGACGATAAAGGTGAATAGCGAGCTGGCACTACCTTTAGTTTAAGAGAAAAGAAAGTAGAAGAAAAACCAAAAAAACAATAAACAAAACTGAAGAGAATAATTGAATTCCAGAGGAGAAGTGAGTGTGGGGATGTCATTTGATTGGAAATCTCACTTTTGATTTATTTATGTGTTTGGAATATGTTAGTGGAAGTCAGAGAGTGACCCACATACCTTCCCTTCAGGTTTTATTTATTTGTTTATATTTCTAAAAAAATTTATAATATCATCAGAATTAGAGAAATGTATGTGCAGATGCTATCAGAAAATGCTTTTGTGCTTTTCATCCAATGGTCACAGGGAAGAGCTTCCATTGGAAGGTAAAGCGAAGCAAAACCTCTCTCTCACTCTCTCTCTTTTCTTTAAAGATATCTTTTAAATAATTATTGTCCTTGTGTAATTTTATATATTTTCAAATGGGTACTCAAATTTGATGACATATAGATGGTCCTCAGTGCATCTCCTGTATAATTTGAACTCGCAATTGTAAAAATATATGCACCATTGGTCATGGGATTGGCAATGAACAATGTAAATCCTTCTAGTTCGCATTTTTTCTCTCAAATTATCTATAGCTCACTTGTTTGAGATTTATTTCTTCTTTCCATTCGGAAAGAAAATAAACAAAGAATAAAGAGAAATAGCAATATAGCTTCACACTTCTTTATCTTTGAGATTATAATCAGCAACATGACTCTTTTCATAATTAATTTTGAGAAAGTAATAAAATACGAGTGAGTGTGAAGACTAGTTCAAGAATATTCCCACAAAGTTAAAAGCCATGGCATCTCTCTCTTTCTCTGAGAAGCAGAGCTATCCAGAGAAATTATAAAAACTCAACAAATATAACAGACTAATCATGAAACCCTCCAAAACAAAGAACAAAATTAAAGAAAGTAAAGGGTCTTTCTTCTGAAATATAGTCGATTGGCATCTCTTTCTCTCCCACTTTTTCCTCTCGTGACTTTTGTACTGGCTGAAGAGTATTGTAACATATCTTTAAACCAAGCCCCGGGATCAGCACCACTTTATGAAATTCAGCTTTAAGTTTCTTTACTCAGAAGCATGTATATATACATATATAAATATATCGAAAGGAAAAAAAATAAAAGCATTGATCATTGTTTTGTTGATATATTTATATATATACTCTTTCGTGTGACTCCAAGATATCTAAAGCTTACTATCCAATGTTCTATATATGTAGTTGTCTTTCTGTAAGGAAGTTGTTGGTTCTTAAATCTGCTTTCATTCTACAGTGCTTCCAAGAAGAGTCACAATGCAATTGTGGGAAAGCACTTTTAAAGCATTTATTGCCCTGCTGCCCAACAGCATGATTGGAGAGAATGGAGTATGAAATGAGATACCAGTGAAGCACGTGCTTCAGTAGTGCTTGACACATGCATATGCCCATATATATATGAGCAGTATAAAGATTTTCAACTCTAATTTTTTGACAGAAAAACGTGAGGTATAACCTTAAAGATAAGAAAAGGGAATGGATTGAAGCTTGTTCAGGTTTATTTTTTAGCCACGGTAGCTTTGCTTCTTGAAGCATTTTTATGGGAACAATTATATCACACGCAATCTAAAAACTTTCGAAGTATAACTCGCTAGAATCTCCCATCACCTTATTGGGGAAGATTATTAAACTACTTGGACGAGAAATTCTTACATCATCCCAAGTAGTTTTTTTTTCTTTAACATGTCAATGGCCAGAATTCTACTATTTGTAATGAGTTAAAATTTTATTTCATTTGGAATGTAGTTTTTTGTCGTAATTGAGAATAAAAATAATCTCATTCTCGACAACAAGGTCTCGTACTCATTTAAAACGTGATTTCTTCTTTGTGTGTGTGTGAGTTGTTCTAGATAGATGAAGCTCAGTCTTAAGGCTAGACAAATCTAATAAACTAGCTACCATAGCAGCATTTCTGCAGGTACCCTACTCTATGAGAAGAATATATTAGCATTAGCTCCAGTATTGAATTCTTTACACTTGGGGCTTAAGCTGTTTAATATGTTCTTGCAGGATATGTAATATAAAACTGTCATCTAGGCATGAAAAGAGGTTCCCATGTCATGGAAGAGCATATGAATTTCAGGTTTCTTTTCGGATTCCCCTTGTGAAAGTTCGTAGCTACTTGTTAGGCTAGCATTTATTCAGCTTCAGTAGAAGAGAAATGTCTTCTCTTGATTCGAAAGGAATTAAAGCTTCCTTTCAAAGTTCTCAGATTAATCATCCTTTGTCACCTGTCACCTAGTGCCGATGCACATACAATTATCAAGCAAAAGGTTATTCTAAGAATACGACCATTAAGGGGTGTTTGCTTTTAAGAATGAGAAATCTCGAATCTTGCGTAAGTTTTAACCGTCAGAAATATAACTCGCATGCGGGTCCAAACTTCTACGACAACGAAGGTGACAGTTAATTTCCATTCATGCTCTGTAATAATTCGTCTGATTAAAACTGAAGATTCTTATTCACTGTACTTGTCATGAGGGGTTGGTTTTATACCCTCCTGCTGCAGGTAAGGTAAGTCAAGTCGGTTGTTTGGGACAGTATGGAGTGAAAAAGTATGCATACCCGATGTTAGGTGTCTGTCAGTTGTCTCTATCGTTGAATATTAGGTTTGATCCAGTTGGGCCAATGCTTAGCGATCTTGGTATGAACCACCGTACCAACTGCCTAGAACTGCTACAAGGTATCATCGTTGTGTTTTCCTCATTTCTAATCTTTGCCTTGTAATGCTTTCATCAAAAAGTATTCGTCAATTATTTTGTGGGAAAAAAAAAAAAAAAGAAGGGCAGAAGGGAATAACACATTTCACGGTCTAACGTATACAAGCAAGCAATACAAATACAAATAATTGACCAAACAACTTTATCATTGATAAAAACCACTATGTGTAGCACACGTACAGAACATATACTGATCAAAGCAAGAATTATTGTTTGCAAACCTGAAGATATAGAATCCGGAATTCTGAAGGTGAAAAGAATAGAAGAAGGCCATATGTAGTGTTTTCATATTAAAATTGAAATTTAAGCACTTCCCTTCAGCTTCTTTGCAATGCCGGCAATGTACTTTCCCTGGTGGAAGGCTTGCTCCAACTCAAGCTCAGATGGCTGTCTTGAGCCATCTCCGGCAAAAGTTCCGGCACCGTAGGGACTTCCACCTTTCACTTGCTCCATCTCAAACATGCCAGCACCAAATGTGTATCCAATTGGAACAAATATCATCCCATGGTGAACAAGCTGAGTAATTGCTGTCAACCTGTGGCCAAACCGAATTTAGTTAGTTCTCCTGCTTGGTTGCTAGGAATTTTGATAATTTCAAACTGCACTTAAACCATGACATTTGGACTTACGCAGTAGTTTCTTGTCCACCACCTTGTGATCCAGTGCTATAAAATATCCCAGCAGGTTTGCCAGCAAGCTGTTGTGATCTCCATAGACCACCAGTTGCATCTAAAAATGCTTTAAATTGAGCAGACATCATTCCAAATCTTGTTGGGAAACCAAAAACAAACCCATCAGCCTCAGCAAGTTCGATGGGTGTAATGACTGGTACATCACTCTTTGGCGGTGCACTCATCTTTCCAAGCACCTCCTCTGGTAGTGTCTCAGGGACCTGTTCCAGATGTTTGTTAGCGTCAGTTTACCTATCCATACCCACTATTCAATACTATTAGAATAGAAAAACAAATGCCAAAACCACAAGTAACAGACAACAAGCATGAGCAACATAGTGGATAGTGAAAATAGAGAACCAACTTAGATGCCTGATTATGGAAGAAGGAGAAATGCAACAACTTAGATAACTAGTTTGGAAGAATTTTTCTGTAAGTAAATTCAGAAAAATGAAATGAATATGGTAAAGAGAAAATGTCAAAGCTGTCAGCCTCGTGGAAAGTTAGCTGTGGAAAAGGGCAACTTGCCAAAACATATACTTTGATATTGAATTCAAAACAGCAGATTTCAACCATCAGTTGTCGCCCACCATCTAACCAATTTACTATCTCAAAACATTTATTGATAAGAAGGTACCAATTTTGAAATTTCATTCTTTATCAACCTCTCTAGTTTCAAAGAGGTCAAAATCTCTTCCCCTCAAGATTTGCTTTTTTCTTAGAATAAGTTTAATATTACCATATACCAGGCAAACTAACATCAGAAGTAAACTTGGGAGTTTAATTAATGACAGTAGAATAACTCATAGGTAAGACAGTGCGCATCATCACCTGCCATAGTTTGGCTTCAACACCTTCAACAGATGAAGCCCCTTTCTTTATCTCTTCTGCCAGTTTCTCTACATGTCCGTACATGGAATAGTACCTGAAATAGCAATAAACTTTCACTAAAGAGTGACATTATACCAAAACAATATAGAAACACTGCAGAATACTCAACAACTGACTAAATGGAAAACGGCATATAATAATACTTTAAATGATTGTACAACACTATATCTGACAGATTCAAATATTATGCAAAAGAAATATAGATAGTCTATAGAAGACTGTATATCGGAAATTCATTTAATTAGTGATCACCACTAAGTATTTATGACCAACATTTTCTAATTAAATCAAATAGCACTTCCATTGGTACACCTAGTCTAAGTCATCCAAATTGTTGCAAATGATTGTCCTGAACTTCAAATTTTTAAGGTTAATTACCTAGTGATAACAAACTATATGTAAACAGAGTAATGTGGAATTAGTCTGAACCAAAGTTGCTTCCAAACAGGAAATGGATCATCTTTCCAAATTAACCAAGTCGGGTCATGAAACCATAGCCACGAAGACGCCATCATGCCATGGCTAGAATATAGGGCAACAAGACCACCTTCAACCACCATTCACACCTAATACGATCTCATTACGGTACTTGAACATCAGTCCTTTGCATAAATTTGCCACAGAACCAAAATTGGGAACAGAGAACCTAGCAGAAACCAAAAAGCAGCAAGCACAGAGGATACATGATGCCAAGTAACTGTCAGTCCCCAGTCAGTCATTGAGAACATTGATGTTTGTTTATGCAAAAGGATACATTAAGCTAAAAGATAATGTCTGCTTCAACAATGTCATTTGAAAATCACTTGTAATGGCCTTCCCTTCTTACCCCGGGTACTTATCTCAAGGCTTAAACACAGGCACTCACCTTCCCGCATTATGAAACTTCATATCATGCATTCCATCAAATGCAAACTCTACCATCCCAAGAACTGACACAGATTAAATGGTCTTTCAGTGTGAACCTATGGCAGCTTATAAAGCCCAGACATATAAAACTTTGGAGTTTTGACAAGTGGGAATATGCTGCCAACAGCAAGGAGTGAACAAGCATGTTAATATTCTACAAATGAGTAAAAGACTACTGATTCACCAGTAAAATTAGAGTCAAAAAGTTATCTCAAGGCAATAAGGTGGAATAAATAACAGAAACAGAAATGATACTGGCCTAAACACTTTTATACGTTCTTCAACTATACATCTCAGAGAATGAAAAGCCTACATTACACAAGATGACAATGTAAGTTCCTAACCAAACACAATTTTTCATTTGGTTTCCACATATCTCTACTTCAGAACAACTTATTTCCTATAATTAACCATGTCAAATGCAATAAGGGGATTGAAAGCACCAATAGAGACTGTCATCCATTCAATTCCAATTCCAAACACAACATGCTTGGATATGAAGCTGGGCCTAAGAATTGAAAGTGAATGGAATTTGGAAGTTGACTTCTTCAGAAGAAAAAAAATTAGGGGCTAACATCTCCATTACCATGTTATGAAACACAATTTAATAAGCATTATAAAAAATATTATTCAAAATATGTCTCACAACTGTAATAATCAGATGACTCTAAATTGTAGTTCTCTAATCGTATTTTACATATTTCAAACACTTCAAATCTCATTATAAACTCCTTGATAACACATATGGGACCATTTCAGACTTTCCTCGCGTCAACTGTTACTTTCAATGAATTTAATCTACAATACAACGACACTTCCATAGCCAAAGACACAATACAAAAAGCAAAGGAAACTCAAGCAAAGCCACCAACCTAAACGATTCTAAAAAGCTAAAGGATTAATTGAAATAACTGCATTTCCGATCAAACATTTTACAGACTTCTAACACTAAAAGCTACAATCAAACAGCTCAATGACCATACAAGAGTGAAGAAAATCATGCCAATTACGCTAAACACGCATCATTACGACATAAAGTACCTCTGTTAATTAAGCTAAAGCAAAAAAGATCCATAATTAGAACATATCAAACTAAAAACGCAAATTAAGAAAATATTAAAAGATTAAAAAACCTGAAATCAAATCAGAATTTCCTTCTATAAGAAAAGAGAAGAGAAACACATACACAATATACACTTTCGTTGCCATCTCTGAAGGAGTCTGCAGCAAGTCTCCGAAGTTTCTCTCTTTGAAATTCAACTACCGAAAATGGTATTGAAAAATGGAGGGCCGGGAAGTCCTATTTATAGTTGCGCTGAGGTGCGGTTAAAAGGGGTTAAGACACAGAAGTTTTTAAATTACGCGCAGTTGAACGGTGTCGTTTTTGTTAAAAAAAAAAGAAAAATAATAAAAAAAGGAGTGGTTAATGATGGCATGTTGTTGTCATGCTCATCATCATCATACTCGTTGGTAAAAACTTAATACTCTAGAAGATTAGTCATTTCTGTTCATCTCTATTAATTTGTTAATAATTAATTAATGAATTAATGGTACGATTTGTGGGGGGTTTTTAGTGGCTGCGGGCGTCAGGACCAATGGTAAATGTCGAAGCACGTCAAGACAAGTGCTATGTGACGATGATGGATTGATGGACGGCTGTGACTTGTCCATCCTTTAATGGAAATTGTGGGGTCCAATATAATGCGAGTTTGCGGGTTTACTGGGTTTTAGCTGTTGATTGGTGGATGGATGGCCATTGACTTCGGTAAAATGCAGGTGTGGACAAGAATAGATGACGTATCATAGTCTACATGCTGAGCCAAAATAACTCAATAATACGAATTTACATATCTGTCCTCGCTCTGACTTGGCTAATTATACTGTAAGAGAGAAATGACAAAATTACTAGAAATTATCAATATAAACATAAATATCGAATTGTTTACAATTAGGTCCAAAATTAAGAAAATTATTTTTAAATAAATTAATAAATAATTGTTTTGAAGGTTGATAAGTTATCAAACAATATTAGTAAAGCTATAGAAATTAGAGACTAAATGGAGGTGTTTGCATGGTCCAACCGATGCTTCAGGATTTCTTATTTAAATACTGAAGCATGCACTTTGAAAGTCTTCCCCTTTCAATAATAAACAAAAGCAAGGTTTGGTAAACTTCAAAGTTTTGTTCATGTGAGAATGAATCCAGATTAAATTGTTTGTTTAATCAGCAGCCGTTAACTTCTTGCAGCAGATTTGGGGAAGAAGAACATTTTGTATTCAACATATTATACCCGTTGAATGAGCCGAAAATCAAACAGATCTGTATTTCTAAATTCCTTTCACATTATAAAAGTACAAACCCACTATGGTAAGAACTTCAAAATTGGTGGATGGAAGAATGAAGGTCTACAAGCAAATTCCTACTTGTATAATCATATCCGCAAACTTCTTGAGTGCTAATTTGGATGACATAACAGTATTACGCTTAAAAAACGCGAATTATTTAAAAGCCAATCAAAACTAGTTTAGAAGACAAAGTAAAAGGTGGGTTGGAACTTCCACGACTTTTGGGGATTACTGGCACTGTATAGCCTTGAATTTAGAGTTGGTTGGCAATGGATAATCACGTAATCCTTGGTATTTTTGTCTTACAAGGAACAACTACTAACATTTGATATTGTTAGAAAAAGTGTAGATGGGGTTTTTCTTGAACGATCAGGAACTTCCATCTGTATCTCACCGTCAAAATCCTTCATAATTCCAACAAGGGGTCCACCAACGGTATGAAAATATGCCAAACTGGCTTTAACTCGAAGAATTTCGTACACAAGCTAAGCAGCTACCCCATAATGTTCAATCTTTTGCCTTCTTCAGTAAGTTATGCGTTTGACCGATTGTCTTCTCTTGCCATAACTGTATCTGTAATTGATATCACCTGCTGCTTTGTCAGAGCAAAGATATCTTATATGGAAAGTTGGTTCTTGAACTTGTACGGCAAAGCATGTCTTCCAGGTACAGCAAGCAAGTTTTATTGCTGCCGCCTTGTACGTTGCTGTTCCTTGCCATTCTTTTGGGCTACAGAATGTAGCAGTGCAAACACACTGCTCTCGATTATCTTCTTGAGTAGGCGTGTTATGTGAGGATGTTGGGATGACCGGCTTGACCTCACACCAACTTGAACAATCACATATGACCCCATCAATTATTTATTAATTTTATTAATACGATTAAGGTTAAACACCAGATTTACAGTTTAGATAAGACATAGTATATGAGCCGATTACATCTAATTATCATATATGAATTGGGTGGGACCTACACTATTTCCTATAATTGGGCCGTTTATGAAAGATCACAACCAGCTCATTCAGGCCTCTATCGTTGTTTGGGCTTGGGCTAACACGAAACGAGCAATTTGCACCAAGCTGTGACTGCAGTACGAGTTCCTGGCTAGGCAAGTTATCTTATCAGACAGGTTCAAGTTTCACTGGGAGGAGTTAAACGTGTACGTTGAGTCATGGCTTCAGTGTTACTAGTACTTAAACAATCGTATCTGAAATACAACTGTATGCTGATAGATTTTGCAAGTAAGCAGAGAGCGTTGCTGCCAATTTTGGTTAGTCTATCCACATTATAGAACTGTGAAAATACGATGATGATCAGTGATCAAACAACTGCATATTATGTGCAGCTCCAGGATTAGTCTTAATTAACGATATTCTGCACCCTAAGCTGCATCATGAGTATACTCTTCATAGTCATTCATGGAACTATTTCACAGTTCATTATCTATCAAAGGGAATCACAAATTCCAAGGTCTCTATCGAGGCTGCAACAGTGAGATAGTGATTTCATTTGTGGAAGATGATTCAGGCTTGCTTGATGAAGAATCTATTTCACGTGCTTTCCTTTCCAGTAAAAAACCAGGTTCTTTCGGTTGAGGCAACGAGCTCTTGCTACCCAACATCAGAGCCACAGATGACATGATTGGCCTGTCCTCAGGATACTGTTGCACACATAAGAGACTAATGTGGATGCACCTTATGGTTTCTGACAGATTGCATGATTCTCCAAACGAAGAATCAATCAATTCTAAAGGTTTGCCTTCTTTCCACAAGTTCCATGCCTAAAACAAAATTAAAAAAAAAAAAAAAACATAACAAAAATCCTTACTCTCATTTATAACTTCATCTTGAAACTTTGTCAAAAAGTAATGTAATGCTTTTCACTTACATGTCCTATAAGATTAAGGCTGTGGTCTGGGTGATATAATCCTCTGGTTTTCTTTCCACTTACAATCTCCAGCATTAAAATTCCAAAGCTGAAGACATCAGATTTCACTGAGAATAGTCCATCAGTAGCATATTCTGGTGCCATATAACCACTGCACAGGATTATTAAAAGAGAAATCTCGTTAGCAAAAGTGAGAAACATAGATGACAGGACAAGAAACACTTACTAAGTTCCAACTACTCTCTTTGTGTTTCCTTCTGTCTGGTCTCCACCAAAAGTTCTGGCCAAGCCAAAATCTGAAATTTTTGGGTTCATTTCATGATCAAGTAATACATTACTTGCTTTGAGATCTCTATGTATAATCCTCAATCTAGAATCTTGATGAAGATAGAGAAGACCCCTAGCAATCCCGCAAATAATGTTAAAACGCTTGGACCAGTCCAATAGCTTACTTCTTCTTTTATCTGACAAGTTGCAAGGTCATGTTAGTTTCACATCAAGCTTGAATTTTCAAGGAAAAGAAAGTTATATCAATCACAAGGTTTAGAATTTCGAGGGATGCAGACCAAAAATGAAGTAGTCTAGGCTTTTGTTTGGCATGAATTCATAAATCAACATTTTCTCCTCTCTTTCAATGCAGCAACCAAGAAGCTTAACTAGATTTCGGTGCTGTAGTTTTGCAATCAGTACAACTTCATTTTTAAATTCATTTAATCCCTGCCCAGAAACCTTTGAAAGCCTCTTCACAGCAATTTCCTGTCCATTCTCTAGTGCGCCCTGGAAAAAAAATTGTGAAATGAGTTACGGTTCTGAGTGAACTGAGTAAGCCATTTTACTAGATGTAGCATGTTCACTTTGTAGACAGGTCCAAAGCCGCCTTCTCCAAGCTTGTTGTGGACCGAAAAGTTATTGGTGGCATTAGCAATTGTATCCAACTCAAACAACGGTAACTCGAGGTCTTCTCTTTGATCTTCATATTTCTGATCTGTTTCCTTCGTCTCTGTTTTCTCTGAAATAATGGATATATTGAGTATAAATCAAGATACATTATGAAATACATATTCATTCAGGTGTATTCTATATAAGTCTTCAAGATTTTGGTTTCTAGTCAAGAAGGTAAGGAAATTTCAAGCTTTTCATTGTAGAAGCCTAAGGTACTTTTTCTGGAAAATGGCATAAAAAGGCTATGAAGAACTTGATGTAAAAGGATAAGGAACATAAAATTCTAAAACCATATAGAATAAATCAGTTTTTCAACAAAGAACACATGGTTCAAGTAGCTTGTGCAGGTCTAAACGACAAGCACTTTGTTTCTGCATCATGTGGCAGGGCTTAGAGCTATTTCATAGCTTTCTTGATTGACAAAAAGAAAAGGACGGCATAAAGAACTAGAATCACTTTCCAAAGAATATATTACGCTAAAAGATTGATACCCACTAGATTTTCACCTCATGATTGCATTAACAAAGGCATTCACAAAGTATTCGCTTTGTAAAGAATTTTAGTAGTAAATTAGATGGTGAAAAAGCTATCCTCCTATCAAATATTGCTGGTGGAAACATAAGCCAACACTCATTTGCATTCACAGAAAGTGTCAAAAAACTAAGAACCATAAATTGAGAAAGAAAACAGAAGAAATTTACCTACAAAGGTTCTCCTGTTTTTGTTAATGTAATAACCAACTATAAGCACAAGCACCCCAGCAACTACAGATATGGTAGCGAAAACTATCACCACTATCTTCTTCTTATTCTCATCTTTCGTCCCTTGATGACAATTTTGATACAACAAAGCAAAATGGTTAATAGTAATGCAGCAGCACAAATATGGCAAACTTTGAGCAAAGTTTAGTTGTTCAAAAGACAAAACAAGAAAGTGGTTTATGCAGTGTCAATAATAAATATTAAGAACAATAAGAAAAATTGGTAATGGTTAACTAATTTCAGTAACCAAAATGATCATTTAAGGATAAGAAAAGCAAAATTGAGCCAATACCTTGTTCTGAAGCGGACATTCTGATATACAAGTCCTGCCCACTAGCTGGTAATTGTTTCAGATCAATCAGATCACCAAACCAGATGGCACAGCCACTGCCCCCTCCTGTAATATTTAAGGTTGTATATGCCATACAAGAAGCGTTCTCTAAGCATTTATCCCTGCATTCCTTGAGATTCATACTTTTATTCACCCAAGAACGTGTAGCATCTGGCAACTTCAAACCATCATATTTGATAAAACCATCTGTTCTTGAGTAGTTTAATGGCTTGTTGCGCACACACCCTTGAGACCAATCCATGTTTTCTTCAGATTTAGGCTCGAATCCTTCCAAACATTGGCAAATTGGGGATTCACTAAGGATACAAACCCCATAGGCACCACAAAGACCATAATTGTCACAGCGATCTCTTGGCACAGTTGCATATACCATCCAACTTTGAGTTGCTTCACTCCATGTGAGCCGCTGACGTACATATTCAGTTTGGTTCATTACAATCCTTGACATCACAGACTTATCAGTGAGGCTGAATGTGTAATACAATTCCTCCTCATTAGAAATAAAGTTGTACTTAAAAACCGGATTAGGCTTCAATTCTGGCGCGCCACTGAATCCTCGACCATTCCATGGGCCGCTTCTGTAGAACTTTTTTGATCCCTGCCGAATAACTGCCTCAGGATTACCTTGTAATTCTATTCCCCAAGTAAAGTCTCCAGGCGACGGATCATCCCAACTCTTCCATGATTGTAGACGTCGCTGAAAGCTAGTCTTTAAATCCCATCCAAGCTTCATTTCTGGTAGTAACGTATCGGATGGGTAATCAAAGCTTTGCCAAAAGTACGTTCCAGAATTACTGTCTTGTTCTTCTCTTAGCACAAGATTTCCTGAATCTAGGAGCTGTACTACTATTTGAGTTTGGACTGCTTTTGTTAAGTTTGTTGACCAAATTATAGTCTTGTTGGTGCTCATTAAAACAAGGTTGCCTATGGTGTCTATCATCAACAAGCCAGAAGAATCATTGATGGGGCTGAGTCGGTTTGCAACCCAAACAACAGTTTGATCTGGGATTTTCTTGTACCAAATTCCCAAGTAACGATTCTTGGAACTACCAGGACTGAAGAAACCCAGCTCAAAGCTTCCATCTTTCGAAATCAAAGTCCTGCCATCACTAAGAGACTGGGATGAACTAATGATATCGACTGCATAAGAGAATCCAGAGAAGAACAATAATAAGTTACAAATGATAAAAGCTGAAAGATGAATATCCATTGATTTCCAGCCTAGAGATCTTCACAACTACTTAAAGATGGAAAAACATAAAGAATGATCCGTCTAGAAGGATATTGACCTTAAGTAAACGATCTTGACTTAAAATTTCTTGCAGAGTATGTCAGCTGTAAAGAAACTTCAATAATGGAGACTGGTGACTGAAAATTCAACATTTTCTGTCTGTGTGTGAACAAAAGACTTCGTAGCCGTGTTACCCGTGTGCTACAGTCTAGCATTTTAAAATAAACAAAAAAGTTGTTGGCTTTAATAAAATTGTACTCAATTTTGATAGGTTGGTGCAGGGATGTGACATCTTTTGCCGTTCGAATGAGCCAAAATTTCCACATATGAAAATGACAAGTTTGAAACAATAAAATTTGCAGACCATCACCCATGTTTCTCATTGTATTTCCACACTTTTTAAAGTCCATAGAAGCTTGCCAAATTCCCATCAGTCACAGGAAATCAACCAGAGAGACCTACACATCAAAATTTTCATAGGTGAGTCTAATATTAGTTGAGAGTACACGTGCACTCGGGGAAAAACGAAAAGTAACCAAGACTTTTCTTGATAGTACCAACAGTAAAGTTCGGGTTATTCCATGCTCCCGACGATTTTTCTCATAAGAAATCTATTGAAAGAAACACAATCTACTAGGATTTCTTCAACTCAACAGTTAGATGAGTGATCGATCTCCAGATTATGTCATTTTCTAATCAACAATATGCAATAAACTAATTCAAACATTGGTAGTATCTTGTTTGTTACTGCGTAACCATCAGCAAATTGCTTAGCTTCTCTGGAATCACAAATTCAATGGTCAAATTATGACTAAAATCAATTATTTGGAGTAGAACAATGAGGTACAGATAAAGTTTTTGAGGCATGTAGCT
This sequence comes from Khaya senegalensis, assembly GCA_032402905.1. Lineage (NCBI taxonomy): Eukaryota > Viridiplantae > Streptophyta > Magnoliopsida > Sapindales > Meliaceae > Khaya > Khaya senegalensis. The sequence continues at coordinate 1,582,404 of CP135553.1, read as the reverse complement.
AAAAAAACTATCTATCGACCGTCCGACAGTGAGATAGTAATATCATTGGTTGAAGAGGATTCGCGCTTGCTTGATGAAGAGTCTAATTAAAATGCTTTTCTGTCCAACAAGAATCCGGGTTGTCTTGGCCGAGGCAACGAACTCTCGCTACCCAACATCAGAATCACAAATGAGATGCCTGACCTGTCGTCAGGATATTGTTGCACACATAAGAGACCAATGTGGATGCACCTTATCACTTCAAAAACAATGCACGATTCTCTTAAGAATGAGTCAATCAGTTCCTAAGGCTTGCCTTCTTTCCACAATTTCCAGGCCTAAAACACATTAAAACCCATTTGTCATTATCTATTAGTCTGAAGCATGTTGAGAGGAGACAAAAATTTTCAAACTTCGTTGAAATAATGTAAATGTTTTCACTTACATGTCTTATAAGGTTAAGGCTGTGATTTGGATGATAAAATCCCCTATTTTTCTGCCCACTCACTATCCCCAGCATCGAAACACCAAAGCTGAAGACATCAGACTTCACTGAGAATAGTCCATCGGATATTCTGGCACCATATAACCACTGTAGAAGATCCTTGAAAGATAAATTTTGTCCATGAGAGGAGTTAAACTATAAAGATCACAAGAAAAACATATTTACTGAGTGCCAACCACTCGTTGTGTTTCCTTCTGTCTCATCTCCACCAAAAGTTCTGGCCAAGCCAAAATCTGAAATGTTTGGGTCAATCTCATGATCAGGTAATGCATTACTAGCTTTGAGATCTCTTTGTATAATCCTCAATCTAGTTTCTTGATGAAGATAGAGAAGACCCCAGGCCATCCCGCAAATAACATTAAAACGCTTGGACCAGTCTAATAGCTTACTTCTTTTTCCTCTTTTTATCTGGTAAGTAGCATAGTCATGTCAAGTCAGTTTCAATCGTCCCACGGTTAAAATCCAAGTATTATTTCGAAATCTGGCAAAAGCTAACAAAATCAGATTCACCATTTCCAAAACTTAGGATCAAAAAGAAGTTTCTCCTCTCCTTGAATGCAGCAATCAATAAGCTTTACAAGATTCCAATGTTGTAGTTTGGCAATAAGTATAACTTCATTATTAAACTCATTTAATCCTTGCCCAGATATCATCGAAAGCCTCTTTATAGCAAATTCTTGTCCATCTACTAGTGTGTCCTGAAAAAAAATATTTGCAGAATGAGTTAAGGGATTCCAAGACAATAGAAATATTTTTCTTTCATGTGCTCATTTCCCTAGGATATGGCAAGTTTACTTTGTAAACAGGTTCAAAGCCACCTTCTTCAAGCTTCTTGTTGGCTGAAAAGTTATTGGTGGGGGATTTTCCTGACCAGTTCCCCTGTTGTGTTCTGTTTTCTCCAAATTAATAGACGTAGTAACTTAAATTACGAGACATTCTGAACTAGTTTTCATTTTCCCGAATTAACTTTAAGTGCCAAGTAGCACCTGAACTGTTATTTTATTGAGAAATAAGAAAATACTCCCAACAGATGATTAACCCCGTCCCAAAAGAGATAAGAGCTATAGAAAGGAGAAATATTATGAATGATCGTAATACAAAATAGAAAGCCACAGGAGAAATATGAAAGAACAATATTATCATAGCCTTCAAAAGGCAGTAGCAGCAAAGGACATATATAGATGAACAAGAGCAACAGAAACCATAACAGCATGCCCCGGAAATAGACCAGCTAATGGGACAAAGAAAACCCAGGGAAAATTATCAGATGCTCTGCAGATTTTGGAAACCCCCTGCAATTGCAGAACATTGCCAAAGAAAAATAAAAGAAAAAGAAAAACTGATTATTTTAGTCAAAGCAGCTAGTCATTCCCAATAATATTAGGAATGCTATTTCTTAATATTTCTGGTTCTAGAGGGACATAATGAAAGTGATTCCCAGTTGTTTTCTGTTTTCTCTGGAATAATTTAACATATTAACTGAAAGTGACATGAAGTACAGATAGTAAACTGTATTAAACAATAAATTTCTTATTGTAGATGCGAAGGTTCTTTGTCTGAAAACAGCAATGAAACTATCCAATTCATCCAAATCCATTATGAGTTTTCCAGTCTATATGAAAAGTAAAAAAGCAGAACCATAGGTGAAAAAGAAAATTGGAAAGATAAGTATAGTAAACAAACTATTCCTACCAAAATTTACAGGTTCGTAGTTAGCCCCAGCTCTAAATGAACTACATTTTTAGTTCTACAAAAAGAGGCAACATGAAATTATTTTTGAATATGAATGAATGATTCACAACAATTTACGAACTTTAAGATGTCATATCCACCTTCTGAGGAATTTTATTGAAGACTTGATGGTGGAAAATGAAACTTCAAGAAAAAATTGACTGTCAGGAAAATGGTAGCAGAGGTGAAAAAACAAATGATCAGTCCTAAATTTGTGATCGAAACCAGAATAACCTTACCAACTACGTTTCTCCTCCTTTTGTGAATGTAATAGCCTGTTATTAGCACCATGGTAAACATAGCAGTTGTAAGGACTATCACCACTATCTTCACCTTAGGCTTATGTTTCATCCCTTGATCCTTACATTCGATAAACAAAGCAAACTAGTCAATAATATAGAAAAGCAAATATAGACAAATTATTGAAAAAATCTACGTATAGAAGCTATAGCAAGCAACTGTTTAATGTACCTCCACCAGAACTCAAAGATAAATTGAAAAATAAAAAAGAAAATAATAGCATAGCATAAACAAGAAAGAGGATACCTATCTCTGAAGCAGTCATTCAATGTAGAAGTTCTGTCCACCGCCTAGGAAGTATCTGATGTCAATCAGATCGCCCAAACCACATGGCACAGTCACTGCCTCCTCTGATATCCGAGTTTGTGTATGCCATACAAGAGGAATTCTTGAAGCATTTCTCCCTGAATTCCTTGAGATTCAAACTTTTGTTCACCTGAGAAGGTGTAGCATCTGGCAATTTCAGCTCAACGAATTTGATAAAACCATCTTGTCTTGAGTAGTTTAATGGCTTCTCGCACACACACCCTTGAGACCAGTCTACATATCCCACGGATTCAGGTTTGAAACCTTCTAAACATTGGCAAACGGGTGATTAACTAATGATACAATTTCCACAGGCACAAGTGTCACAGTAATCTCTTGGCACATTTGAATACAACTCCCAACTTCCAGTTGCTTTACTCCATGCGAATCGTTGATGTAGATAGCTAGTTTGGTTCATAACAATCCTTGAGAGAACTGCTTGATCTGTGTTTTTGAATGTACAGAACAGCTCATCCCCATTAAAGACAAAGTTGAGCTTAAAAACATGGTTAGGCCTTAATGATGGAGCACTGAATCTAAGGCAATTCCACAGGCCTGTCCTATAAAACTTTTTTGAGCCCTTCCACGTAACTGACTCAGGATTATCTTGTCGTTCTATTCCCCAAGTAAAGTCTCCAGGAGTGGATCATCCGAGCTCTTCCATGCGTCAAAGAAGAGAGTTGGATGTTCCTTAAAAATGGGTTGGTTTGGTTCCATTCAGAATGGGCTCTGCTGGTTATTTCTAGTTGGTCATGGAAATGCCGCCGGGGGGTATGGCGACACGAGTGACAGTACCACAGCTACCCGGTCCACTGACAATGGGGATTGTGACCAACGTGTTGATGATGCCATCGGCGGGTAACTTTTGAAAAGAAGTGGATTTGGACGATCCCTCGGGAATTATATTCGTAACTTAATGTAATGTTCACGCGGTGATATTCTATCTTTCCAAGAGTGCTACCCTGTACGTAGTTTATGTCTGGGCCCAGCTTCATTCCAGGTAACCATCTTTCAGATGGATAATCAAAACTTTGCCAAATGTAAGTTTCAGAATCAGCAACTTGTTCACCCCTTAGAACGAGATTTCCTGAATCTAGTAGCTGTAATACCACTGGCCTCTGGACTTCTTTGCTCAAGTTCGCTGACCAAACTACACTCTTGCTCTGACTTGTTAAAACAAGATTTCCTGTCCCGTTTGTGAGCAACAAACCGGAAGAGTCATTGATGGGATTAAGTCAGTTTGCAACCCGAACAACAATTTGAACTGGCATATTTTTATACCAAATTCCCAAGTAGCGATTCTTGGAACTGCCAGGACTGATGAAACCAAGCTCAAAGCTTCCATCTTTTGAAACTAAGGTCCCGCCATCACTAAGAGACAGAGATAAACTAATGGTGCCAGATGCATGGGAGAATTCAGAAAAGAAAAACAGTAACTTACAACATGTAACAAAAAGAAAGAACATCCATTGGCGTCTAGACTAAGGGCTCTCTCTAATAATTTACATATCATCACCATGAATAATGATCCATCCTTGATGATACGGAGCCGAATGTCAATCGTCTTTCCTTTGGAAACGGAACTATTTAACGTTGCGAAGTGATGGAACCTTGAATAACAGTGACAGTTGACTGACAATTAAATATCTCCATCAATGTGTGAAGCAAGATCTTACACCGCTATACCTAGACCAATGTCCTAGGACAGTAAGATCATTGCTGGCAATATTAAATGAACTGGGATTTAAAAGGTCCCTCCAACTGTGTGACATTACAATTCAACGGAGCAACTGTAAGTACCGTGAAACTTACAGCAAGGTCTGGATTGGAATTTCACTGAGAGTCTCGAGAGAATTGAGCTGGCCATTCTGCTGTTTCGAGCAAAAGCAATGATGTGTTGTTAAGAAATGAAATCATAGCTCGAGCATCATACCGAAGAGTATTTATAGTACAGTCTTGCAGGTATATTTCACTTCAACAAAAATAGGATTATCACCCATAATTTGAGTTCAGATGAATGATTCAGATTCTATCGTATTGTTAACATTGAGTCATCTAAACATTGATCAGCAAATCTTGATAACTGTTGACCTTCAGACTTCGGCCATTGAGTAGCTTATCAACACAAGTATTTTCAATCAAATTATTTGGGTCTAGAAATCAGACCTTTGCAGCTGACAATTTCCACTGACAAAATCTTAAAATGTTTGATGTAGTTGTATAAAGTTATGCACAGTAAATTAACCCTCTAGAAGTGAAGTAGAAGTCACACCCTTGCACCTGACAATTTCTACTTACAAAAGCTTAACATGTTTGATGTACTTGTATAAAGTTAATGCCTAGTAAATTAATCCTCTAAAAGTGAAGTAGACAGTAGCTCACCAAAGTTTTCTTGAATCACGGGATAGAGATCAGTGAAGACTCCACATCATTAGTGTCCTAGTGTGGTAAGATTTGTTTGGTTCCACATCTACCAGCATCGTGAAAAAGAAAAGTCGGTCTGGATATTTAGAATAATCAACGCATAACCCTACATGTTTGTAAATTATCCATGTAAACCAGACAGAAAGAATGACATCCTAAAATATTACGCCAACTCCAGATTTGCCTGCATTTCTATGGTGCTCACCAAAAACTTAGCCCTAATACCTAATTAAATTCCTCAGCACTCTCCAAGTTTTATTTAGTAAACATGACTTTGTTCAATTTCAACATTACCAATTCCCGTAAAAGAAATACACTGGAAAGAGGTGAAGAAAAGATCCAGCTAAGTGGCTAACCTCGCATCACCTTCAGAGATTTTGAATCTAGAAAATTCAGCAACCCGTAGTCAATTGGATCACAAGCCTCTCCAAGGATTGGGCATTTGATTTTTCTAGATGCCCTCATCACTTTCAAAAGAACTTTCCTATGTTTTTTTTTTTTCCTTCAACCAGTCATCAATGTTGCTAAAATTCACTCCTTCCAATAGACAATGTATCCCGAGTAAACCCACCTCCAGTGCAAAGGATTTTGCCAGCCTTTTCCAGAAGCGTTCTTGGTGAGGAACATGGAGTTACGCCACAGGCAATACGTTCTCGATGGGATATCTGGAACTAAAGCAGAAAATACACTATTGACAGTGCCAAAAAGTTTTATTTTTTTAGGTCCCCATAAGTGACCACCAATTAATAAGGCAAAGGGTTGATTTTTAAGGATTATATTGAGCAATACGGATTTCAGGAACTAAGAACTTAAGCTAAAAGTCGAGAGTCGCCTCATTTGACTGCCCACAAGTTCTGCTTCAACTCTGCCTCCTTAAGAAACTTAAGAACACCCAGGCTCAGACCCAGATGCCAAAGAGACAACCAGAAGTCATCCGATCAATCACTAACTTAGCTTTTTCAGAGTTTGAGAGCCATAACTAATTCCATTTAGTAATCAAAGAATACACTAACCGACAACTCTCGGTACATTTTATAAGCGAAAACGATGACACTATATTGACTAATAGCTTCATAGCTTTGGATCTTTCTCCCAACAATTTATAGCCGGAGTTTTGGCATTCCGTCAAAACTAAACATAAATGAACAATTAATAAACTGAGATACAACCATAACAAGGAGAAGATAGAACTGAATCTTTTTTCCCCGTTTCTCGTATCCTTCGGTATAAGCAATATCGTTACATAAACAATCTTGCAAAATGGAACATCAGGATCAAAAGATGAAAAATGAAAAATCAATGACAATCCCTGAATTCTTGTTCAAGAGCCTCTCCAACCAAAAACTTTGAAGCCTCCATCAACTCAGGACTCAATCTAAACATCAATACACAAAACTCCATCTGATTAAGCGCGCCATCGCCATCGAAGTCACCTTCTTTCAACATACACCTGAGATCATCATCACTCAAGTCTTGCAATCCCAACAAGGCTGAATTTTTCTTCAGACTGTCAAAAGTAATGACCCCTTTATCAGTGTCCATCAATAGATTGAAACCATTGCACAATTCTCCAATCAGTCCATCGCCACCAAGCTTGTGTGCCATTAGAGGCAAGAAATCTTGGAAGTTCGCAGCAGCCATTGATTTTGTATAGAAAGAGAGAAAGTATATCGATTTTGAGAGCTGGGTTTGAGCGAATGTGGGAGATGGAAGGTGTATATATAGGTGAGAGAGAGATGGGTCTTCCAAGAAAGAGAGCCATGGAAGACAACTAAGCTACAGGTAATGAAGGGAAGGTCGGTCTTTCGTTGGGACTTCAAAAGATGGCTTTCTGGGGAAGGTTGCCAAGGGTGTAATGGTCATTTTACAAAGGATGTCAAAAGAAAATATTTTCCCTCTTGGATGACTTCTTGGAAGATGAGGGGATGAAGGGGAATCTACCAAGAGTCATGAGGGGTAGCATTGTCATCTCACAGCAATAAATAAGGTTGGCTGGTTTTGTCTGAGGTTACTTCGTTGGGAAGATTATTCAGTTTTGATTCCGTGAATTTGCCCAGAAAGAGTTTTAACACACGGTTCCGAGTTATGCTTTTGTTTTTATGTTCTTTTTCCAAAACGACACCGGGGTAAGTACTGATTGACCTTTGAACGGGTCAATAATCCAAGGTCATATCTGCCCTTATCGGTTTCCAACCATTAAAGCTTCCCATCCATTCCCCCACTCTTAATTTTGTATGTTCTTTGGGGAACCTTTTTCTTCTATCTTGGGCAAGAAATTAACGAGGGTATAACTGTCAATTATGGGTGGAAAGAATGAGGACATTCTTCCTTGGCCAGCTTTACTTTCAGTAGGAAACTCTGAAGCAAATTCCCCTTTGCTTTTTTGTGTACATGTAAAGAAAATTCTTCAACTATTTGTGTCGGTTTTCTTGCTTTGTAAGGGTATCAATTTGTCTTTTCAACGGAGAACTAAATGAGTCTTGAATGAAATTCACACATCAATCCAACACGTCATTCATGACGGATGCATTTATTTTAAAATTAACGAATTATTAATTAATTAATGGACGCGTTGGTATTAATTATTTTGCTTGGCCCATGTTGAAGCTTCCAAGTTTGTCATGAAATGAAAGAATTCTTCTCCGAGTAGGTCCACAGATAACTGCGAGGTCGAAGATGACAAATTCGGATGGGTCCATCAGGCCCAACAAGTAATGGAATGGGTCGGTGCCCTCCAGGTTCTTGGGCTTTCGAAAGTTCTTCGGTTGTCCTTTCTATATTGTCAAATTCTCCCTCAACTTCACTTCATTATTGTGCCTCTTACTTTTTTATTTATTTCTTATGCGGGTGCGCGCGCACGTGTGTTATAACTTTATTAAGAATTCATTTGGTACGAAGATATAATAATTTTTAAACCACAACAATTGCAAGTAAAATTACCTTAGTATGTTATATTATAATTTTATTAAGAATTCGTTTGGTACAAAGATGCAATAATTTTTAAATTACAATAATTACAAGTGAAATTACATTAGTATGTACCAAGGTTATCTTGCTTTCTAAGTGTATACTTTTCTCTAATTGCAAAAAGATAAGAGAGTTTGAATGATATATAGACATATTGTGCTATTTATTGCTTACATATTTATTTTAAAATTAATTAATACAATAATAATTAGTAGAGATAACAAAAAAATTATATATATAAATGCATTTTTTATGCTTATTATTTGATGAAATCTCCATTATTTTTGTGAATATCATTCTGGGAAACTGTCTGCAGGCACTGCTGAGCCCAAGGTGTTCCAGGTCCTGGCCGATATAAAAGCAAATAATGTAGGATTCTAAAGTAAATCAGCCCAAGACCTAATGGCCGAGTAGGATCCAATTATCAGATCGGAGCAGGTTGTGTTTGTGTTCATAAAGGTACGGTTACGTACAAGTGTTGAAAGCTTCTGACTAATGGTTTCTGTTCTATTCTATGTTTACTTCCAAGTTGTTTTTACACTGGGTAAATTTCCATGTTGCGCAGTTTGAATGTCCGGAAGCCGGGTTTCAGAATCGATGTGGGATTGCGATGGGAAACTGTGTTGCTATCAGGATGAAGACAAAGTTGAATTCGGCTGTGGAGGCAAAGTGCCTTTGGAAATCGAGAACGTGGTCCACCATCAGAACAGCACGCAGGCTATGCTGCCGTCGCCGTGAAACTCATTTCAAAGGAACATTGTGTCACCGAAATTCCATGGCCAGAGCCTGTCTCTGATGCTTTGGGCGGTTGATTTCTGCTCGGATTGCACGCCCTTCCAGTCCTGTTGACAGCACTCCTTAATGAGCAGGCAGAATTCTTTTTTTTTTTTTTAAATTTTTAACTTGTAAGTTGTAGGTACCTATCAGTGAGTAGTCGAACTTGAAATTGAGGTTATTGTTAATTTTCTAAAGCATAATTCTAGTTTGACATCAGTCAAAGAGGTCACATTTTCTTTAAGAGTGAATGCCATCAATAAATGCATTTGCAAAAGTTTTGTGGCCGTACATGCACGGGGTTAGAAATATGGGTTTATGTTTTAGACAAAAAATTTTTACTAATATTTTATATTATTAATTAATTTTTATTTATTAAAAAATTAAATAAATTAAAATTAAAATTTTATTTCATTATTTTTTATATTTACGTATTATTAAATATTTAAAAGAAAAATTGACCCTAAAATTTTGCCGCAAGATCCTAGCTTTTCTGTTTACTTAATACTTTTCTGAAAGACAACAGAGCTTCAGTAGATATTTCATTAATATGGGACATAGCTAACATAATTGCACGTAACATTGACGCCCCATTTTGCCTTATCTTAGTTGGATGTTAGGTCGGAAAAGTCATGGTAAGGCCGATGATTGCGTTGGCGTCGGTGTAAATCTGTTGAAAAATCGGTCTTTGGTCCCCAGTACTCCTTGACGTGAATGGAAGGAAAATGAATGGAAGATCTACCGTGAAAAGAGGTAATTTAAGCATGATGTTGACCCAGAATACTTGACAGATGGACAGGTCAAGTCCAGTTCATTTTTGCTGCAAATTGCTCTTGACTTTTTCCTGTTACAATAACGCTGTAAAATAACTGTTGCATACAGTGTTTGTATCCCAGGAAATTGATATCTATCGGTAACTTTCAAGTCTCGTCTGGCAATTAATGTGATTTTGATATTACCGATTAACGAGCGACACGTTAGGTGTGCATTGGTTATAATGCAAACTTTGAACCTCAAGTTTGCAGGAAGAAAATTACTCTGTTTATTAAGAATTTCATCTAACAGTCAACCAAGGTACACAATATCTGTGTTGATGCTTTTATCCCAAGTTTCGCAGGAAAACAAAGGAGATGGACTGTTAATAGACGCACGAGCAAGCAGATGGATGGCTTCAAAATGCTAATTATATTCTCTTTTCTGTTTTCTACAGTAATAACCGCCAGTTCACTAGACACCATTACCCTTGGCCAATCCATCAGAGATGGGGAGACAATAGTTTCGCCTGGAAAAAGCTTTGAACTGGGATTTTTCAGTCCAGGCAAGTCAGCGAGTCGCTACTTGGGAATATGGTACAAGAAAATAGCAGCTGGGACGGTTACATGGGTTGCCAATAGAGATGCTCCACTTTCTGATCGCTCAGGAGTTTTAAATTTCACTAGCCAGGGGAATGGAATTCTTGTCCTTCTGAATAGCTCAAATGACATTATTTGGTCATCTAATGCTTCGAGAACTGCACAGAGTCCAGTTGCGGCGCTTTTGGAATCAGGAAATCTTGTTGTGAAAGATGGAAATGATAATAATCCAGATAACTTTTTGTGGCAGAGTTTTGATTATCCATGTGATACCTTGTTACCAGGTATGAAATTCGGAATAAATTTGGTTACTGGTCTGAACAGGTTCTTGTCATCCTGGAAGAGCACAGAGGACCCTGCTCGAGGTGATTTCACATATGGGATAGATCCTCGTGGAGTTCCACAACTAGTTCTTAAAAAGGGGTCTTTAATACAATTTAGAGCAGGTTCGTGGAACGGTCTTCATTGGACGGGGGTTCCTCAACTGCAACCAAATCCAGTATATACATTTGAGTTTGTGTCAAATGGGAACGAGGTTTTTTACACGTATAACATCAGTAATAATTCAGTCCCTTCCAGGATGGTGATCAATCCATTAGGTGTTGTACAGCGGTTCACATGGATAGAACGATCACAGGCTTGGGAGATGTTCTCGCGGTTCTCCGGTGTGACGCTTGATCAGTGTGACAATTATGCTTCATGTGGGGCATATGCTAGTTGTAACATCGAATCTAACTCTCCTGAATGCGAATGCTTGGAAGGGTTTAAACCCAAATCTCCTGAAGAATGGAATATGTTAGTTAAGTCTGGTGGGTGTGTTCGACGGACTCCATTGGATTGCAAACATGGAGACGGTTTTCTGAAGCGTGAAGCGGTGAAGTTGCCCGACACGCGTTACTCCTGGGTTGATAAGAACATCGGCCTTCTGGAATGCAATAAATTGTGTTCTAAGAATTGTTCTTGTACGGCATATGCTAATTCTGATGTTAGAGAAGGAGGAAGTGGGTGCTTGCTCTGGTTTCATGATCTGATTGACATCAAGGAACTTCCTGAGAGTGGGCAAGACCTTTATGTACGGATGGCTGCTTCAGAACTAGGTATTATTCTGTTCATTTTAAAGACAAGTTTCTTCAACTGTACTTGCATTGGCTTTGCAATGTATAGGTTTTTCATTGTATTTTTTATTTTTAGGTCTAAGGCTTTTCTTTACATTTTACTGCGATGATTTGGAATTATTGATGCATCTGTTTAATAGCATTGTGAGGTCCAAATTAGGGCATTAAATTGAATATACCAAAGTCAAGAATATGTTTGAAGATTCTATTTCCATCTTCCAGATAATATTGAGAGAGGACAACCCGGGATTAAAATAAGACAATCCAGGAAGAAGAAGCAGGTAATTATCATAATCACGTCTATATTGTTAGCGACGGGAGTAATTGTCCTAGGAGGGTTCGTGTATAACCGGGGAATGAAAAACAGAAATCAAGGTAAATTAGCTCATCAAATACCTTGTTGATTTCACGAGGAATCAGAGGCAGGAAACTTTTGTAACATAAAAATATTTTTTGCATAAGATGTTCAATGGTTACTAGCAAGTCAGTCACTTACTATTTCAGGGAAGACTGGTGACGGCCATGAATTGGATTACAACGATAAAGGCGGGAGGAAAGAAGAAATGGATTTACCAATATTTGATTGGACTATCATAGCTAATGCCACTGACAATTTCTCAGACAAAAACAAGCTGGGAGAAGGTGGTTTTGGGCCAGTTTACAAGGTAAGATAACAATATGCAATCAAAGTCTACCGTTTTTATGTAAAAAGAAGCTTACTTTTCTGAAATATGATTTGAAGGGTATACTGAAAGAGGGGCAAGAAATTGCTGTGAAAAGACTTTCAAAAAGTTCTGGACAAGGGAAGGAGGAATTCAAAAATGAAGTTCTTTTGATTGCTAAGCTTCAGCACCGGAATCTTGTAAAGCTTCTTGGTTGTTGCACTCAGAGAGATGAAAGAATGTTAATTTATGAATACCTGCCAAACAAAAGCTTGGACTACTTTATTTTTGGTTTGATTTCCCTACATTCTTTCTTTCTGGTACCAAACAGATTATTTTGATAATTCCTTTTTGAAAAATTTAAGCATAGGGCTGATCACAATGACTCCCTTGGGTGATAAACTTGTCAGATGCAACAAGAAGCAAATTACTGGATTGGAGCAAACGATACCACATTATTGTTGGAATTGCGAGAGGGCTTCTTTATCTTCATCAGGACTCTAGGCTGAGGATTATACATAGAGATCTGAAAGCCAGTAATGTTTTATTAGATAATGAAATGAAACCAAAAATTTCCGACTTCGGCATGGCCAGGACATTTGGAGGAGATCAAATTGAGGCAAACACTAACAGAGTTGTTGGAACTTAGTAAGTGAAAATTGTATTTGTTTCATCTATCTCTTTATATCATTTATAGACTCACTTACATTTGTGCCCTGTAATCTTTCAGTGGTTATATGTCTCCGGAGTATGCAGTAGACGGGCTATTCTCAGTGAAATCCGATGTCTTTAGCTTTGGTGTTTTGGTACTAGAGATAGTAAGTGGGAAGAAAAACAGAGGATTTTACCATGCCGATCACCACCATAACCTTCTTGGACACGTAAGCCTAAAGAATGATGAACAATTAAATTATAAAATGTCACAACTCACAAGAGCACATCGGAATGCTTCTGTATTGCAATCAAGAGGAATTCCTTTTAGCAGTCTTAATTTGATTACCTATTCTTGAAGCTTATAAAAGCTCCTTGAAGACTGAGAATGGTGTAACTACAATTTCTCTCTCTCTCTTTTTTTTTTTCCTCTTTTTTCAATTTCTTTTAGGCATGGAGACTCTGGATAGAAGGGAGACCAGTGGAACTAATCGATAAATTGCTAGATGACTCTTGTGCTTTACCTGAAATAGAACGATGCATTCAGGTTGGTCTGTTATGCGTGCAACAACGACCAGAAGACAGGCCAAACATGTCATCTGTGGTTCTGATGTTGAGTGGTGAAAGGTCACTACCTCAACCGAAGCAGCCTGGATTTTTCACAGAAAGGAATTTACCTGAATCAGAGTCCTCATCAAGCAAGCAAATGTCATCTTCCACCAATGAAATCACCTTCACATGGTTAGAGGCTCGTTAAGAAGCACCAGAAATTTACAAGGGTTTGCTGTAAATCCAAGCAGTAAATAATTCTGGAACTGGTCTACAAGCAATTGCTTTTATCACAAACTGGCGTTTTCTCAATTCCTTGTCTATCACTGATCTCGTTGTTCAATTCTTTCACTCAAAGAAACTAATTTCAGTACAAGGAAAAGCTAGGTAGTTTATTGACAATGTATCAAGCTATGTTAGAATGTGATCAACACAGACAGGTTTTTCAATCATTGAGCTTACAATTTCCTGGAGACTAATTAATTACACATGAATTTGGCATTCGTGAACTCCAGTTAAAAACAAGCTTCCGGAATTTTCTTCCAATGCTTTGTTCTTTTTTCTGAAAGTTCCAATATATTATGCGGCTGATGGCTTGATAACTGACGAGATAACATTTCTTTTGAATTTCATTACTCACTAGCTTTGATAATTTCCATGTCAGATCCATATTAGCTTTGTGATTCTTGATGAATTGCAAATGGTTTTGAATCAAAACTCTGTTAATCATTTGCTTAAGAGTCCACATGTTTTGTTATATAATGAAATTAATTACAAAATGATAATATGAGAAAAAAAAAAAAGTTCAGGAGATAATATCCATTTAAAAAAGTGCACAAAATTTATTAACTGTAAGAAACATGTTGCTAATAGTATATTTTTATTTGTATACAAATTAACTCAGTACCCTATAATGGAAGAGGCATTTTGATTTTATTTGTGTAAATATTTTTCTTAATTTTATTTTTTTTAAATATTTATTTCTTTCTCGGGGCCCTTAAAAGCCCACTAAATCTCCAGTCTAAACAGTAATTTGGCCCAAGATCTAATGACCCAATAGGATCCATCTATCATATCCGATTTTGTTGTGCTCACAAGGATATGGTGGTCTGTGGGTCTGACGTTGGGTGGTGATAGGTTGCCTCAACCGAAGCAGCCTGGAAATTTCACAGAAAGGAATCTACTTGAATCAGAATACTCATCAAGCAAACACGTGTTATCTTCAACCAATGAAATCACCTTCACATTGTTAGAGCTCGTTTAGTAAGCACCGGCTAGCACAAATCAAACTGGGTTTCTTGTAAATCCAAGCAATAGATAATGCTCGAGGTGGTCTACATGCATATAAGCAATTTCTTTTGTCACAAACTGGATGTCCATAACAGACGTTTTCTCTGTTCCTTTGCATTATGCACCGAATTGTACAAGGATCATTGATCACCCTGCTGCAGAAGAGGTTAACAATATCACTAGTATTATGGGAGTATCCGGAGCAGTTAGACTAAAACGTCTTACCTACTGAACATAAGATCTAAGAATTAATCATGATATCTATCTCTGTAAATCTGTCTTCTTGCTCATTTTCTGCACAAGTTTTTTAGTACAATTCTTTATCTATTTGTTTCAATCACGCTTATAATTTTTGTGGTTATTGTGTTCACATTGTTCCTTTCGGTTCTGAATAGCACAATCCTATTTGTAAAGACAGATAACTGAAATTTGTGAGAGCTGATGATCGTTTTCCTTGCGTGCTCGAGCCCAATGTTTTAGTGGTTATCACACTATTAACTTTATAAACCACAGAAAAAAAAAAAAAAAGAATGAACATGGGATGAACCATTCCTCCTCCAGTCTTGTCTTTCATTTAATGGCCGAAAAGATAGCATTCATACGATTCAAGTCTGCACATGCAGTTAGGTTGTCTCCTTAATAAACACTCGTCAATTTTTTTAGGAAGCCTGATTGACTGGTTAACAATTCCTACCAATTCACTATCATCCACGTGTCTATATTAAATATATGCCCACTGCTATTGGATAATGATTTAAAACAAGACACTTAGTACTCACAAACACAACTTTTGAATCACCATTATTGGCTTTGTCAATGGAATAGTCTGTCGGCTTTATTACATAATTCCTTTGTGGGTAATCTTACAGAAAAATTAGTTTAGAATGTATGAGTTCAATCAAATACTATTAACTGGTGTATTTTAAGTGCATATCTGAGCAACTTGGATTGGATCACCTTTTAAGAACCGAGAAATTGTATTCTGATCAGCTGATAGCTAAGCTGTAGGCACTAGAAAACATTAGAGAGTGAAATTTCTGAGGTTGGGAGTTTAACAAACAGTTAAGCATGTGGGCCATGGACATGATGCATTAAATGTCTCAGGATTCATTTATGTAATCCCAGTATCGAGTTGCCTTACTTCTGAGTTGTGGCAATGGAGACTGTAATCTGATGAATTTTGCTCTAGACTTCTATTCAGACTATTCAAAGTCCATGGCGTCGGCAGTTGTCAGTTAATCCAGAATACAAGTTAGTCATAGCTGTGCTCTTTGGCAACTACTTGAGTAGACAGCTTTAATTGATGTTTCAATTTTACACCTAACATGTACCATTACTTATTGACTTTGGAAACGATACCGTCTGCTAGGAGAATTACACTGGTCCAATTCTTCACTGCATGTTATGCAACGGTACTTTCTGTATAAAAGAGCTAGCAAATTGAGGACAACAAGCATGAGAGAATCAGTTAAAGTTTAAAAATGCTAGTTGCTTACTCTTTTTTGTTCTTTTTCTTAGGAGCTTTTGCTGCAAATGATACTATTACACCAAGTCAGTCCATCAAAGATGGTCAGACTCTAGTTTCAGCCGATGACACATTTGAACTGGGATTTTTCAGCCCGCATACTTCAACGAAGCGTTACTTAGGAATCTCATACAGGAATGTTCCTTCCCGGACAATTGCATGGGTGGCCAACAGAGAAACTCCACTCATTGATCATTCAGGTGTGTTAAATGTTACCAGTAAAGGGATTGTACTACTGGATGGCAGAAATAGAATCGTATGGTCATCAAACATATCAAAAACAATGAAAAATCCAGTTGTGCAGCTCATGAAGACGGGGAATCTTGTAGTGAAAGACGGAAATAATGACAACCAGGCAAACATTTTTTGGCAGAGTTTTGATCATCCTTGTGACACCTTACTACCTGGAATGAAGATTGGAAGGAACTTTAAAACAGGTTTGGATAGGTACCTATCATCTTGGAAGAGCACAGAAGATCCTGCTCCAGGCCAATTTTCACTGTGGATTGATCCTAATGGATTTCCACAACTAGTTCTTAGGAAGGGATCAGCTACGTATTATAGAGCTGGGTCATGGAATGGCCAGGGATTTACAGGGACTCCTCCGCTGACTCCTAATGCGCCAGTATGCAATTTCCAATTTGTGCTGAATGAGAATGAGGTGTACTATGAATGTGACTCCAGAGATACTCTGATCTCAAGGTTATGGGTGAACCAATCAGGTATTGTTCAGCGTTTGATACGGAGTCCATCTCTACCAAATGGATGGCTCTCTGCCTATTATGCACCTGTTGATCGGTGCGATCTTTATTCATTCTGTGGTGCAAATGCTCGCTGCAGGGACAATAAATCTCCTAGATGTGCATGCCTTGAAGGATTTGCACCAAAATCACCAAAAGATTGGTCCGCGTCAAATTGGTCTGAAGGTTGCGTTAGAGAGACTCCATTAAATTGTACAAGAGATGAATTTTCGAAATCTCCCAGCTTGAAGTTGCCGGACACTTCTAATTCTCGGTTCAACAGAAGCATAAGCCTGAAGGAATGCGCGGAAATGTGTTCAAATAATTGCTCTTGCACAGCCTATGCAAATTCAAATATCAGCGACGGAAGTGGCTGCTTGATTTGGTTTGGTAATTTGATAGATATTAAAGAAAACAGTGATGGCGGGCAAGATCTCTATCTAAGGAAGGCCCCTTCAGAACCAGGTATATCTTTAACATTTAGAATCCAATCCACAACTATCACATTAGATTTTTATCTAAGCATTTCAAGGAGGTAAAATATTGTTATTAACCTTTTCCTTTAAGACTAGGAAATGATTAGATTCCATTTGACTCAGGAAGTACTGCTCAATTCATGTGTGCACCCACTGGTTAACTCTGCTTTATCTCTTTCAGATCAAGGTGAGACAAGAACAAACACCAGTGAGAAGAAGCGAGTAGGAATCATAATTAGCTCTGTAATATTTATGGCAATGCTTGTGGTGGGATCGATCTTGTTTATCTGGAAAAAGAAGCTCAAAAAGCAAGGTATTTCATTGCATGTCTAATTTTGTAATATTTGAACTCTGCCAGTGTTGGTTTCATTTAGTATCAGTAGTACTCGGTAACTCATTTAGATCTCAAATGCTACTCTACCTTGCTAACAATACCTAAGATTGCGGTAACATAAATCACTATCCATGACCATTAAATGTTACTCTATCTCGGCTAAATGACAAAACTTGGATGTCCTTTCAGGAATGACAAAGAGCAGTTACATGAAGAATTATAATAATGAAGGTGGAAAAGAAGACATGGAACTATGGGTATTTGATTTTTCCAGTATAGCAGAAGCCACAGATAACTTCTCAAGCAATAACAAGCTGGGAGAAGGTGGTTTTGGGCCAGTATATAAGGTAAGAATGTGACGTGCTGCTAGATGAGTTTTCTCTTCGTACCTACTAACTTTTAGAGATCATCATAGGGTACAATGGCAGGGGGGCAGGAAATTGCTGTTAAAAGGCTGTCCAGAGGTTCTGGACAAGGAATGGAAGAGTTCAAAAATGAAGTTACATTGATCGCTAAACTCCAACACCGCAATCTTGTAAAGCTTCTTGGTTGCTGCATTCAGGCAGATGAATACATGTTAATCTACGAATACATGCCTAACAAAAGCTTGGACTTCTTTATTTTTGGTTCAATATCTCAAATCTCAGCACTTTCAATATTTGAACTTATTCCGTGAAACATTTGATTAGAATTAGACTAAAATGGATGAATATTGACCAGATCAAACGAGGAGCAATTTTCTTGATTGGCAGAAGCGCATCCATATTATTGGTGGAATCGCTAGAGGGATGCTCTATCTTCATCATGACTCTAGAATGAGGGTTATACATAGGGATCTCAAAGCCAGCAATGTCTTGCTGGATAATGATATGAACCCAAAAATTTCGGACTTCGGCATGGCTAGAATATTTGGGCGAGATGAAATTCAGGCCAATACAAATAAAGTGGTTGGAACGTAGTAAGGACACTTAACGCTTAAATTTGTTTTACGTTCTACTCTCTGTTTATTGTAAATTAAACTTCTTTATCAATGTTGTTTTGCAGTGGCTATATGTCTCCTGAATACGCTGTTGACGGGCTTTTCTCAATGAAATCTGATGTATTCAGTTTCGGCGTTTTAGTACTAGAGATAGTTAGCGGGAAGAAAAACTGGAGATTTTCCCATTCAGATCATGATCACAATCTTCTTGGACATGTAAGAGTATAGAATAACATTGCACCGTATAATTCTGAAACAAACATGTCAACTCTTGTTCTATTTTCCAGGCATGGTCGCTCTGGAATGAAAATAGAGCACCGGAACTAGCTCGGGACACAGTAGTCGACTCTTGCCCGCCACCTGAGGTGTTACGATGTATTCATGTGGGACTGTTATGCGTGCAACAGCGACCAGAAGACAGGCCAAATATGTCATCTGTGGTTCTAATGTTGGGCAGTGAGAATTCATTGCCTGAACCAAAGCGGCCGGGTTTTTTTACGGAAAGGAATCTTCCTCAAACTGATTCCTCATCAACCAACCATCCTTCCACTACAACAAATGAGCTTACCATTACGGAGTTAGAGGCAAGGTAGAAAACTATCACTTGCCAGAAAAATTTGTGTGTTTCCAGTACGACAATATGAAGATAAGAAAAGTTGACAATGTCCAGAAAAATGGAATGCCTGAGCTAGCACATCTACAGATGATAAAGCATTGTGCAATGGATATGAATAGTTAGGTTTCTCTCATTGTTATTATGAGGCAAGTGTGTATTGCAGGATGTTTGTGCTACTTATTTTTCCTTCAATCGATGTATAAAGTTTATGATTCCTCTGATATCATAATAGTTCTCTTAAGTAGTTGGTTTAAGGGTTGTTTTTTTTTAATTTTAATTTTAATAAATTGTTTCTGTGTTGACACCATTATGGTACTGCGTATGTCAGTATATGCATAAGAATGTCAGGCGTTTGATTTGTTGTTGATGGTCTCAATCATAAAAACTTAGACTAATTGGTGAAATGTTAGGACTTGGTAACAAATCCCTCGTAAATTTGTCAAAATGAGTTTCAATCTGCATTATATTCAGGAAACCGGAAGTTCTTTTGTGGATTCATAGTCTATCTCCTCCACACTTGTCCCAAATTATGACATTCTGCACATCTTAAAGCATAGCCAATACTCGGTTCTACTCTGTTTCACCAGCTCTCAGAATCTTAAAGAAATATAGTCAAACGAAACCGATGGAAGGAATAAAAGTGCTCCCCATCTAGTTTCTTATAATTTTGTTTTTCAGAACTTTAAGTTACAAAATCATCAAATTTGAATTTGTAACATTCAAATTATAATCCTTAGTTCTTTATTATATTATTATAACACCAAAATTTGAATTCCAAACTTATAACTATAGCATTGAATGGCTATAATATTTCCATTAAGTGCAAGATTTCTCTTATAACTATAGCATTGAATGGTCATAATATTTCAATTAAGTGTAAGATTTCTTTAATAATAAGAATTCTATTTTCCATTAAGTGTAAAATTTTTTTGATAGTAAGAATTCTATTTTTCATTAAATATAAAATTTTTTTGATAGTAAGAATTTTATAAATTGAAAGATATTTTATTTTGCTAAGGTTTCTAAACTTGAAATTCTTATTATACACCATTTTGAGAAAATTTAGAGAGTTTAGAAGGATTAGGTAGTATTTAAAAACGTCAACAAAAATAATAGTAAAAGGTTGATTATCTATAACTTCTACATTTGATTTCTTTAATTTTTGTTGGTAGGATGTCTATATAGTATAATAGAAATTTGCAAAGTGAAGTTGGAGAAGAGGAGGAAATAATCTTAAAGTAGATAAAATAAATAATAACAAATAACAACAATATAACGTATAGAGAAAAGAAATAAATCTATAAATGGCGTGCTTCAAGTCATATAACACTTGCTTTTCTTACGATGTTATTTGCTTCCACCAATCCAATGATGTACATAAATTAAGCAAATATGTCTTCAGAATTAAATGAAACACTTGTGTTTGCCTGTGTTATATAATGACGAAAGCAAACCTAACTTTAAATATTATAAGTTTGCCAAGAATTAATGTTTTGTTTCTGCAGATAAATAAAATATTAAAATTTTGATGCAAAAAAAATATGAATTTTAATGTAAAAAACTTTAGAAAAATAGTGGGAGAAAATAGGAAAAATTTTGGTTGTTCTTTCTTATCTCTTAAAGTTATCTCATGCCTCTTTTTTATATATGTACGTATAACTTTTCATAGAGACATCTCTATTTATGGTATTCCTTCATTTATGGCCATTAAATCATGTTTATATTTAATCTAGAGTGTAAATTAAATCAAAATATGAAACAATACATTGAATGGTCATGTCTATTCAGCCCAAGTCATGACTTAGTATCACAGCACTACACATAATACACAAATTAGAGAGTTGGGTGCGCGGCCTGGCATTCTGTTTTTACTGGAGTGTTAAGATGCATTTGTTCTGTTTTTATTGTAAGCTTTAAGATGCATTCATTTGGGAATTTTGTGTGTGCATAAACAACCTGAATTGCCTGAACCAAGTAGCCTGATTCTTCCACAGAAAGGACTCAACCTGAAGCAGAGTATAAGCATCAATCATCTTCAAGAAATGAAATGATGAAATAATCATCACTCTGTTGGAGGCATGGTGAGAAAACCTCAATAATCATCTTCATTATAGTTAACTAGTCCACGAGTAAGGTTCTTCCACAGAAAGGAATCAACCTGAAGCAGAGTCTAAGCACTCTTCATGTTTTGTTTCCGGCACTCAAATTTTAAATTCTGGGCCTAATAGACCTCTTATCTAACGCCCCAAATCCAATACGCCTCGCACATGTCGAATTAAGGCGCACGAGTTCATAAACCAATACTAAAACTTTACCCTAATAGCTTTTATACCTAAATACTTTATTACATTAATCATTGAAACTAAAATTTATTAAATATTACAATATCTCAATCTAACTCAAAAGTTTTAAAATAACCCCCACAAACAAAATAACGAGTGCGATAAATAAAATATGAAATTCTATTCATCACCTATAATAAAAATAACATAAAATCTCCAAAGCCATCTTCCAAACAGGCCATCACGCTTACTAGTTTAAACAACTAACTCTGCAAAAAGTAAATGACGAGGGGTGAGCCGTCAACTCGGTAAGTAATGCCATTCATAACATATGTATGAGTTTCCTTATTTTCGAATGCACAAAAATATTTGCAAGCCTTTTTGTTCAAATATTATGTAAAAACATGATTTCAAGTACTTTATCAAATAAATAAAAATTTAATATTTATAAATTTTCATAAGAGAACATATTTCATAAATATAAATGCAAAGACTTATAAAATATTCATTACGGAAAACATATTTCATTTACTTGTCACATAAACTTTATAAATTCTTATAAGTCAAAAATCATATTTTATAAATCATAAATCATAAATGCGGAATCGAATAAACATTCATTTCAGAAAGCACATTTAATTTGCTCATGTCACATAGTGTTACCTGTACCCCCGGTAACCCGGCCAATTAACATAATATCACCTATAATCCCGGTGACCCGACCATATAACATAATATCACCTGTATTCCCGGTAACCCGGCCATATAGATTCGTGTGCACACTTAGAACATAATACCAGCTGATCCATTCATATATTGACCGTAGTCAAATATATTCATAATCATAATCATAATCATAATACTACGGACAGAGGAGTCAAAAATATTTCATCTCAATTGTCATATAAGAATCATTTATAACATAGGGGCTTGCAATGCACTATTTACAAAGTATTTAATAACCATTTAAGAATATGCAATTTATAAAAAAATTCGTAATATAAATACATTTATCAAATAATCAAATATTTCACAAACATTGAAATCAAATGATTTATGCTATAAAATAAATTTTAAGATCATCATGCAAAAGCAACTCAATAAATATCATGAATGGAATTACTTACCTCAATCCAAGTTAAATTCTTTAACTACCTTTATTCGTCGTTCGATGGTTCTGAACTTCCTATAATAATGAACTATCTAATTAAAAGAAATACTTAAAAGAATACATAGATAAAATTTATAACATTCTATTTCAATTACACTAACTGCTTATAACTCTAACTAAAACCACCTATAAATCTCGAATTTTAAACTCTTATTTTATAAATTAAATCAAGTTAAAACTTCACAAATTTACTGAGCACACCTAAAGATGTCATATACAAAAATTTCATGATATTTCAAGTTCAAAAAGATTTTTAAAATAATAAATTTTTCATAGAATAGTAACATGTTCAGAATATTTTGGAACTACATATGACTCAATAGAAAATTTATAACTATTAACATATTTTTCAAAATGCTATGAAATTTATGGACAATCCAGTAAACATGTGTATAAATTATTATAAAAATTTTCATAATTTTTGAAAGTCTTTTCGTATTTTAAAACGTAATTTAGAACTATAACCTGCTGACATAATTTCAGAATTGATGTTCATAAAATCAAAAATTCATAAATATATAAATATATTTCTAAAAATCACAAAATTAAAATAACAAACACTAAACATATGAATCAAACTCCAGTTAAAATTTCATAATTTTTGGAAGTCGTTTTCTCCTTCAAATAAATTTTATCTTTTATTTAAATCGTAAAACGTACAGAATTCCAGATTTCATAAACTAACTTCAAAAATTTATAGAAAATTCAATTCTCATCCAATTTAAGTAAAACAAAATTCTATATTCTCATTATCATGTCAAAATTCAATTATGAAAAACTTTTGTGAACAACCTTGATAAAATTTTTGCTAAAATAATTATAGAAATATCGTGCTCAGTAAATAATGTAAAATCATAATCCAAACAATTCACAAGATATGGTTCATTACTATTCTATGAACACTAACTCAAGAAATTTTATTTAATCTATCCCAAAATAATGACAAACGAAAAGAAAACTCATTTCACATTAAACTAAAACAACGAAATAACAAAACTAATTAAACGTTACCTCTAATATCCAATAGTTTAAGCAATCGTAATTACAGAGAAAATATCACGTTTGTTTATTAAAAAGAGAATAAAAGATAAAGAGGTTGAAGAGAAAATTAAATTTTTATAGATTGTTTGAGAAACCCTAATGTATATAGAATACTTATTAAAGACATAATTTGAGAAATCCTTTCCTATTAGGATTTCTATTTAAAAAGGAAGTTTGTCAAAATTAATATAAATAATAAAATATACCTCTTAATAAAATAAGATAAAATCTTAACCTTATTAAAATATTTACTAATTAAAATAAAAATTATTATTTAATTAAAATAAACAAAAAATATATATATTACAATTTTAATATTTTTACGTAAATAATAAAAAAAATTTTAAATAACATAATAGTCTTTTAATTTAATTAGGAAGGTGAATATTACATCTTACTAGTTGAGGGGTCCGAGCACTTATAAGGTACATCCATGGCTCACTCCCAACGATGTGGAGTTTCACAGAACTATTGTCTTTTGAGAGAAGGTAAGTGTTTAAATTATTCTATCAACATGAAATAACATTGAAACAGTCGTTTGCAGGAGATTTTGGGAAGCCTACGACTCGAACACAATTATCAAATAGTACTAGTTGAGTCATCTAAACTTCTGCACTCTTTCTGTTCACAATTCTTGACAAAGAGTTAATCAAGTTTCCACAAGCTAAGTCACGGTAAGAAAAGAAATAACCAGTTACGAAGAATAAGAATACGACCAGAATATGAAAACAAAACAAACTTTGAATATGCTTTTGCTGAATTTACCACTAATTTGCGAATAATTATCTTTTAAAATCAACGTAGACTTGCGGGAACTTGTAAAATCAAACAAGAAATGCCACGTGGTTTGACTGAGGGAACTGTATATGAACCCCACTGATGTTGACCAGAAAAACTTTTATACCTTGAGAGTTTCGAAACTGAGGCATACATAATGAAATTGAAAGGCATCTGAACCTCAGATAGATAATTCATTTTAAGGTCCCAAAATTCATAGTGATGGCACTTGTCTATTTCGATGCGCCTTGCTCGTTACGGCACCGGGTGGGTCCACGGATAGACAAATTCCTAGCTCACTAAGAAGAAATTTACATTATCATATAGTTGGTACAAAGGAAGAGCAAAGCTTTGGTGTTATATGATAGAATACCCCAAGCAGCCTTCCACAAAAACATTTGACTTTAGGCATGCACCATCTTGGAATCAAAAATCGGCTTCACAAGTTTAGGATTTGTATCGAAATGATGAAAAAACTTCAAGAATAAATTCATAATGGTTCACCAGGCTATTTGCAAAGAATTGCCTCAGCCTATTGGTAATTGAGTGCCCTGTTTCTGTTATGACATCAGCCGTCAGATTTAAACAGGGAGTAAATGGGTTAAGGTTTTCCCAGGCCAGGTATCCTGGAGTCATCCTGATAGCCTGGCACTCTGTTTAAAATTCATTGAACATTTGGATAGCATCTAGCAGCGCAGAGTGCACGGGGTCCACATCAACTAAACCCAATTAGATTCTCAATTTCAGCCGACTTTGCACTAAGATAATAAGACTACCGAATTGCTTACATAATTTAATTCCAAAACTTAAATATTTTGACTGCCGAATCATACAGTGCATAAGAATTGAATCTGACTGCCAGTTGAATTGTGGAAATAATTACTTAACCTCTTAAAGTTATCCAATGGCAAATTAGTCTTTAGATTTCACAATATGATAAAAATAAACCAAAAGAAAACTGCAAATAAACCATCGCATGAAGTCCTATCTGCCTTCTTCCATGGTTATACTTAATGGATTTCCTGAGTGATATTTTCCTGTAGTTGATATTAGTGCTAAATCGAAACCTCTTTCTGTGAAGAAACCCGGCTGTCCAGGCTGAGGCAAAATTACACACTCATTCGCCAACATGAAAACTACAGATGACATATCAGGGCGGTCGTCTGGTAACTTTTGAACACATAATAAACCCACTTGAATGCATCTGAGAACTTGTGATTCGATGAAAGTATCCGTTAACCACGGATCCATTACTTCTAGAGCTCTTCCATCATTCCACAGCAGCCATGCCTGAAAAATATTACGGCAGATATGCATTATTAATTAAAAAAAAGTGGATACTGTGTGAGAGAGAAATTGAGGTATAATTGTTTCTACTTACATGTCCAATAAGGTTATGCTCGTGGTCCGGGTGATGAAACCCCCTATTCCTTTTACCACTTACAATCTCTAGCAGGACCACACCCAAGCTAAAGACATCGGATTTCAATGAAAATACGCCATCAGTGGCATACTCAGGAGACAGGTAGCCACTGTATCAAAGAATCAGATATTGAAATAAGTTATTTCAACAGGTAAACATATATTGTATGTGTAGGAGGACTTACTGTGTTCCAACAACTCTGCCTGTCTTTGCTTCATTATCATCACCTTTAAAAATTCTTGCCAATCCAAAATCCGAAATTTTTGGATTTAGTTCACTGTCTAACAAAATATTGCTAGTTTTCAAGTCTCTGTGAACTATTTGAAGCTTTGAATCTTGATGGAGGTAGAGAAGTCCTCTTGCAATACCAAGGATTATGGCAAAGCGCCTTTTCCACGACAATATTCTTCTTTTATGATCTGCAGATCATTCCAACTTTAGTAACTCTTCAATTCGACATTTTGTATAATTTTCACTTTTAATCTTGATAAAATAAAATAAAATCAATGTATCCGTTGAATACCATACGTCGAACTAACTAGACTGATATAGGGACTAGATGTGCTACCGAAAATAAAGTAATCCAAACTTTTATTGGGCAAATACTCATAGATCAGCATCCTTTCATCTGCTTCAATACAGCTGCCAAGAAGCCCAACAAGATTCCTATGCTGAAGCTTTCCAATTAAAACCACTTCATTCATGAATTCTTCGAGACCTTGACCTGAATCTTTTGAAAGCCTCTTTACTGCAATTTCCTGTCCTGTTGACAGATTTCCCTGTTTCGTACAGATAGTGCATTTTCTTCTATCAGTAATTAGCAAGATGCTTAAGGTTTCATACATATCTGTTACGTCTTTCATAACATATGTCATACATTACCTTATAAACAGGACCAAATCCTCCTTTGCCAAGGAGATTGGCTTCTGAGAAACTGTTCGTAGCAGCAGCAATTGTTGCTAGATCATATAGAGGCACTTCTATGTCCTCCTTCCAGCTCTTCCGCCCTATTAAAGAATCAATGCTCTTAAAACCTGATTTCAAGAAAAAATACTTTTGTGACACTCAAAATCAAAGCTCAGAGTTTGACAAGAATTTCAATTTGTGTTTTATAAGGCTGAATTTTAACAACATCTTATTAGTCCTCATGAATTTAGAATCTCTTGGTTTTGGTAGTCTT
Organism: Khaya senegalensis; assembly: GCA_032402905.1. Taxonomy (NCBI): domain Eukaryota; kingdom Viridiplantae; phylum Streptophyta; class Magnoliopsida; order Sapindales; family Meliaceae; genus Khaya; species Khaya senegalensis. Next base: position 1,555,255 of record CP135553.1, on the reverse strand, counting down.
GCAATCAAATGCTAGGACCAGTAAATTACATTTGTCACATGGCTAAGGTTTGATGAATTTTTTACCTCTATTTTTTGTTTTCTTCCACGCTATGCAGAGTATAAGGCCCAGGATAAACATGACCGAAATGATCGAAACCACCACAATGATCATTAATCTTTGCTTCGTATTCGGAGAATCAGCTGATTCTAGAAAAAAAGACATCAAGAGAAAGGGATAAATTTGTTAAAATTTAGTCTGTTTCTCTAGAATAAATTGAGGTCTTTGTGTTTCTCCCCCAGGCCCTGTAGATTGCTTTTTCTTTGTGAATGTTGAGGTATTAGTGCATGTTGTAATCTCCTTTGGATTTTGCTACACAAGCACCAATCCTAGGTCTTTTGAGGCACAAGCTATTGAGGGCCTTGCCGATGAACCCTAAAATTGCAATAAAAATGAAAGAGGCACTAATACGTCAAACCAAACACTTACCAAGATCTGAAGCTGGAACTCTAATAAAAATATCCTGTCCCCAGATGTATCGTTCTGGGCACTCTCTAATATCAATCAGGTCTCCGAACCACATCAGACAACCTCCTTCACTTATGTTTGAACTTGCATAAGCTCTACATGAACAATTCTTGGTGCACTCTGCCTTACATTCCTTGAGATTCATACTTTTGTTCGCCCAATCAATTTCAGGCACTTTCATTTGTGGAAGCTTTAGAAACCCTTCTCCACTTGGGCAATCTGATGGTTTCTTGACACATTTTCTAGACTGAGGTGAATCCCATTCATCTTGTGATATGGGTATGAACCCCTTCAAACACTCACAGGTAGGTGACTTGTTAATTCTGCAGTTGCCATTAGCACCACACTTTGCATAACTGTCACATAGATCAAATGGCCAAGAATACAACATATTCCATTCAGTGCTTGTATCATTCCACGCAAGACGCTGCAGTGTTCCTGATTGATTCACCCTCACTAAAGTTATGACTTTATCGTTGAAAGGCTTATGCGTGTAGTATAACTCATCTTCCTTGTCCACCAATATCGGTATGAAGATTGAGTTGTGCCTCGCGGGAATTCCCCCAAACTGTTGACCATTCCATGGACCACTGCGGCTTTCTTTTGTTGATCCTGTGAGAATAACCAATTCAGGTAATCCACTAATATCAAGTCTGAGACTAAAGTCTCCGGGGGATGGATCTTCAGCACTTTTCCATGATGTCAGATATCGCTCGAAACTAGATCTTAAGTTCCATCCCAGCTTCATGCCCGGTAGCAAAGTGTCTGATGGATAGTCAAAGCTCTGCCACACATAGTTTTCAGAACTTGTGTTAAAATTGTCCCTGAGAACAAGGTTCCCATTTTCTAGTAGCTGCGCCACTGGATTTCCTGACACTGATGATGAATTTGAAAACCAGATAATGCTCTGTTCTTTGTTGAGAAGCACAAGGCTTCCATTATTGCTCACAGTTAAAATTCCATTTCTGTCGGTAATCGGCCTATTTCTGTTTGCAACCCAAACAACAGTATTTGGAATAATCTTGTACCATATTCCTACATACCTGTTGTTCGAGTTGACTGGAGAGAAGAAGCCTAGCTCAAAACTCTGAGAAGAGGAAACTAGTGTCTCGCCATCTTTTAAAGACTCTCCTGTAGTTATGGAATCAGCTGCAAATGATAACTTTACGATTGAAAGAAGGACAAAAGATGTAAAGAAGATGAAGAATGAAAAGCACTGCATGCTTATTTGGTAGAGAAAATTTAAAAATTGTATGCATTTTGTACCATAAGGTCTTTTAATTTCCTTCCTAAGTTTCTCATGCTTGGCCTTTCAAGCTTATGGGATTCAGTTGGATGCTTGAGGATCTCTATGCCACCATATTTCTTGCTTATAATAATAAATAGCTTTGACATTATGCTACCGCTACGACCACGACCATCATTATCTTGTGTTTATGCAACTTCCGGCGGCTTCAAAGTCACTATCTACAGTCTTTTTCTCTTTCCTTTCTGATAACTGGTAAAAATTACCAGGACATAGGAAAAAGAATATTATATTTTTTTCAAAAGATCTAGAATTGGAATAATTTGTCAAACTTGACACGAAGTTTAGCCGCGTGGTTTATGACTAAAGAAATTAGATGGCTCCAGGGATGGGTTGGGGGTTCAATTTCTACTCTCATCCCTTGAAAAGGGACTGGAAAATTCCACAAATGACTAATACTTTTCTGAGGAATTCCGGCATCAAATCTGTCACAATCCATTCAACTTTTCTAAACATTTTGAGTCTTACAATTCAACATTTTTAAGTCTTACAAAACATTTTAAGCCCTGCAATTCAACATGTTAAGTCTTACAATTCCATGTAAAGAAATTAGAGAAATTAGAGCCTTGCAGAAACAATTTGTTTGGTTAAGTCAGTGCCGTAGCGATAAATCCAGAATAAATTGACTTTCTATAGTCATTGTTAGCTGTGCTGAAGATTTGGCAATTTAGCTTCAAATGCACAAATAATAACAATAATTGAAAAACAAACAAACAAAAGGAGATTAGATAATTTGGCGTCAGGCTAAAGAAATACTTCTAATATGATGTGCCACATCCAATAGCCATACACCTAATTCGTGTCATCAAAATAACATATTCATTGCAATAACAAGCATAAATATTATTTTGGATTACTAGATTGTAGCTAATATTTTCTCGTAGGAGTTTGACTATTAGAGACAGACAGAATAGAAAGTAGAGCACATGAACTGGTGCTAGTCAGTTATCGAGCGTCCATTTCTGATATTGTCACATCATTCACTGAACAAGCTTCGGGCATCCTACTTGTGGGTAGAATTGGCTTTTTCACCCTTCTAAAACATGAAAAAGCAGGCTGTTTGGGAGGATGTAAATGAACAAGCTCATTGGTCAGCATTGAGACAACTTCTGACATGGTTGGTCTATCTTCTGCATTCTCTTGTACACAGAGAAGGGCCACATTAATGTATCTCATCAGCATCGGATATGATGCTTCATTCTGCAATATCGTATCCATCAATTCCCAAGCTCTATCATCGTTCCACAAATCCCAAGCCTGAAGAAAGAAAAAAGACTCAGATGTTAAATGAAGATCAACGGTAAGTGCTCCTATTATTCCCTATTTATAGAGGCAATTCTTGACATTTGTATTTGAGACGATCAATAGATTGTTCAAAGAACAAAAAGAAAGAAAACAAGAACGAGAAATTCTGTCACTTGCATGTCCAAGAAGGTTAAGGGAATCAGTATTGGAGAAGCTTGTGTTCCTCTTGCTGCTCAATGTCTCCAACAGCAATATTCCAAAGCTATACACATCCGATTTAATTGAGAAGAGGCCTTTCATGACATACTCAGGTGACATATAACCACTGGAATTTCATTGTTTCATCAAATATTTAATCATCGCGATATATCCCAAAACATGACAAGCGAATGACATTTCCACAGTCTCAAGAAATAATCTACTTACTAAGTTCCAACTATCCGTTTAGTATTTGCCTGCAACTCATCGCCGCCAAACATTCTTGCCATCCCAAAATCCGATATCTTGGGGTTCATGTCATTATCTAAGAGAATATTACTTGCCTTCAGATCTCTATGAATAATTCGTTGCCTGGAATATTGATGAAGATATAGAAGTCCTTGAGCAATTCCTTCAATGATTCTAACACGTGTTCCCCAACCTAACAGACCCTTTTTCGTTGGATCTGTTACAATAGCAAACCATTACATATGATGAACATTGATCATAATTGATACAGCTTAAAACAAATGCTGGATATTAAATTTCAAACAGCATTACTAGGTAATGAAGGTGTTGATTAATGAATGATAAATCACGTACCGAAAAGGAAAAAATCCAAGCTTTTGTTAGGCATGTACTCGTAGATCAAAATTTTTTCCCCCTGTTCTATACAGCACCCTAAGATTCTGACAAGGTTCCTGTGTTGGAGTTTTGCTATAAGCACCATCTCATTTTTAAACTCTTCTAGGCCTTGCCCTGACTGACTTGCAAGCCTTTTAACTGCAACTTCTTGACCATTAAGTAGTTCACCCTGCATTTCAAAATTTCGTAAACTGTTGACACAGCAATTAATCCATGAAAAGCAGCAAAAATAAGACATTACTTCTCTGAGTGCAGTCAAAATGACAGGAATGCTACCTTGTAAACAGGTCCAAAGCCACCTTCTCCAAGCTTGTTTCTTATACAAAAGTTATCTGTAGCTGCAGATACGCTGGCCAAGCTGAACAATGGCAACCAAGAATTCATGCTCTTACCTTTTTCAGCTCTATCTGCCTTGCAGAATTCATTTGCTCTTGTTGTAATGCTCATATTTATGTCAAATAGTAACATATCCTGGCTTGTTTCCATTTTCTCTGATTTTGTTAGACACAAATTAATATTATTTTGAGTATACATTTTCTTACATATGCTCACTACTAAACCCATAGGTATATAAACATAGAGAGTGATTCAGAGAGAAAAAAGTCACCTTTCCCCTTGAGTTTTCTCTTCCATTGACAGTATATGCAAAAACCAGGAAGAAGTACCGCAGCCAGAATAAAAAATATCCCGAGTAACCATAGCAGCTTCTTGATCCCTAGATCCCAAAACATACAATTCTTCAAAGGAAATCGTTTGGAATATATATATATATATATATAAATTCCTAGCTTCATTTTTCCGGGAAGTGTGAAGATTCAAGTGAAATCCAAGTAATATAGATCATCCGTACTATGTGTTTATTGGTCGGCTAGATCTTGTATTTCGCCAATCATTCCATCTAGGCCAAAATGCATAGTGATTCAACAAGATTGCTAACAAATTTTTGAATGATGTGTAACAGCCTAAACCCAATAACTACTAAGTACATATTGTCCGCTTTGGGCACACAACTTATCATAGATTTATTTTTGAGCTTTGTAACCCAAAACGCATCTTCTTAGTTAAGAGAACTCAAGTTATATATCACGTAGTTTGTGGGATGTGACATTCTCCCCTCTTTTGGACCTTGCGTCTTCGTGAGGGAACCATATAGAACATTCACATATCGGAATATATATCATAGATCATAATAGAATATTCACATATCGGGTTGCAAGTTGACTTTGATACCATATGTAACCGTTCATGTCCAACAACTACTAAGTAGATATTGTCCGCTTTGACTACACTACCCGTCACAAATTTGCTATTGGATTTTGTAACCCAAAACACGTCTACTTAGTTAAGAGAACTCAAACTATATATGCTCAAATTCACTTGCTAGTAATGTGGGATGTGCCATGATGCCTTGCTGTAACAAAGAAGTAAATAATGTTATACTATCAACTTTGAATGATACAATATGCATACCTTGTTTTGAAGCAGGCACCCTTATGTAGATAGACTGTTCAGATTCAATTCTCTTTCTGATATCGATCAGGTCCCCATACCAGGTCAAACAGCCACTGCCTCTTCCAGTTGTATTGGCATTGGCGTAAGCTCTACAAGAACAGTTCTTAGAGCACCCAGCCTCACATTCCTTAAGATTCATGCTCTCATTTAGGGAAACCTCTACAGAGTCAGGCAGTTTAATATCATCAAGCTTCATAAACCTGTCTCCACTTTTACAATCTGATGAATGACTTCTCACACATGTTCTGGACCATTTCTGTTTTTGTTGTGATTTGAGTTTGAATCCCTTCAAACACTCACAATTAGGTGTCGTGTCCATGCTGCAAACACTATTAGCACCACACTTCCCATAATATTCACAGAAATCACCTGGCTCAGAGAACACAGTTACCCATCCGGTAGTTCTCTCTTTCCATATTAAACGTTGGACCTTACCTACTGGGTTGAGTTTCAGAATCATTATGACTGGATTGTTGTAGGACTCGTACTTGTAATACACCTCCTCTTCATTATTCACAAAAATTGGTTCAAAAAGTAAGTTTAAATTTGAATTTGCGGGTACTGCATTCCATAATCCAGGACGGCCTATTTTTACAGATCCCTGGTAAAGATATATTTGAGGCAACACAAGAATGTCAACTTTGTAAGTAAAGTTTCCAGTGGCTGGATCATCAGCACTTCTCCATGACGTTAAATATCGCTGCAGGCCAGTCCTCAAGTCCCAGCCCAACTTCATGCCTGGCAACAGTGTGTCTGATGGGTAGTCAAAGCTCTGCCACAGATAGCTTTCAGAAGTATTCCTGCTAAAATTATCCCTAAGAACAAGGTTTCCTGTATCTAAGAGTTGTGCGACTGGATTCTCTACTTTCCGAGAAATGTTTGAAGACCATAAAATGCCCTTTTTCTCATTGAGAAGAACAAGGTTTCCATTTTTGCTAATGGTTAATGCTCCATGTGGATCAACAATTGGGGTATTTCTATTTGCTACCCACACAACTGTCTCAGGGATCTTCTTGTACCACATTCCCAGGTACATGTTCTTTGATTTTCCAGGAGAGAAGTAGCCTAACTCAAAGACTTGGGACGGTGATACTAACTTCTCACCATCACGGATGAATCTTCCTGGACTTACAGTATCAGCTGCTATTGAAAACTTAATGCTACAGAAGAATAGGAAAGAACTAAAGATGGAGAAGAAAAAAAGATTCTCCATTCGAAAAACTGTGATAAGACTCGCACACATTAAGAATATATTAAATCTAGCGTAGTATAAGTTGTATTTATTGGGAAGGTATTTTTTCTCATTTTGTGGCCGTAAGAACTTCCTATTCCTTGAATTTGTCTCCTTGACTAATATTAATATGAAAGTAAGAATAAAATGGAGTCAACAACTGGTTAATACATGCGTGAACCAATAGTCTACCTAACTAATTGATGTTTTACATAGAATTCTAATGGTATGCATGTTAACAGTGTTGAACACCATCATTAACATATAATTTTGAAGCAATAGTTTTGTTTCTGAAAGCAAATTAAACACTAGTACAATCTCTCACCATCCATGATAGACGGTCTGGAGCTATGGAATCAGTTGCCCATAGTTTTATGATTGATGAAAGGGTCAAAGATGGTGAAGGATGAAGGAAACTCCATTCTTGAAATAACACCACACCAACCCAACCCCCACCCACAACCACCCCAACCCCCACCTTTTTTTAACAAATATATCATATGACATAATGTTTTCGATATCTTAATAGTAATCAGGATCAATTTGATATAAATAGATAAATTATATTTCAATGTATAAAAATATTAATGTACAGGGACCAACATGACATTAATGTTAATATATGGTGTTGGCCTATTCTTTTCAAAATGATCTGAAATTTTCCCAGACACCCAATTTAGAGTCACCGAAGCAATAAGTAAACCGTACGGATGTACAAACACATGCCACCTTCACTTTAGTGTACTAACTATATTCTCACTGGAAGTTTACAACTGGAGACAGACACAGAATTGAAACTAAAACACAAGAACTGAGGCCCAGAAGGCTGACGACCATCAATTTCTTATATTGTCGCATAATTCACTGAACAATCTTCAGGCATCCTACGTGTGGGTAGGACTGAATTCTTCACCCTTCTCAAACATGAAGAAGCAGGCTGTTTGGCAGTATGTAAAGTAATAAGCTCATTGGTATGCATTGAAACAACTTCTACATTGTTGGTCTATCTTCTACATTTTCTTGTACACAGAGAAAGGCCACGTTAATGTATCTAATCAGCATAGGATGCGATGCTTCATTTTGCCATATTTGATCCATCGGGTTCTGAGCTCTATCATCTTTCCACAGATCCCAAGCCTGAGGAGAAACAAAACAGTTAAATGTTAAATGAAGATCAACTATTAATACTCGAATTAGATCTATTAATAGAGGAAATTTTTAATTTTCCAATTCAGTCAGCAAAGCTTTGTGCATTAGAGAAGATTGTTAGGTTCATCTTAAATTTGTTTAAAGATCAGGTAAAAACAGAACAAAGTGAGAAATTTTGTCACTCAGATGTCAAGAAGGTTAAGGGAATCAGTACTGTAGAAGCCTGTGTTTTTCTTGCTACTCAGGGTCTCCAACAGCAACACTCCAAAGCTAAACACAACCGATTTGATTGAGAAGATGCTTTCCATGGCATACGCAGGTGACATACAACCAATGAATTTCATATTTTCATCATATTTTCATCAAATATTAACCATCTTGAAGGATTTACAAAAAATTGACCAGTAATTGACATTTTAACATGTCTCATGAAATCAAATTTACTTATTAAGTTCCAACTATCTGGTTAGTATTTGCCTGCAACTCGGCACCACCAAACATGCACCCAGGGACCCAACTAAAGTTAAAATAGCTGATGCGTTATGTGTATGTACTGGAACAGTAGTTGTCAGGCAGAAGCTGCAGGTTTGGGGCTGTTGCCAAATCCGAACCTGCAGTTTTTACACTTTCTGACCTGTCTATTGCCATGGCACGCGATTCACAACACGCTGTAGTACGATGTCAACCTAACCGTTTCCATCCCAATGGTTCCCTGCACGCATATCGTATGTTTATTTTCTTATTGGCTGATTTGGAAGGAATATCCAGTGGCTCAGAAAAGACATCCGAGAGAGGGGAAAAATCTTGACTAATTTCTTCTAAAAAAATTGAAAAACATGGAATAAACAGGATATCCTTATTACGGGGAACAATCTGGTTTTCATCTCCTATTATGTCACTGACTTATAAAGCATGCATATGACATGTCGCACCTCCGTTTGTAGAATGGATGACATGTCCAAATGTTAGGAGATGGGAGTCGTGTCAAACATGAACATCACGAAGTATTGCATAAGTCCTATCTCGTGATTAGTATTAAGCATATGCAACATTCAACTTGAAAGCTGACTATTATTGATCTTTTTCATATCATTCAACAGGCAATAATTACAATTTAATAAGGGTAATTATATATTACTATGCAAGAAGCAATAAGTAATAACAAGTCAAAAACTTATAATTCATGCAGGCGGGGAGGGATATAAGGCCAACAACTAGGTCAAGCAACGCATGGGATTCTATACTTAAAGCTATTTTGCATCCTATTACAGTTGTAGTACCATGGTATGGAGATTGACACAAGTCCACTATTACAGTTGAGCTCAAAGACAAAGTTCTGCTGAGCAATAATTATTATCTAGTGTTTATGTCCACATAATTTTTGCTATAAACAACAGATAACAAAATCAAAGCCTTTTAGGTCAATCACAGACACTTGGCTTGTTGGACATTAAAGTATTAGATTGGTTGTTAATCCTTAGAATTCGTGAGTAACAATCCATCATTCATGGTAATATATCCGAACATGAAGAGCCAAAGATCTTATTCACATTTGAAATCAAAAGATTTTGCAATAAATGTATTCGAAATCTTGATAGAGAGAATGAAAATAGAATAGTTTTATTCAAGTCCAAAAGTGGTGTATAATGTTGAAGCTGCTTGTAACAAAATATGAGAATGATTAGTATTATTAGGTTGTGTATCAATATATAGTTGTTACTATCGACCTTGCAAAACAGTTATGGTTACAGAATTTACAGTATACGGTTCTAGCTTTATTGATTTTGATTCAATACTAGCAGAACTTCTTTCGGTGAAGAAACCAGGCTCTTTTGGCTGAGGTAAAGTAGCAGTAATGTTTGCCAACATCAAAACCACAGATGACATGGCTGGTCTGTCCTCTGCAAACTTTTGAACGCATAATAAACCTACATGAATGCATCTTAGTACTTGAGATTCCAAGTATGAATCCTCTAAACATGAATCCAGTAGTTCCAAAGCCCTGCCTTCATTCCACAGCAACCAGGCCTGCACAATCACAGTTGAAATCCTTAATTAGGTGTGACTTACGGAGAAAAGAAAAAGGATATAGCAAAACTTGTTCCTACTTACATGTCCCAGGAGGCTATAGTAATGATCAGGGTGAGAAAACCCTCTGTTCCTTTTGCCACTTACTATCTCCAACAGAAGCACTCCGAAACTAAAAACATCAGATTTCACTGAAAATTTTCCATCCATTGCATACTCTGGCGACATATAGCCACTGCAAAAAAGTATCAATTATAAGTTCTTTGACAGAAAAACACTTGTCAATAAAGTTAGATAGAAACTTACTATGTTCCTATTATCCTATTTGTTTTTGCTTCTTCATCATCGGCAATAAAAATTCTTGCCAAGCCAAAATCTGAAATTCTAGGTTTCAGGTCATTGTCCAATAAAATGTTGCTTGCTTTTAGGTCCCTGTGAATTACTTTAACTTTAGAATCCTGATGGAGATATAGTAGTCCTCGGACAATACCCATGACAATGTCAAACCGCTTTTGCCAAGTCAATAATGCAGCTTTCTTTTGATCTGTACATCATTGCCAGACATTGTAAATTTCACATTTCGATTATAACCGATTTAAGTATATATTCAGATGCTTAAAGGGCCATGAGTGTCAAACCGAAGATAAAATCATCCAAGCTTTTGTTCTTCATGTACTCGTAGATCAGCAGCCTTTCTTCTGCTTGAATACAGATTCCCAACAGTGCTACAAGGTTCTTGTGTTGAAGTTTGGCAATTAAAATTGCTTCATTCCTGAATTCTTCATTACCTTGTTTAGAATTCTTTGACAGCTTTTTCACAGCAATTTCTTCCCCGTTGAAAAGATTTCCCTGCATAAGTACACAAACATTTAAGCATTTCTTTTACTAACAAGATGCATTGAGAGGACAAGAATCCTTTTGGCTGACAGTGGTAAAAGATCTATACAGTATTACCTTGTAAACAGAACCGAAGCCACCAGCTCCAATTAAGTTTTCTTCAGAGAAATTGTTAGTAGCCTTCCTAATGGTAGACAGAGCAAACAAAGGTACTTCAAGGTCCTCCATCCTGCTTTTCTGGCCTCTGAAAAGTACCACTGATTGGACAAGAAAATGCATTTTAGTAATAGTATCTGTGCAAAATATTTATGTATAGTAAGATGTTTCTACATTAAAAAAACAAGAAGACTGGATGAACAGCTCTATTACCTTTTGTCTGTGTTTTCTTCCGAATTATGGAGAAAAGCACGCCCAAGACAAACACGCCAGAAATGATTGAAGGCACGAGTATGGTTATCTCTCTTTCCTTCTCATTTGAATGTGATCCTAAAACAGACAAAATGAAGGAGGTTAAGAAAATGGATAAAGAAGAAGAAACTTTAACTTCAGAAGTTGAGCAAAACCTAAGAAACTTTGCTTTGTTTGTGTGAATCTATTTGATATTCATTTAATCGTTTCCCTTATGCGTCAGTATGTTTATTTCCTAGAAATGAAAGAATTGCACTGTGAATAAGAAAATGAGAACCTTCTCTGGCATCATATTCGTGATACTTTCCGACTTCATTCAGGTCCAGAAACCACATCAAACAGCCACCGGTTCCTCCACTTACTTTGAGACTAGCATAATCTCTACAGGAACAATTATTCGAGCAATCAGCCTCACATTCATTAGGAATATTCATACTCTCGTAGATTGAACCCATAATAGAGTGGGGCAATGTAATCCCAGCAATCTTTAGAAACATGTCTCCCTTCTTGCAGTCTAATGAAAATGTTGTCAAACACAAGCCGGGCAAGTTGTTATTGGCCAAGTGATAAATGAGTTGATCAATAAAAGGGGTGTCTCGACTTGAAACCCACACTACTCTATCCGGCATCTTCCCAGTGTTCTTGCACCATACTCCCAGGTACCTCCTTTTTGAGTTTTCTGGAGGGAATAAGAAGCCTAACTCATAGCTTTGGAACGAAAAGTTTATCGTCTTGCCATCACCGATGGATATATTTGGACTTATGGTATTAGCTGCTAATGACAATTCAATTTGTGTAAAATGGATAAAAGAGCTAAGGAAGCAGAAGAGGAAAAGGGTCTCCATTTATCATACATCTACGATAACCAGCAAGCAATTACTACAACCACTTATATAGTTGCTCAGTGGACGCAGGTGGAAGCTTTTGGGTTCATTGCTTATTGCCAAACCCGTGTAGGAGAAGCAAAATAACGTGATTTTGAAACATACACATTTTTATTCGTCTACTAGTATGACGTGATGATTACAGAGACCTCTGTTGCTATTGAAAACAAGCCGTACAATTTCCAACCCATTGACTTCTGCCTAGTGTTATTTTCTGCTTTCTACATGCTGTGAGTTTACTTGTAAAACGGCATAATTAATTAAACGTTGATGGCGTTTATCATCCTTCCTTTTATCAATCATGTACACAAAGTGGAAGCTCCCAGGGACAGGAAACATTTTCTTCTTTTGCGGCTCCAAAAGCAACCTTAATATTTAGTCAATATTGACGCCTTCACTCTAATTTGATATGAAATGGGAACGAATGGGAAACCGCGCTATATGTCAGCTTGACTTGAAATGTGTTTCACAACATCAATAAGTTTTGCAACTGTACTTATTTTCCACAGAAATTGCAACATTTTCACAGCAAAATCAAAGCAATTTACATGAATCATGTCGTGCCGGAGAGAAAAAAAGAATAAGAGTGATTGATTATAAATGTTTTTAACATGGGATCACAAACTTTCATTCAGGTGGGGACATTAGAATATTAAACGCGCAAAAGTGCTTTTCATGGAAACCCTTGGCTTTTAAATTATATGATTTGGGAGTCCTTTTAAGTAGTGTGAAAAGTGATTTCAACCAGCAAAACTCTAAAGCTAAAGACATCAGCTTTCAACAGGAAGATGCTTTCAAATGCATTTTCCGTGGGAACATTATCCGATGTCAGCTGTAATCGTGCTTTGGGCATGTTTAGTTTCAACCCAGTTGTTATCATGATAAAACTAATCAATACAAAAAGCTTAAAGTATTGAAAGGAAGGGATGAATCCTCAATAACAACAAAATGAGAACCCTCTATATATGTTGTCACTTCTCAGTCGATTAAAGACGTTTTAACTCATTTCTGGAGCCCTTCGATTATTTTCTCTCTCAGAAAATTGTTGATTCTGGATTTTGAGTCAAAGGTCCAGAATTCCATTTTCAGACCCAGCCCAACTTCACGCCTGGTAGTTATAATTGAAGACTAGCAAGCCCATGATGACCCTAGACCATGCCCAACTCCTTAACCTGCTAGCTCAGCCCATCATCCTTTGATAAGGTTTGCCATTTCCAAACATGTGACGGCTAGATCAAATAAAGACAAAGAAACCGGTTACAAGCAGAGCCCAGCACACCAGCAAAATGCTCCAGCAGCAGCAATAGGAATTGCTTCAGCTTTTGCAGAATCAAAACCCTTTGTACATTTTTTGCTTTAGGGAATTCTTTTCTTGGAGCCATAGCAGTTTTGTACATATTCGTTCTTTTCTCGAATTGTAAAACCTAAGAGGAAAAGTTATATACTTCATTCTCATAAATACAGAAAACAAGCATTTCAAGCATATCTGTTTTTCCTAACTCTAGTAACAGTGTGTCTGATGGGTAGTCAAAGCTCTGCCGCAGAGAGTTTACAGAAGTATCCCGGATAAAATTATCTCTAACAAGAAGATTTCAGCAACTACTAAGAGCTGTGGTACTGAATTTTATATTTTTGGGATCCTTGTTCTATTAGAATTTTCCAAGCTCGCCATGGCAAACAAGTGAGTTTATATGCGATTATTGGTGTACTTCAATCAATTGTTAATTATCGTGTCAAGCACAATTACAAATTTGCAACAATAATAGTTGCAGGTCAGATCATTTTCATTGGCTTGTTTCTCATTAAACAAACAGTAAATGAAATGAAGATGTGCATCTTAGCAGAGTAGGCAGTAGAGATTTAGCACTTGAATGATTCACATTAATCCAACACGAATTCTCACCTTGGAGGCATAAGATTCGTTACAAGTGGCGATAAAACCTACAAGATTCACTTAACAATTGTTCAATGTCTCTCGTTACCATAAATAACTATGAAAATTAAAATAAAATAACAAAAAACTGCTTTATTGCTGCTTCTTTCAATCATGGATTTCGTCAAATTGAAATAAATTAGTGCAGCGACATCAGAAGAATGAGTTTTCTCAAATCCGAGACGAATAAGGAAGTTAAATACATGTTAATTTGGCCGCCATCAGAATCAGTTAATAAATAGATCAATTGATCCCGTTCATAGAAACACCGAAGGATTCCTATTATAATTCTAATTAGGCGAGGATTCCTATTCTATTATAATTCTAATAAAACGTGAAAAACTCCTAGTCTTTTCAGAACTCTGTTCGCATATCTACATATACATAACTAGAGCTTTTGAAACCTCAATTATTTCTTCTATCGCAACGTTAATTGCTCCTACTTCCCTTGACAAAATAGTTTGTTTCCCTTTTTTCTTTTTTTTTTTTTAAAAAAAATTTCTTGATACTTAATTATCATGGAAGCCCATCAGACAAGAAAGAAGCCTCGAGTAGATGAGAATTCAGGCTCAGACCGAATAAGTTCTCTGCCTGATTCAATTCTTCATCTCATTCTCTCTTTTCTACCCGCAAGAGATGTTGTACAAACCAGCCTTCTGTCAAAGCGGTGGCAGAAGTTATGGTTTTCTCTTCCTTATCTTAATTTTAATCAATTTGGTTCTATTTACCAGCCAAGGTTCGTGGATAATTTTCTTCATTACCGAGACAAGTCAGGTATAATCAAATTTCGACTTGGATGCATAGATGATTCAACATATTGTATTAGAGAAAGAATGATCAGATTTCGATTTGGAAGCGGAGATAATTCAATTTATGGTTCTCCATGGAGTGACTTTAGGATATGGACTGATCAAAATGTTGCACTACGTGCATGGGATGGTTCTCATATTGATGCATGGGTTAGTGCTGCAGTTAAAGCTGGACTTCAAGAGCTTGATATCTACCCTAAATTCAAAGCGCTTCATCGTTTACCCTCCTGCTTGTTTACTTGCCGTACATTGGTAACGCTGAAACTGATCAACATTGAATATGCAGTCCAATTTCCTGATCTATTTTGTTTCCCAAAGCTGAAGAGCATGCATCTACGTAGAGTCAATTTCGCTAACAACTTTAGTCGTCAACTGCTCAAAAGTCCAAATCTTGAAAGTTTATTCTTTCGCGAATGTACTGTTGCCGAATCTTCTCGTCGGAGTTCACATAGTGATAATGGTAATGATGTTGGGATTTTTTCCAATTTGGATGAAGCGCACGTTGACTTGGGACTTTATGGCTCTTGTTATGTGGAGAGTGTTAGTATATTCATTAGAAAGCTTTCTAATGTTAAGATTCTACACCTATCGGACGCCTATATTAAGGTACAAATTAATATATCGATTACCTCTTTATTATTTTCATATTATATACATATATATATATATAGACAGAGAGACAGAGCTAACTCATGTACCTGCAGCTTTTAAAATCTGAAAGAATTGCATTGCGTCGTTTACCAACGTTCTGCAATTTGAAGCATTTGGAGCTTGCGCTTAGTGCTAAGAGTGGTGATTTTGCAGTGATGAGTTGTCTTCTCAATCACTCTCCTCTCATTCAATCCCTCCAGGTAACATTTGACTTTGCCGATCACTCCACTTCTGAAAGGGACAAAAATGAACGGACGAGGACGATTACAGAGAATCAGTTCGATTCTCTGCATATACCTAGTAGTCTAAAATGGGTCAGAATAAAAGAATTTTGCGGAGAAGAAAACCAACTTGATCTTCTGATACTCTTGTTAAGGGATGGAGTAGAGCTGGAGAAGATCACTGTCGAGGTGAACAAACATTGGAAGTTGGGTGCAGCTTCGTTGATGAAACTTCGACCATCTACCAGCTCTTGCTTATTGGACATCAGAAAATCAGAGTCACAACGAAGTATTTATGACATGGAACCAGCACTTTCTTACAGGTTGTAAGAAAATTAACCAAAGTTATGACCATGTTTTGTAACATGGTTTATGGAAAGAGTGAGATTTTTCTAAATACAAGTTTAGAAATTTTAATTCAATGATTTTATCCCTATATAACAAAAATTAATTTTCGATTGTAATCAATAAAATATAAAAATTAAAATTTTTTTTATTAAACAATACAAATGCATCTTAAATTTTGATTGTTATTAAAATATTTATTATATTTTATTTATTAAATACTATAATCATAACTTGAAAGTCATTCCAACACTTAATCAATAACAAACAAGTCTTAGTAAGCAATTAATAAATAATTCAATCTTAGTTATTAATTATTATTTTTTTATCATTTATATAAAAATGGTCAATATATTTAGATTATTCAAATTCATTTAAATTTTAAACACTTGTTTAGGCAAAATACTGTGTTGAGACTCCGGAAACCGTTGGTTTGAAGCTAGTTTAGTTAGAAATGCTGAGCTGGCTAATGGGTAGTAGTTGAAATCTGTTTAAAAGTAGTTAAATGGAACGGTGCGTTTTGGTGTTGTTAGTTTAAATAGCCTTAGAACACCCCGATGCTTGAAAGAACCTTGAAAACTCTGCAAGTCTTGCTCTTGTTAATCCTTTCTCTGGCTTTCTTGTTTTAGATTTCTTCCCAGGGTAGAGATTTTGATTCTCCGGTTTTATTCGTTCATCTTGTGTGATTTCTTAGTGTTTCTTTCTGGTTAAATTCGTGTGTCCTGAAGTTCTTGGTGGTTGGTTTGCTTGCTTCAACAGGTTCTTGTTAGATAAATTTCCATTTCAGATTGCGTTTTTATAATTGGTGTTTGCAGCGAATTCAGTTCTTTTGAGAAAAAAGAAATGGACAGCAGTCGCTAAAACAATAACAGTATTATTCATTTTGATCCAACTTACCTGCCACTGCCTTTTTACATCAAAGATGCGAATGCTTCATTCGTCAGGCAGTTGGCAGTAAATTTCCTGAATTTGGTAAGTTAAGAGGTTGTTTTATGTGTATATTTCTGGTATAACAGATAGTTTCTGTATAAAAGTTTGGTTCTTTTTCTCTTCGACAGAGATTAAGCACGGTTGAACACGATGCTTACGTTTTATATTCTGCAATAAATATCTTTGACTACTTTCTTTCAAGGGAGAACGTTGCGGTTTTGTGGCAAGTATGTTACGTTCATTTACACAAGCTTATTTTTAAATTTTGATTGAAACTAATGCCTAAATTTGACAACGTAGGTTTTCGGCACTCAAGTTTTTGAAAGTATGATAATGGGCTCCCTTTTCATAGCCCTGGAGATGACTCGATCGCCATTTCCCAACATAGAATTCAAGGTATTTGATCCTTTTTGTATTCGTAATTCAATTTTCTATTCTTGTTGTTTTTCTTTCTTTATGTAATTTAATTCCATTTTTCTTGTTTATCTTTCTTGCATATAGGACAACATTGAATCCCAAAACAATTACAACGTATGGTACAATCGCATTCGCGTAGCACTTAACATAAGTGCTATGACAATGCCAATCACCACATACGTATTTTTGCAGCATTTTGCATTTAATCTGGCGTTAGATAACTCTCTTCAATCTGCTGTACATACTGTGTCAAAGCAGAAACTAATGTACTTTTACAAACAAGGTAAATTATATTGTGATTAAATTATTCTCTGTGTTAGAACTTTCTGCTTTCTTCTGTTTGATTTTTTTTCTTTTATACTCAGATATTGCTTTCTCGGAATTTGCACCGAGTATGATAGCTGCATCCGCTGTATTATTTTCAATGGCACAGATGTTTCCTACTCTTTATCAAGATTCAAAAGGTCGAGTACTCTACATGTGTCCAGCATTGGATCAGGTAGTTATTTTTCTTTTTTAGTGATTCTTATTATCAATCCAGGGCAATTAAAGAAAGAAGTGTATGGTTGTTTTCTCATTTTATGATGTTTTGCAGCGGCAGTTGCAGAAATGTTTGAATTTGATGGCTGTCAAAACTTATTCAAGAATAAGTAATCTTCTTTGACCGGCAGAAACAAGGATGGAGTATTTTTTACTAGTACTAGTACTAATGCCATGAGTTCAGATAAGGTTCCAATTTGTTTGGGAGTCCACTGCTTTTGCGGTATATGGTACTTATTGTTGGATTAAATAGACTCCTTTTTCCCGAAAACGTTACTGATTTGTTGGATTAAATGTTTCGGATCCTGTATATGGTAATGATTTGATGGATAAAGGCAAAAGTATAAGCCCCTTGGAGCAGTTGTTTCTTTCATCACTGTAATGGATGTAAAATTGTAGATCATACAAGCGTGTCTCACTCATGCTTGGATGTTATATTTTATGACTATAATTTTGAGGCCGGTGATGAATGACTAGTTTTACCACTATATATATATATATATGGTGGATGTTTTATGTTTGGGCAGAGTAGTATGTGAAATTTGACCTGTGATTCAGTCAGTCTTATTGTCACTAGATTTGGCAGATCAAAAAATTTCACATGACAGTTGTCGTATTCTCTGTTATTATTTATCAATCATCAGGCATAAGGTAGTCGAAAAGGATGAGAGAACAATTGCTGTCAATGTTTTCCAGGAGACAAAAATCCTTCCTGGATGTATATGCTTTAGATGATGCTATTCTTCTTCAGGGCAGATGTCAGATATAGGCATCATTACACACAATTCACAAATAGTTCTTCAGGCCAAATGATGGATGTTCTCTGGCCTGCTGATTTATGACTGTTGAATTTTCCCAGCTGTAGCCATGTGAGATTTCATCAATTTCGATTCATCCTCACATCCATAGAGAAACGATGTTGATTGAGAAATTGCAACATATTTAGTTCCAACTATTTCATCCAATTATTGTCCCATGATATTTCCATCATCAGGGGAAAATTTAAAGAAACAAAAAGCAAATGCTACTTGTTGAAGGTTGTAAAATAGTTCTTGCTAACTCCAAGAATTCGGTTAGGGTTTGCTTTGAACTCGTCCCAAGACGGTCATTTATAATGCTTTACCACTGCTGAGTCAAAAGTACAATATCTCTATATTTTATAGTAACTGAGCTAATACACTATACAATATTAAACATGGTTAACAATAAACAGAGACATTAAACTATTAATTTAAGCAAAAATTTATTCAAAATATTCGATTTGATTGTAGCAATAGTGTTTGATTGCAGAAATATATATAAATGGCTTATGGCATAATGGCCTGGACTGTTAACATTTTCTGAAGAAAGAAAAAGTGTAGTTATTTCAATTAATTTAAGGTAAAAGTTAAAAGATAGAAAAGATTATAAAAGCATCTTGTCCGTATTCAAAAAGACCAAGCTTCATCGTTTATCCTCCTGCTTATTTAATTGCAGTACCTTGGTAAAGACGAAACTGATCAATAGTGGGTGTCCAGTCCAGTTTCCTGATTTATTTTCTTTCGCAAAGATGAAGAGCATGCTTCTGCATAGAATCAAGTTCGTTAACAACTTCAGTCGTCAACTGCTCAAAATTCCAAATCTGGGTTGTTTGTGCTTTAGCGAATGTACTGTTGGAAAATCTTCCAGGGCAAGTTCACACAGTGATATTAACATCTCCCCGGGCAAGTTCACACAGTGATAGTAACGATGTTGGGATTTTATCCAATCTGGATGAAGCGTCCGTTGACTTGGGAATTAATTTACTATTCCTATCATACGAAGAGAATTATCATATACATTAGAAAGCTTTACAGTGAGATTCACTGCACTATTTAAGATACTGTTGCTTACATTTTTTTAATTCTTTCAAAAAAAATATTTTAAATCTTTTTAAAATTATTTTAAATATTATTCATTACATATTTTTAAATTTTATTTATATATTTTTAATTTTTTATTAAA
>CP135553.1:1387632-1535114 GCA_032402905.1 Khaya senegalensis | reverse complement strand
TAAAAAAAGTGTAAAGTTGAGTTGGTATTATTTTTTATTTATTTTTATATTTTATAAAAATAATTTTAAATTTCATAATTAAATTTTTTTAAATTATTATATTAACCGTAGCTAACTTAACCAACTCAACTTTACACTTTTTTTATTTATGTATAAAGATACAAATTAATATAGATGTTGCCCTAGTTTATTATTTTCATTATACTTACAGACTATTTTCCTCTGGCAATTTTTTTTTTTTTTTTAAATCTGAAAGGGGCCAACGTTTTGCAATCCTAGACATTTGGAGCTCAGTGCACTGCTCAACCTTATTGGTGAATTTGCAGTGATGGGTTGGCCTTCACATAACATTTAGCTTTGGTGATTGCTCTACATCTCAATGGAATCAAATAACATTTGGCTTCGGTGATCACTGCACATCTCACTGGACTAAGAACGGGCAGATGATTACAGAGAACCGGTTCTGTCTACGTCTACCGAAAAGTTTAAAATGGGTCGGAATGTAAGAATTTTGCGGAGAAGAAAATCAGCTTGATCTTCTGATTTTCTTATTAAGGAATGAAGTAGAGCTGGAGAAGATCATTGTTGAAGTGAATGGACTTGTGAAGTTACCATCAACCAGCTCTTGCTTACTGGACATCAGAAAACCAAGCGACATGGATAGTGGAAGCACATTTTAATACACCGCATGAAGATTCTTTACCTACAACGTTAACCCTTATCATATCACTTATGCCAAGTTAAATAAATATTCCAAATTTTAGCTTTATGATTTCATCCTTGTGCCACCTGCACCCAGCAAAAAACATATATAAAACAAATTAGTTGATGATTAGTTTATTAGACGAGAACGGTAGGCCCAATTTTGACAGTACCCAAAGCCTGCTCACAATATAACCTAATACTTTACCACTTAAAGAAGTCTGCTAAGGGTCGCAATTCCATTCATGTGCATGGGAAAACTCCCCACAAAGGATCAGCTGATTCGCTTTTTTTCATTTATTTATTTACCTACATTTCTATTTAAACCTAACCCATTACACCTCTGACGTTGATTTCTCTGAAATATTCAAGAACTAAAAAATAAACGAGAAACTCTCATCAACTTATTGCCAAAACTGAGAGATACCACTAGTGACTGGTTATATAGTTATGTACTCAATCTTGTTTCTGGGTGAACGCATGTATATATTTGGAGTAATCACAAATCACGTGTAAATTAAATTATGAACTTTTACTAGTTGCAGTAAATCTGTGATGGCAACACTTTAAGAATATGACCACATAGCTTTTGTGTATCTTTTGAAAACTTTTACAACAAGACTGTGCCTGTTGAAGGAGTTAATTTCAAAAAGGCAAAGGCAATCGAATAAGCATTTATATATATATATATATATATATATATATATATTATATGTCTGCAATCTACGCCAGTAAACGAAGCTGCTCTGAAATTTCCTACTCTTAAAGAAGCAACAAAAAAATCAATGCAATGTTGCCCTCCTGTTGGTTTATCATTACATCCTTTCCTTCAATATTTATAACTTTGTCGCCATCGAAAATAGGAAAAAGTGAACCATACATATTGATCTATAGAGCTTTTTATCATATACCCGCATAAAATATGAAAGTCATGGACTCAAATTCAAATTTTTTTGGATTAGATGTAGCAATCAAAGAGGAATCGACAGAATCATTTAAAAATTGGATGACAACTGAGTGAAATTCTGTCCATGTGATGGGGAGGAAAGAACCAAGAAGCAAGCAAGCATGCAAGACATAGAGAGCATGTAGAGAGTACAAAAGTAGTACCAAACGGCAACAGAATAGTTGGCTAACCTCTTCCACATTAATAAAATCTAACTAGCTTCGGGTGTTAACACACCTTTTTCGACAAGCAATATTAAAATATATGCATGTAATGTGACTTGTGCCACCATTATCTACCATCACTTCGAATATTTGACACTATTTAAAAGTGAAAGGAGACTTAATTATGCTTGATTTTTATTGTCTAAATAACACTAGTACTATTGTTTACCCAAATATAACATATACTAAATAAAGATTTTTTTTAAATAATATTTTCTTAATTTATCATAAAAAAATAAAACTTAAATATAATATAAAATATCCCAAGACGATATTTTTAATATCTTTCTTAATTAATATATTTATAAATATTTTGATGTGTATGTTAAAAGTGATATTTAATTTTATATTTTTATAAATATTTAAAATTATAAATTTTTTATCATTCTATTAATATAAATTTGTAATTGATAATTTTTAAAATAAATGTGTATATGATGACATAATTTTATTAAATTAATTTACTCCTATCCTAAAAATTTTCACATTTTTCTTGTATATAATAGAAGATGGCAAAAGTCTTGTCCTTTTTGAAATTTTCAATTTTGTTTAAATATTGAAATCAAGGTTTTAACCCTAGCTTTGAAATGCCATCGACCCTCACATTACTCTAAAATTCACATGTTCTTATAGCAAAATAATAAAATAATAATAATAAGGTAGTTAGCTCAATGATTGATAAACTAAGCAATAGATCTTTATGCTAAATCTCATGCAACTTCCAGGAAGGAGAAGCTCACCATGAATGGAAAGTGCAAGAAACTCACCACAAACAATCGTCTGTCTCTTCTTCCTTTTAATTACCTCTTTCCTGCCCTCAACGGCCACTCCTTTCTCTTATATAATCCCCCCCTCCTCTCTTATTTTCTCACCACTTCTTCTGTGTACGTAGCCATTCAGAAATTCTTTTCTGCATACGGCTTTAAATTCCGTTACTAAAAGAAATTACAGAATGGCAGCTTTATTATACGACGATGCAGTAGATTTCGAGGATTTCTTTCCTTCCATGATCACGAGACTGGGAGCTGAAGGGTTTATCTCGGAGCTCTGCAACGGTTTTCGCTTGCTGATGGATGGAGAAAAGGGTTTGATAACGTTTGAAAGCTTGAAGAGAAACAGTTTAGTTCTGGGTTTGAATGATATGATGGACGATGAGATTGTTTGCATGTTGACTGCGGGTGATTTGGATGGAGATGGAGCTCTTAATCAAATGGAGTTTTGTATCCTCATGGTTAGGTTGAGTCCTGGTTTAATGGATGGTTCACCTCAGTGGATGATGGAAGATTTCTATATGTAAAATCTTCATTCATCAGGGATCTTCTCTTCTTCCCGTGTTTTAATTGCTGTTACATGGTCAATGTTCTCGAGTTATGCTGGTTTCTTTAAATTAAAATTGAAAGCTTATCACAATTAGTGAATTTCAATATCATTAATTCTGCTTTCGTTTACGGCTACCTCCCACCCCCATTTCTCATGAATCTCATTACTGTTGTACTATCTTTAATCTTTCTGAATTGTACATTTTGTCCATTCTGCTATAATACCCACTTAAGAAGGTAGTTAGTTCCCACGATACTTCACTAATCTTTCTCTAATCACATAATCCCAGATTTAACAACCCCACCTCATTTCACCTAGTTTTCCAGGTTTTGTTTGATATGCCATTTCAAAACTATGGGCCTTCGGCTACTAAAAGCCAGCCTCATTTGGCCCAGCCCATAACACTGACCTAGCCCTGATTAACTGGAACCTCGCTCTCCCTCCCACGTGTGTCACGACATGTTTAACTTTAATCCAATCCAATCCAATCAACCCAATCAATGTCAATAAATGATGGACCTGCAGCTACAAAGCGTGTGGACCTCACAACACGTCGCTGGGACGCATCATTTCTCCTCTCTTTCTCAGCGATGGAACTGATTAAGCATGACACAATTTGCCTCCCAATCCCGGTGCAAAGAACCTGTACTTTTTTCCTCGTCCACACACGTACAATACACTTTTTTACTAGTGGCTCCAATTTCTGTCCCTTTTTCCTTGCAGGACGGCGTGCCATGTAGGATACGTCATCGTGAAGTTGCCACATACACAGTCGGCGTATATTTTATTTTTGGTAATATTATGGTTTATGAATTAGCGTGTTGTTGATGGGTGAACCAAGACCACGAACCAAGGCAAATGAATCTGTTTCTTTCTGCCCATACGTCTTTGGGCCCTTATACCTGCTACTTTCTCCCTATTCGAATTTATATTTGGATAAAGCCTTCTCCTACGCCAATCCCAATACAGTAGCCCACTTCGATGTATTATTCCACCATGTTGTTTTATAATATATATATTTTTACATCTGGAGATTGAATTGAGTAATTGGAGGGTTCAGACAATATATTAAAATTTTACACGTACGGTAGATGATGTAACAAATGATATCATAATAATAAAATATTTTTCTTGATAAAAGTGGCTTTGGTAGGGACATGGATCAGAGTGGGTTGGGGGACCTGGATGACACGTAACAGCATTTGTAAAACAGCAGGACAGGTGGGTGCCACATGGATTGTAGCCCATTGTGGACTGAAATTGTCCACGTAGGATGGATTAGGGAATCCGCCGTCCCCTATGGCTGTGCTGACACGACATCATTCCCATCCCATGAAAATATCCGGGGGGGAGTGTAGCTCAGTAATTTCTGCTGCACAACGCAACGCAAGGTATTCCTCCACTCCATAACTGAAGGTCCACGTGGCAATACTTTTAGCTGATCCAGTATTAATTGCATTATTAAGGGAACAACATTATATTCACCGTGCACAGCTATCGCATATTAAACCCGAATAAGCCCCATAGATGACCGCCACGTCAAAAAACAAAAATGTTGATCCATGGATCAATGGACGAGCATAGTTTATTTTAAGAGTATAGAAAGACCCAAGAGCGTCTAATCAAAACCCGAGAGGATTTTTGATCCTTTCCACTGACCGTACATGACCGAATTAGCCTCGAAATTCCCCTAATTAAACGCGAAAAATCAGAGGTTGGTTTGGCTTCAGCAAATCGTTTCGGTTCCATTCTCTGACTCTCTCGCTCTCAACTGCAAATAGATAGAAACAGAGTAGCAGAGGAAAACGATGAGGAAGTGTGAGCTGTGTGGATGCGCGGCGAGAATGTATTGCGAGTCGGACCAGGCGTCCCTTTGCCGGGACTGCGATGAGAAGGTTCACTGTGCCAATTTTCTCGTGGCCAAGCACTCCAGGAGTCTTCTTTGCCACGTTTGTCAGTCTCTCACACCCTGGAAAGCCTCCGGTCCTAAGCTCAGCCCGACCGTCTCAGTTTGTGATGCGTGCGTCGCTGCTACTCGCTGCGGAGTAAATGATGATAAAATTGTTCAACAGGAAAATCAGAGTGAAGGGAGCAGCGGTGATGAAGAGGATCATCCTGCTGTTGATGAGACGGAGGATGAAGATGATTATGACGACTACGATGAAGATGATGATGATCTTGACGTTGTGGAGGACGAAGATGAGAATCAGGTGGTGCCGTGGTCGGGTGATTCGCAATCGCCGCAGCCGCCGCCTTTGTTGAGTGCTTCTTGTAGCAGTATTAGCGAAGAAGATGTTTCGCTGAAGCGGATGCGAGACTCTGCTGATCTTTACACTGATGTGAGACTTCTTTTCTTTAACTTTCTTTTCATTTTGTCTTTTTTCTCAAATTCCATTTGTGAATGCTCTTTTCTTGGGTTTATTATGCTCTGTTCATGTGTTTGTTTTTGTTTTCTTGCTCAAATATGGATCTGGCGAGCTGAGATTTTTTTAAAACTGATTTTTTAATTCGGTTTAAGAAATTCTTTATTTGGCTTTTCAGGTAAAGTTGTCATTTTTTTATGAGATAATTGTTAGTTAAATGAGCGAATGTAGATAAATGCATTAGCTGTTAAAAGAATGACTTCTTTTTTTTTTGTTCTCCATCACCTATGGACTCTAATTTCTTTACTTTTCCGGGATTTTCTGATAAACCGAACAACATTTCTAACATAATGTTTTTTTCCCTATTTGTAATTAATATTCCTGAACCTGATTTTACCATTGAGTTCCATTAAAAATGATTCGTAAATCAATGAAGCCAGATAGTTTTATGGAGAGACTCTTTTTTAAGTTACCGAAGACTCAGAACTTTTAATTTCTTTCCTTTATTTTTTCCCACCTATGTTTTCAGATCAACCAATCAGGATTTATCATTCTGAATAATTCCATAAATGCAGGATGAAATCGGGTCCTCTTCGCAACCAGGATCCGGAGGAATTGCAACAAATGAGGAAGCCACTTCTTCGTTGGGCTCATTTAGGCCATTGAAGCAGCCAAGAACAATAGCCGAGCGAGATGTTCATGGTGAAGCAGACTCGAGATCAACGGCTATTGTTAGCTCACTGCAGAGACTCCAAAATCAGATGATCACAAATGAGGTTGACGCGTCTGCCACAATTATTGGGATTTGTCGATTGAGCAGAAATTAGAGCCGTTGATATCAGTCCCGCTAACATTTCATTTTCAGGTAATTTTTGTCCTTGTTTTCACTAATTAATGTTTGTACCAATACCTTTAGTTAACCCTTTTTTTCTTAATTTTTAAAATCATAGGAATTTTCTTTTTGGATTGGAGTATTATCATTTGGGTTCTCTTCCTTCCATGGTGTGCATGTCTGTATCTTTGTTTCATTCTTTATTGTAATGCTTTGTGTATCTAACAAGGGGCCCCTGTGACATAATTATCCGGTAATATTATTGGTAATGTACTCTAAATAACGGTGAATTAAAAGAAAATTATTTTTTTTATTTTTTAACTTTGAGAAAAAGAAAAAGATATGAAATGACAAAAAGAATATTGGAAGTTAATTTATTCTTTGCGCCACTATCCCATCCCATCCCTTCCCTTCAAAAGAAAAAGTCCAAGTGCTTTGAATATAATTAATAGTTTTCTCTCTGGCGCGCAAGTTGCTGGATGCATTGGGTGGCGTGGCGATCCTCATGAAAACGACAAAAGTTGCTATTTATGTTAAACTAAATAAATAAATAAATAATAAATAAATACGTTACTATTAACACTTGCGCGTATGTATGTACCCGTTATGTGTTACGCGGTCTAGCTCGGATCCGCCGTTGACTGATATCAATACAGAAGCCGGTGTCTGTAGGCAACGTAAAGGTTGACACGTTCAGTAATGGTGATTGCTCAACTAAAACTCGACATCAGACACGGAGTAAAGCACCCCCCATTCATAAATTTGATGAAGTGGTGAGGCAAGGTCTACAAAGGAGGCTATTCAATTTCTTACCTGCCTCCCACCACTACCATCGTACGCAGCTGATTGATAGCATGTGTATAATTTTGTCTTTGTCTTAAATTTTTGCAAGATTTACTACCATACAAGTAGTTCAAATTGTGTTAAAAATTTCAACTTCCATGTTACAGTTTACTGTCAAACTGAACAGTCCAAATATCTGTGTTAGCATATCCCAAATTTTGCAAAATTTTGAATCCCTTCTGTATCATTCATTTACACTCGCCACCCGGCCAACAGATTTGTTTCCAGGTTTTCTAGTGGGCAGAAAATTCATAGCTCATGGAAAGATTTCTTTACATAATTTCAGGTGCCATCACTCCAGAAAACCTAATTGCTGGAATAATAAACCAATACGTAGATCCCAAAAAGAAAAAATATATTGCAGATTAGCTAAAAAGCAATCTTTAACTTAGAATCGATGTCTACGTGTCAATGCATCACAATGCAGTGAAACATCTTCCCCGAAAGGCATTAAAGAAACTTAAAAGCCCATCAAACAACACAACATCAACAATCCTCGTGTAGTTCACACATGAGAAACATGTTGAGAGAGATAAAGGAAAGGGGAGATGGAAGAACCCTAAAACCTTGTAGATTAACGAGATTCCATCACCACAACCACCTCGAACATTCCTCAGTGTGTCAGCTCACCCCTGCAGACTTAGACGCCCTTCTAAATTATCTAAGCAAGACAAAAAAAGCCATTCAGGAACAAGAACATTGAAAGAGAGAAACTAATATGTATGAATTGATGACAGTAATTAGTAATAATAATAGCACCGAGATTTATCAAAAAGAACCATAATAAAAATATTTAAGTTCCAACTCATAGCTTCATACCTCCTATTGACAGGATCAAGTCATGACCCCAACTACATGCTAAGCATCTGTCAGGAAACAGAGGCAATCAACAATATTTAATATCCAGTAACATAAATAAATCTCAGACATGAAACCAGAGTGCTGTTGTATTCCTTTATTCAAATAAAGCATAAAAAAAAAAAGGCCCAGAAGAAAATAATAATAGAGACAATAAATATGACACACTAGCAGTCATGCTTTGTCTTAACTTCAAAACAAATTTCACTCTTTCTTTTGCTTTTAGTTTCAAAGACTTCTACAACAAAATGAATGTCCAATGAGAAGCTATGCATACAACAAAGGTAGTAGCAGGAAGCCTGTGAGAAATGTACTAGTTTTCAACCAATTCAATATATGATGATTGGATGGTGAACACTCCAAAAGTATTCACATTTATTTACATGTAAATTTATTTAAGTTTTTCAGAAGAATGTCAAGGCAACAAATCACAACATTCAAAACCAGTACAGAAGAAATAATAACCATAACTCATTCCCCTTGACACTGCCCAAAATCTTCACTACAAATTTTACTGCTATGTGATAGTCACCCTATCTACACGCATTTGGGAGGAAAAATGCTTATTGGGGCTAATAATTCCAACTTACTAGCTCCATTTATCATTTCAGAACTATTAAATGAAACATAACATGAGAGAGCATTTACTTACAATGTAAAGATGATATAGTAACCCCTAATACGAATATTAGTTCTTTGCATAATGCAAACAATGTCTAACAGTAACACATCAACCATACAGCATTTTAAAACAACAGAATTTCATTTCGTTATGGCAGAATAATAAAAAATTATATTTCATATTAGCATAAAATTCTCCTTTCCTTTCAATAAAAGAAGTCTCCTACAATGTTAAAAATGTTGCTGAAGCATTTAGGTGTGTTATTAGTATATCTGGACTTCCAAATTTAGGTGAAATCTAAAGAACAAACTTGCATCAACACACAATAAGAAACTCTCATAACAAGGTAGTTTAGGGCCTTAGGCATAGTCGAGGCCATCCCTTAGATGAAACTATTTAGATAAGGTACAAAAGCAAAAGAAAAGTCTAGTAGTGGTTATTAGAAAACCCAAGGACATCAAGAAAATTTAAAAACCCAAACATATTGATGATTAACATATTCACAATATCAAAGGCATTCCTAAGATTTTATACAATCCACATCCAAAAAATGAGAACTTTGAATCATGTTACACAAGCAGCTCATATTGAAAGACATTTCAATTACACTCTTTCAAGGTACACTAAATCACGCAATGTATAACTGCTCTGAAAGCAATCAAAAACCAATGCTCTTTCCAAACAGTTAAAATTAAGAAGACGATTGGGTTGGGGGTTGGACTGGAGGTTAAAAGAGGCAACATCTAACATGTACGAGTTGAATCAGTAACAATATAACATTCAGAAAACATAAGAAGAAAAGGAACTCTTCATTCTTTTTCTTACATCACTTGACAGTAAACTTTGATAAACCAAAAACAAAAAATAAGACACTTTTGCTTTAGAAAAAGAACAGTGATTTCACGAATTTAAAATGCCCAAAATTTATTGATCGGAGGCAGTAAGAGTCAATCAACCAGCAAACAATAAGAAAATTTCCTGTCAAGCAACTAAATAATAACGTGATTCCAATCAATAAATTCAAAAAGAAAATACTTGAATGTACTGTAATCGCTACTGTTTTCTCTACAACAAAGACTGCCCCTACAACGCAATTTTCTCACCAATGATAAAAAGCCCCCAACCCAAGAACTCTAATCCAATTACAAAACCACAAGTAGAACTCAAAATTAATTTATAAGGATAGATAAAAGGAGAAACATGCTTTGTTGCAAGGAATAATATTATGCAACAACCAGATCTTAATCCAGATCAGTACCCTTCAGCTCCACTTGAAAATTTACTCATTCTCCAATATCAACTTCGTCCTACAGACACAAAATCCTCACTACAAAGGAGTTTAACATTTATTGGTTCCAGAATAATACTCGATATATTAGGTCAAGCTCATTCAGTCAATCCAATACCTCAATAATCAAAGGAACTCATTTACATAAAAATTCATTGTGTCCCAATGCATAAACTTAATCGGCATTCAGCAGTAGTCCTCGATCACCAAAAGAAACCAAAGCATCAATTTTCAAACAAAATTACACCCTCTAACATGCACCACCAACAAGTATCACACATCCATTATCAAAACAACCGACACATGAGACAGAAACAATAACCAAATGAGAAACCATATTGAAAAAATCGAAAAAAGATATTTACCTTTTAGTTTCTCCTCAACGTGCTCGTCATCATCATCCTTCTCCGCTTCCTTAACCTTCACCAGCGGCTCTCCATCATCTTTCTCCTCAGGATACCTGACCACAACGACTGGACAAATGCAATGATGCACGCAATAATCACTCACACTCCCCAGCTTCCCATCACTCCCTCTTTTCTCGGCGCCAAAACCTCTGCTTCCCATGATCACTGCGCTCAAACCCAGCCTCTCAATCTCCAAACAGAGCCTCTCTCTCATGTCATGGTCCTTAACAATATGTATTTTGTACGGAAACCCAGCTTCCTTCAAGGGCTTCGCTAGATCAGCTGCTTTGGTCGCGGTGAAGGTGTCGAAGTCATCCTCAATCCGCTGCTGTTGCTCTTTGTTATCAGGACGAGTGGGGCTTTGACGCTGAGGGAGTGGGCCCCAGTCAGCGCCGAAGAGAACAGAGGTAGGAGACACGTGGATGAGGATGACAGCGTCCCCGGGGCGGAGATAATCCTGAACGGCCCAGCGGACGGCAAAGGCAGACTCATCGGAAAGGTCGACGGCAACTCCGATCTTGCGCCGGGCAAGGGAGGTGGGAGTTGGTGTAGCGGCAGTAGCGGAGGCGGCGGCGGTGGGGTGGTGGATCTTGATGGAGGGGAGGTGGGGGTGGTCGGGATCAGGAGGGGTTTGCTGGGGATTCATTGTGTTGCGATGCTGTTGCAGAAAAACAAGAAGAACAAGGCAGAAACTAACGATGAGCTTTCTGCGTTGAGTTTACCTTCCTGGAGGAATGGAATTCAAATCCAGGGAATTGGAATTGCCGAATGTTTTGGAGAGACAAGGCACAGGCTGAGGGAAGCAAATATTGGGGCCTTAAACTTCTGCTTTTTAACCAGGAACGAAAACTGAGATCAAATTTTTGGTTTGGGTTGAGCTACCAAAGGGCTTTCTTCTTTGTCGAATTGGGTTGAAGGGAAGGCCCTTTTGATTTAAATAAGTGAATTTCAATAAAAATACGACGTCCCATTGTAATCTGTGGACGTGCCGGAGTGGTTATCGGGCATGACTAGAAATCATGTGGGCTCTGCCCGCGCAGGTTCGAATCCTGCCGTCCACGCTTTTTGGTCTTTTTTTTTCCCCTTCTTTTGAGTTCAATTCCCTCCTGACACGCTTATGCATTTTCCATTTCACTTGCCACTTTCCATGACTGGGTACACCTCTTCTCTAGGCTCATACAGTTCATATCTCATTTCATAAACGTAGTGTTTAAGCCAAAAGTTGAATTTCATTGCAGTTATGTCCGCTAATATGGAAAGTTGATTTTGTTTCTGGGTATAATCACATGATTTGCTTCATTAATTAACACATTACACATATGATCAACAATAGAAAACAACTTTTATAACTACACGATCTAATACAAAGAGGGTTTCTAGTTTATATTTTATGCCTAAAAGTTGGTAATGAAAAGAATAGTGTGATGACTGAGCATCCAATCAAAAGGGAGTTAGGAAAAAGCTTCCTCACAGCCTTACTTCTACCGATACTTCAACAGACTACCAGTCTTTCTATCTGCATATTTATACTTATTGCAGAATTGTACCGTGTTGTTTTTGTTGTAGCCTCGCCTGTTTTCTGCTTTCTGCTTTCTGCTTCCTGCTGCTGCAGGGATTGGTGTGCTCGTAAGCAGCAGCAGCCAACTCACTTATGAGAAAAAAACAAACAAACAAAAACAGTGTCGTTTCCGGAAGATTATTCACTTAATAAATTCTGACTATATAGTCTTATTGCAATCTGCTTTCTATCTACCCTTTTCACGATTTTTAAAGCACTTGTTTAAAAGTTGCTTGACTCCCATAAACAGAAAGCAGAGATGCTCAACTTGTTTGCAGTCTATAAAAGATGTTAAGTGACTCTAGATGGGAAATCCTTCTTCCTAGTTTCTAGTAAAAACAATTAAGAAAGATCAGATATGTGGACAGAGACAGAAAGAGCTAGCTAGGGTTTCAAGCAGCTGAACGGTAAAGCAAAAAGCTATCTCCTTCTGCCAGATTAGCTAATAAGGAATTCATTTTCTATCATCAGTTTTTTACACGAAAGCTTATCCAATGACCAACAAATTTGATTTCATCCCCTGAAACATTTAAAAAATAATAACAATAATACAACAGATAAAATAATGAAACTATGCTTTTCTGAATAAGAGTTCATGCAAGAGCACATTCCTGAAGCTCTTTAGCATTCAATTTGTGTCCAAAGACCACAGAATTTCATTAGTTAGAAAATCTCTATCAGAGATAGGTGTCATGATCCACACTCTAGAGTGCACGCCCAGCGACAATTAAATATCAGTGAGAGAGCATTGAATTCACTTTTTAACTCACCCGGAAAAGGTTCATTGGAACACAAGATAGATAACATGAGAAATAATGGGAAGATCATTAAAGCTGAGAAGATTAATACAGTTTACTGACACAAATCTTAGAGGGAGAGAGAGGATTTCCCAAAAATCATAATATATATTGCAGTCATTTGATAGAGAACATGAGTTTAACAACAAAAGGGAAAGCAAATAGCTGTAGCTTGTGTTCTGGTTCAAATATATATATTGCACCCAAATATGAAGCAACAAAAACCAAAAACAGATATCTCTCTTTGCATCTATAATGAAAGCTTGAGGGACAAATCAACAGAATTAGAAGCTGCATTAGCATCATAAGCAGTGGTAGTAAAACAAGAAGCTTCACCACACACTGCAACTGAAGCTTCTGCTGGAAATTCCAAATCCTTGGAAGAAGTGCTTCTGCCAACTTTTCTAGGGAAAAATTCGTACTCCCTCGGAACATGTCTGCCCATTGAGTTACCGTTTCTGTGAATCACCACCGCCTGTGCACCCTAACAAAACCCCATTTAACAACAATCAAAATTTAATAAAGAATCATATGTCATCGTATATTTATTGATGGTTTATTAGCGAGAGTAAATTATTTTTCTTTTGAAAAAATTATGTTTAAATTAGCATTAACCTCATTGGTAACATTAGGATGGCCAGCATAAAAAGCACTTCTTGCTGCTTGAGCGCCAAAACTGTTGATTCCTCCGTTGAAGTGTAAGTTGTTTTCATGATTTATCATTCCAGGAATACCATAACCGTTGTTGATCGGAGTGGTCTGCTCATACTTATCTTTCACATCATGAAATCCTATATTCTCCCCATCGAAGCGCTTCTTCTGCAACAAAAGCTAACATCAAACGTTTCACACACACACACACACACACACCAAGAGAATAAAATAAGCATACACATAAGGTTTAAGGAAAGCCATGAACGATTATGTTGATACTTGCCTAGAGAAACTAGGAAAAAGATCAACAATAATGGTTGTCACTCTCTTAAATTTTCAACCACTTGGTACCTCAAAGTACAAGCAAGAACACTACAAAATCAACTCAACCTAAGACATACAATGATATATGCCTTTAATTCACTCTTTGTTAAGTTGAAATTTCATTTTTGAAAAAAAAAAATTAAAAACAAACCACGGGCTTAAAATCATATTTCCCGTCGGCCTTAGATCCTGAAAATCAAAAGGAAAGAGTGCGAGAGAGACAAACAAAAGCATCAGAAGAACAAGCAGAGAAACAGCTGAGCCTGTTACAACTTTGTACATATGACCTAGCTGAGTTCGAAAGTCTTTTATCTTATTTCCTTTTTGTCATTTTTTTTTTTCTGAAGAACTAAATGGAAAACCATATCACAAATTTTAAACAAAATAAGGAAGAATAAACGAAAACCACCTTAAAGCAAATATCACAACTCTCATGGGGCATGACCGCTGATAGCTGCTGCATATTTGGCATTGAAGAGAGCTCTCTGGAGGTCCCATCCAAAGTCATCAAGCTACTACTAACAACCTGGCCCACCTTCAATTCCGGATCAACACCATTCCTATTATGATTCAGCAAAACCTGACCCGAACCACCGCCGCCGCAAACCCCACCAAACCCACCTCCATGCCCTACTTTATGCATTACCAGACGCTGGTCTAAACCCAATGCCCCAACTCCAGCAATAGTGGGGACACCATAGTGTCCCGCGCCGTGCATCATCGGTACACTCGGAATCGGTTCTGGTAAGGACAAATGATTGGTGGGTTGGTATGGAAAATTGTTGTGTATACTCTGAGAATCAAGGGGAGGCATCTCAGTCATCTTTTTCCATCTTTCTTGCAGCCTTAAACGCTCAAGTTGAGCCACTCCCATTCCTCTCTGGGGTGGTTTTTTCTTCTGAGCATTAGCTTTGTTGCCTGGTTTTCTTCCTCTGGTCTTCGCAGCTTCAGGTTTGACCACATCAGATGCAACATAAGATACAAAGTGAGCGTGTTCTTCTGATGGTGTTGCGATGTATGTTTCCATGAGATAATGACTAGAGTTTTTTTTTTTTTCCTATCAAGTTTCTTCGATTAACGAAAGAATGTTAGAGAAGAAGAGAACATAAACTGTTTCTTAAAATGAGTTTGGCTGCTGTTTTAGAGAGAGAAGGATTTGTCTGCAGGGATAACCAAACAGAACTGTCTGTGCGAGGTGCCAAAAGGACATGGCTATTCTGTATTTGTCTAGGCTGCTTGCTTCTCTGCTTCTGGTGTTTTTTGTTCTTTGTTTTTGTCCTTAAAGCAAATTGCTATCGCCAAACATGTTTTTCTTACTTCCAGAAAACATTTTCTCCTTGTCTCATTCGAGTCCTAGTTAACAGAAAGCCAAAAGGGTTTGAGTGGCAGTAGTAAAACGGCACTGAACGTGTCACCTAGCTTTTCCAGTGAAAAAAGCCAGCAACACTAGCCTCAATCTCCTCTCAAGCGCGTGTTCTTCACTTACTTTTCGCAATGTGAGAAGTAGTGAATGTCTGGTCCGCGACTGAAGGAAAAAGGGTAACAAAAGGGCATCATAGAATAGTGCCCACGGACACGTGTCAGTATCCCAGATGAGTCGCTGATTCTACAAGGCGCGGTCCGAGCCAGAGGGCATGAACCTATTGAAAGACGTTCAAATAAGGAAGTTGGCAAATCGTAGGGCACACTGTCAGTTAATATCAAAATTAGCAAAAAATCATTAGGGCTTTTTTTTTTTTTTTTCAAAATAACAAATTTATGCAGATTAATTAACGGCCCTGATCTTTCAGGTCATAAATGGGAATGATCATGTGGTGGGTCCAAACGGGGTAGTAGAGCAATCATATGGACTAAGATTTGATGATGAAGATGTGAATCTGGCTATAGAGCGCAGTGTAGGCTCGCAATGATGCTTTCTCATTTATGGAAATATCAAAAAAGCTGACCCCATGTGGTAACCTTCCGAATTGGCAATTCCTTCTTTCAAGAGAATATGTAATTTTGGACTATATGTGATTAGTTATCAGTCTTTAAGTAATGTGGTTTATGTGATTAATGTTTCAAATATTTTTAATAGATTTGCATTAAATGTAATGATCTTGGTGCTTAATTACAACATTATCCAATTAAATAACCCATTTTAAAGATAAATTAGTAGTTTAAGTGAAATTATATTGAAAAATTTTTAAATACACATCCTAATTTCCTCAAGTTCCATGTGTGTATATATCATTTTGTCAACAATGACAATGTAAAAGAAGCTGAAAATAGAAATGGTCACATCATTTTTTTCTTTTCCTTGGCAATATATAGTCAAATTATTGGCGAGAGAGTTGTTAGAAGAACATGATGAACCCCAAGAGCGAATCTCTCAAGTCTTGTATATCACAAGAACAATGCTATAGTCACAGTACTATTTATATCTAACAAGGGTAATCCCAAATTCTTCGTGAGAACACATGTAAAAAGAGAGGAACGATGTGTGGCCAATCAAATGAGGCCGTGTCATCAAACAAGGGCAACACTTAAATATTGTGCTACAGAATCCAAATAGCGTGACCAAACCAATGTGAATCAAACATGATTTGGGTGAAGAGAAGATAGCATCTTCAACATTCTACCTCGTTCTCCATTCCCCCCCAACAGAAGGCGTGTAGTAGGGAGTGGCTGACAAGCGCCGTCCTCAAACAAAGTTCAACCACTAGAAATCAGCCACATAAGCATATGGGCTCAAAGTTTCCGTTTTCGTAAGCCGTTTATAACCAAGAATAAATACATGAATCATTCAATCTTCTAAAAGCCAGCTTGAATTGAATCCTAAACCTAAACCTAACCCTAAGATTTGAAGAAGAAGAATCTCCTAAATAGATTGATGGACAAGGAACCCACATTCTTTTGTGGTGCAATGACACGTGACAAAGGAGGGTCCCCACACTTGAAATGGATGGATGGGCCGTGGCCGTGGGGCGGCTGGTGGTGAGTAGGTTTGGCACGTGTGAGTGCGGCTGGACAAAAGTTGTGTGGGATTGCAGTGTTGGGACAGACATGAAGGGACTCTTGGCTCCTGGGAAGCAGATTGTGCCCTGCTGGGAATGATTGGGTATTTTGGGGATTTGAGCGTCCTTTATTTATTTTATTTTATGTCAATAAAAAAAAAAAAAACCCAGAGACTGTAACTCTTGCACAAGACAAGAATGAAATCGGAGAGTTCACATGGCATTTGCAATACAGATAATTTCTCACCAAAAATCTCTCAAAAAACACGTTAAGAGTACACTAAATGAAGATGTTGTAAATAATGATGGGTAGACATGAGAGAGTAGGTAAAAGGTGGGAAATATTGTTGCTGTTATTTCCTAGTGAGATTGCTAAAAGCAAACAAGATGTTGCAGTAACTGTAATCCCTCCCTTTATGCAACTTGTAAAAGATCTAACTATTTCAAGACAAAATAGCAAAAGATCCCTCTCCCTCTCCCTTTCACATCTCCATCCATCAATGTTATTGTATATAAATACCAGAACCAAAATTCATCATCATAGCATAAATAAATGCATGCATGGACCACAGTGAGAAAGTGAAAGAAAGATACAACTACATAATTGTTTAGATCACAATCTCAACTGAGATTTCCTCTCACTTTCCCACTCCCCAATTCCCGTTTTGCCCTCATGCCGGCCATCAGATCAGGCTACCACCACATCTGTATGGTTACAGTTAAGATTTTATGAGGGGCAGGATCAACAGCGTGCAATATGGTAGGGGTGGGGACTGATCTCGGCCTTCCAAAGAGGGCAAATCTTTGCAACATATATTTTGGGTGTGTCTAGCATTAATGTACACATTGTTGTAATTGATGCATGAAAAGGTCACCATCATCTGTTAGTTGTGGAGTTGTACCGCAGAAAGCAAAGATCTCAGTACAAAACAAAGTTTCAGTCATAAAAGCTAGAAATGTCTGTGAGATGTCTCAGCTTGTAAACACATACTCTTCTCTGCGCCATTTATAATAATAGTACAATACAATACTTCATATTCCATTTATTTTTTTTCTTTTCTTGTTATTTCAACAATAATCTTTCACTGTTTTTTCCCGTAAAGAATTTGGAATTCAAAGCATAGTTCAAACAGTGACCAAAGGCTATGAAGTATCACAATATCTAAAAAGACAGCCCATAATCATAAAGGAAGCATACCAAGTAGTATTCATTCTCTTCTTTGCCTTTTCAGGATTTCATGCAATTGTAGACTAAAAGCATTTCTTAGTCATGACTTATCTTCTTCCCAGGTTTACACATTTAAATAAGAGTATAGCATGGAATGAGGAAAACATTCAGAAGCACTGGCTGAAAGATTCAAAAAGAAAATGTAATTCATGAATAAAGCTTCCTTCTGATTTAATTGAAAGTTCAATATAAAACATGATTCAAATTCGAAGCCAAGTTCATAATTCACAAAACAGACTTCAGAAATCTCCATTATCTTTGAGATTGATTATTACTTGTACAGTCACAATACCATGCAGTCTTCTTCAACAAATGTAAACACCCTTTTTCCATCTCTCTTCTATTAAAGAAGTCTACATTTTTTGAAAAATATCCTAATTGTTTTGTTCCTTCACAGAACAAAAATTCTTGAACCCAAACCCAAATATCCACCAACAATATTGTTTCAGTAAACCTCTAGCAACAAAGCATAGCTGCAAGAATAAAATATCAAACCAACAAAAGCAGTAACCAGCAATTTCAACTCAAATGGCGCCACATTTAATTTCATTGTTGGAGAACAGAACTTCTACAATTCCTTAATAGACGAATTGATTCAAACTTCGAAGCCCTTAAGCAAGCCTTGTACTGATTATAAGATTAAACAAAAAGAGATTTAAGCCTTAACTCGTTAATTTTTATAACTCTGTCTTTCCTCTCTTACTAAAGTATAAAGCAAATGACCACCAAAAACATTGATCCATAGCCAGAGAGCAGTACGATGGGCACATAATAAAGGAACCAAGCTCCCAATACGGCATAAAGTCTCTTTCCCTTCCCTACAGATTATCATAACTTCATTTGAAATTTCTTTTAATCAACACTGAATTTTCACAATTAGAAATTAAGTTAATAAGTTACAATATGATAACTGAATAAATTGATTATTTATCATACAAGCCTAGAGCTTATAACCTACCTCAGTTTAATTTGATGTACTTACATATTTAGCGATTTTCTTGCAAATGCTACACTCTTAGGGAGGACAAATGATGCACACAACATCCATTTTCCAGGGGCAACAAGGCGTACCTTACGCATTTCTACATCAACCGCAACCTCTGATAAACTGATTCTTATGCGCTGCAGTGACACAGAATGGAAACATATTAACTGCAACATTCCACTAATTTCACAATCACAGGGAGAGAAAATTCAATACTAAACCTCATGAAAGTCAAACTCCGGATCTCGAGCTTTAGAGAACCCATAAACATGAATCATTGGAAAGTTCAATATTGCATCTTTGGGTCTGTCTCTGTATATTCCCCTGAATGTATCTGCCCATACAGTTGAAACATAAATAGCAGAGTACCCAATGTTTTACATAAATTGAGAGTCAACAGTTATCCTGATCAACTTTACAGGCTGCCCAACAGTGTCAAATGATATTAACTTTCCTTAATCAAAAGTGTCAGAGAAAGACGTACCAAAGAAGGAACTAGAAGATGAGAATAATGATTTACTAGTTCCAGAATGTTACCTATGCAAGTTGAAAAATCTGAAACCTAACTTGATAATTTTCAAACTCTTTTCCATTATGATTAGATGTACTTATCCAACCATCATGTAGAATAAATTAATTTCCCACAGTTCATGTAATCCTATTAGTAAATTTTCAATGAAATACTTCATACTTAAAGGCTGACATCCATGAATTATAGTTTAATGTGCAACCAAATGATTTTTGTCTACATAATAGTAACTGAGAAAAATTAACCAAATGAAATGAGCAACTCTTACTTTAAAAATATATTCACAAGATTATAAAAAAAGAAAAAAATCTGGTGTTGGAATAGAGCAAGTTCAGCGGTGAAATATAGCAACATACCTAAAAACTCTGCAGCATCATTTGGCAAATTCATAACCACTTGTGTGATGGACTGAGCTTTGTGGCTCGCAAACATAGCATCAATGAACCTCCTTCCATCCATGTTATAGACCTAGGTATTAACACATAGGATCATTCTACACAGAAAGAGGGCATGGTTTCTTTCTCTTGTTAACAGAAAAAGAAAGTATCACGGTATGAAGATCAAACAGAAGTGTCTTAATAATACCTCAATCTTTCTCTCAAGTTTGTTGAGGACACTATTTCTTTCCAAATAGTCAACCGCAATAGGGTTCAGATCATTGGCATATACACGTTTCACTATCTTTGCCGCAGATATGGAGATTGGACCAACTCCAGCAAATACATCACCTATCATTTTGAGGAAAAAACATAAATGCACTCATGTAAGCATCTTACTATAGGTCTTCCAACAACACTTGTCAAGAGAAATTTTCGCATGTTGGGAGATAGAAGGAGATCACTGAAGCAACCAATGTGAAAAAGTAAAGTATAAATGATTGCAAAGTATCCAAATATAGAGTCTAGCAATAGTAATCTGCAAGGAACTACAAGGTAAATAGGGTCCATCTACAAACATACAGACAACATCTTTGTGATTGAAGCCACTCAAAAGCCTTTGTCTTTCAGTTGCAAGCTTTGAATTCCAATATCTGCATAAATAAGAAGAATTCGTAAGATCCTTGCCATT
Organism: Khaya senegalensis; assembly: GCA_032402905.1. Lineage (NCBI taxonomy): Eukaryota > Viridiplantae > Streptophyta > Magnoliopsida > Sapindales > Meliaceae > Khaya > Khaya senegalensis. The sequence continues at coordinate 1,514,570 of CP135553.1, read as the reverse complement.
GCCACTGTGTATGTAGATAGTATAGGTTCTTGTCGACAGAAATTTATGTTTCTAAAGAATGAACACACAGTTCCTGCTGTCAGATAGATATGCTTAGCTACAAAAAAGCTCTGCAACTTTTGAGTGACTAGGGAAATAGCAACTAGAAAATTTCACCAGAATTTTCCCTTAGATCTAAAGAAAGGAGAACATACACTGTAGCTAAATCAACATTAAATCGCAACCCATTCTCAGCTAGAATAGTCACAAGGGAATGATTTCCTGCTAGGACCTCAAGCTGCATGGTTCTGTAGTCATTATGAATGGGATCAATTTTATTTACAACTGTTTGAATTTTTGGCTTATTTTTATCCAGCACTACCTGAAAAACAAAGCAACATTCTTCTGTTAGAAGTCAGAACTTAATTTCACTGGTCAAACTAGCCATACCCAGTCAAAATGGAAAGAATAATGCAACTACTGTTTAGCACCTTTGCTATGAGATATTTGAATGGTTGATGTTCATCTCTGAGGTTTAGATGCGCGATATGCCCAACTATTTCAAAAGCTGAAGGGATAATTATACCCTTTGGTAACAAGGCCTCCAATATCTGCTCAAATCTATGGGAGTCAAAATTCTCATCAATATTGCAAACTCTCATCACAATGCAATCAGTGCCTCTAATATATGGGAGTGACCAATAATATACCTTCCTAGCATCTGCCTCAATGCAGGGTAGGGAGAGGGGAGGGAGAGAATATAAAAGAGCAATCCTAGGTGAAAGCAAAGGCTACAGTCTACTGCAAAATTCTGTGATTGTTCAATGCTTACAACGAAGTGGCATAAATGGTTCAGTTTAGTTTGATTGTTGAGAGGAGCTGATACCAATACAAAGTTGATTGGAATACAAATGTGAAACTGAAACCAGACTGAAGCTGTATCAAAACTGAACCAAACCAAATTGGAGCTGATCAGTTTGCTTAAAATGTGTATGGATTGTGTCAGTTCTGGTTTAACCCAACCTGAACCACCAATTATTTGAAATGATTCACAGACAACAAAACTCCTCAATGTGATAATAGAGTTGTTTAATATAATTTTTTGTAAAGTTAACATGGTACACGAAAAAAAATACATTGGGTAGAGAAGTGAAGTTGATGCGTAAGGAAGAAGAGATCCCCAACTGGTCTTGGTAATTGAGGGGCATATACAAATCTTTCCTTCAGAAGAGAGTAACAAATCATATTTGAAGTTCCTTTTCTTTTCGTCCTTCTTTTTTGTGGACATTAACATGGGAATTCACTTAAATAAACTGATAGCAGAGCCATAAATGATAATTATTCTGTAGACCCAAATAATGGAAAAAGGAAAAGCAAGGAAAAATGGCTCAAAAGATAACATATAAATGCACAAGGGAACAGATAAAATACCTCGTTCATCCGCCAATAACCATAAAACAACGTCAGCCTGCATCTGACAAGCTCTAAAGTTGGCATTGTATTTTCTCTGGTATCTTCTTCCAGTACAACCTGAAGAACAGATGAGAGAATTAGATACATTCAAACCATCAAACAAAATAGTGTTGTAATAATCTTTAAACCTTATGAGTTTTCAGGTAATGGCATGAAAGACCAATCAAGCCTCACCATCAAACAATGAAATGACAGACCAAATAAGGCTTGGTGATCATAAAAATATCCGAGAGGCTCTTCAAGGATTACCAAAAACAACATGCAAAATGAAACAAATGAGTTATTTTCAGAAGAATTTCACACCCAGCAATGATGTGACCATAATAGCTTAGCCAGTTTACATATGGTATATTAAATTGTTTGCCATGTTTGTTATCAATATAACACAGCACAACACACAAAAATTAAGAGAGTGTCCCATTTGCGATGTCCCGTTTGCGATCTAAAAGCAGTTTTCAAAGAAGCTGGATACAATGTTGAATACAATCTCAAGCAAAAATGAGCTTTTAGAAGTGCTAACTTCTAAAATAGTTTTAAAATTATATCCGGAAATTGGTTCTTAAAATTCCCTTACTAGAACGTTTTTCGTTTTTGGAGTCTCATGCTTTCAAAATCAAACAAAGAATTGTGTCAGGACTACAAATCAAATAGCCTCTGAATGAATCGGAAGTGGAACTGAAAACTGAAAAGAACTCACAAGAGACCTTGATTGCTTCAGGAAACTCCTCGACATCCTTATCGATTAACTCCTCGTCCAAGAGCAACAGTCTTGTCGCCCCCTTCCATATCTCTCCCCCTCTAAATTCCTGCCCCAACAATCCCGTCATTTCCTTTCTCTCCTCCTCAACAACCTCCACCACATAAACCTCCTCTTTCCTCCCATTTCCATCCTTTTCCTCCTTCCTTTCCTTTCTCTTCCTCCGTCTTGGCCGCGAAATCCTCGCCAAATTCCTAAACTTGATGAATCCACGAACGTTAAAACTCTTAACTAACTTTTCCCTATACAGAACCGAATTCAGCTCCTCTTCCACCTCAACTGAATCTACATTTTCATCACTGTTATCCGCTAGCAATTTAATGAACTCAGTTTCGATTTCATCACCCGGGACACGGGCGATGTTGCGGACACGTGGCCAGTTGAGAAGGTGGCCACGGAGGCGAGACTCGAGGGCATAACAGTCTTTTGCAGGGACACGCAGGGCAGCGATGTCGAATATTCTGGTGAACTGGGATTCATCAAAAAGGCTTTTAGTTTCATTTTCTTGTTGTAATTGCTGGTGTTGTTTGGGGATTTGTGGGGTTTTGCCTTTGAGAAGAGAGGGGCCGTAAGGGAGGTATTGATTGGCAGCAGCGGCGGCAGCGGTGGCGCAGAATAGAGAGACAGTGGTGGCGGTGAATTTGGGTTTGATGATGGAAGGAATAAAATGAGTTGGTGAAGAAAAGATGATGGAGGGGATAGGGTTTGGTCTGAGAAACAGCTTGGAGCTCACCATTTTACCAGAAACCAATTTTGGATAAGGAGGGGTTTAAAAAGGGTTTAAGACTCGATTGCAAATCACCATCTCTATTTTTGCTTCTTTATTTTTTCATAATTTGATTTAATGAAAATTTATATATATTATTTATACAGGGACTAAAATGTATTATTTGTAAAAATTTGTAGGTAAAATTTGTAATAGGGAAAAATGAGGAGACTTTCAAGATAATATTAAAACATACAATTTTCAATCCGCGTTTACCCGGAATGAACTATGGAGTTAGAAGACAAAGCAGAAACAAATACAATCACGGCAGAAAAACAGAGCCATTTGAGTGAGTTGATACCCTTGATCAGAACAGTTTATGCTGCTGTTGTAATCAATATGCTGGTATATTTCCTTTTGCTGCGTACAAATATTAGTAAATAAGCAGAAGAACAGACGCATTCTTTGAAGACCAAACTTCCTGAATCATTGCCCAGAAATTTAAAGCAAATTTGATCATGAAACCAAAAGTGACAGCTGAACCTAACATATGACAGTTTGTCAAACAACAATTCCAAATTGCCTTCTCTGTAATATCAGACAAAATGTTTGTACAATTTCCTTTTCTTCACAGATATATTCTTACTTCAATATAAATAATTATATCATCTTCTCAAAATTGCATTGTAAATCAAACTAAACGAGCAATCGTAGTTCCTTTAACGCTCACAGCTGTACAACATGAAACCAAAAGCTGAAAACTTTATAGGCAAAGCAGAACTAAACTTTTTTTATTTCTATGTGAAAAATGGCTATAAACCACGGGAATCAAGGCTGAGAGAATCGATAGCCATATTTTCCGATGATTTGTTGCCGATTGTCCAACGAGGCAGGAAGAAAAGCCAAGTGGAAGTACAGAATATGGCGCATACCTTACCCCAAATGACCAAAACCAAGAGGCTAATGAGAAGGAAATACAAACCAATGTTTCTGCCCTTTCCGTGCTGTTGAATTGGAACATTGTCCTGCTTCTGCGGTTTTCTCTCGAATCTGTTTAATCGAAACGACTTGTTTGCATCAGAACAGGATTTGGAAGAAAGGGATGAAGGACAAACTGAATTTGATGTGATGAGTGAAGAAGATGGTAAAGAGGAATAGGTGTCTGATAAAATACTTCCATCGTCAACCTCTGACAATTCTTTTAGCATTGAATTTTCATCCAATGGCTCCCCAGGTTTGGTTATAAGGCTACCATTTGATTGGTACATCTTCTGTTGTAATTTTCTTCTTCTAATCTTCTTGGCCTGTTTAAACAAGTAAAAGGATGGACATAATCAGCTTCATCATTATCCAAAGCTATGGACAAGCATCAAGTAATTGGAAACTCAGATAATAACATAGCAGTTTGGTTATATGAAAAACTAAGAACCAGTCAATCTCTTTTACAAAAACATAAATTCAGTTACTGTAATAAAAAAATTCAAGCCCTGAAAATTGATCAGCATAGAAAGAAACCATGTTAAGATTTTAAATGTCCATAAGAAGAAACAAGTATCTAATTGTTGTTATAAACGACAAAAGTTCACACTTCATACCGATCCATCCGTTGCATGAAACAAAAAATCGTATTCAGAGAAACAGAAAAACACAAGACAACAAAACAATTTACACAAGAAAAACGATGAACTAACCATGAAAGTTTCAAATAGAACTGCCTTAAGTACACCCAAAAGCCTCTGGCGACTAACTGTCTTCTTCTTCTTCGTCGTCTTCTTCATCTGAATACCTTTTTCTTCCTTAATAGTATTATCACCATCATCACCATCTTCAGACAAAGAAGCCAACACTGCCGAAGCCGCTGCCGCTGCCGGCACCATTCTACGAAACTCAACGCCCGCTTTCTCTCCCATTGCCCCGTACGTAATATCAGGTTCACTTGATCTGGCCGTAGAACCACGAACCGGCCTAACCGAACCGACATCGTTCGCATTTATATCAACCGTCGCTGGCCTAAAGCACAGAAACAACTTTCTTCTCCCATATTTGTTCTTTCCCAACTTGGTCTTCGTCTTCGTGTTCATCTTAATGAACTCTTACGTGGGTTTTTTTCTCTCAGAAAGGTCCGTTCTTTTTTTATTATTATTATTATGGTGAGCGAGGTTGTAGGAAGTGTTCGTGGGGAGAGAAAAATTTAGGAGGATTTGAGAAAACGAGGGAAAGTTTCAACGTTCAATTTTGCGCATGTTGTTGTTTGTGGGGAAGTTGACGTGGGCGGAGATCCCGCACCTTAGGATACGTCGTTAGAAAATGACATTAATTGACTTAATCAGTCATTATGTTCATCCAATTTCGATTGGGACAAGGACCCAAATCCCATTGAATGGAATTTGGCATCCAATATTCTTGTAGCTCTTTTGAAAATTGAATACGTGTTATATTGCATTATGTCAACAGCTGTTTTAAGACAAATAAATTTAAACTTAAACTTATTAGGCTCAATTAATAAGCCATACATACAATTACTACAATTGCGTCAATACTATGCCACTCTAACAAATTTTATTCAAAGAAATTTTGGAAAATGTGAAAAAAATAAAAATAAAAATAATGATTGAATTTTATTTATGATATTAATTGTAGGTTATTCAAAATAAACAATGGTTTATGGGGTTAAGACCTCACCTACTTTAATCCTTTTCCAAATGGAAACGCATGCTCTCCTTAGTTTGCCGTGTACGGTCTGTATCAACCTTTTTTAATTTTACTGGCATCAATGGCTTGTGACTTTGACTCGGACACAAACTAGAGTCTAGACTCGGAAAAGACTGAGAGAAAGTCTTCGGAGGCAAAACAGTATTATTATATTAATATAAATAATATAATAAAATTATAAAATTAAATTTTAATTTTTTTATTTATAATTAATGAATAAAATTTTTTTATTAATTAAATTATCTTCTTACATTAATTATTTTTTGTGGTAATTATTTTTCGTTGCTACAAGCACATTGCACCCCTGATTTTGAAATGCTTCACCTAAGTGGGTGTATTAAGTAATCATAGGGAGCACGGCTGTCTCAGTTAATGGGCCAATATATATGACCTAACCCACTAATTGAACCCATTGCTTCTGTAAAATGGTGTTGATTCAATTCACATTTGAAATTTTTTTTTTTTTTTGGTTTAAAATTAAGCTTCAGGGGAGTTGTTCCAAAGGACCAACGAAGACGTGCTCTGTATGCCAACTCTTTATGCTTTTCTCTATCTTTCAACTTAGCGTTTACTTGAGCCTGTGCCTAAGCAAAGAGATATATTCTCTCCGTCTTTTTTTAAATTTTCATTTCATGGAGTATAATTTTTAAACAAGTACTGTGATTTTTGAAGCTGCTGCTGCTGGTGGTTGGGAGGAAAGATGAATCCTATGGACCGGCTCCGATCCAATCTCTCTCGGGTTCGGATCCCGGAGCCGACGAATCGCATCTTCAAACAGGAATGCTGCGTCTCCTTCGAAACTCCGGTATTTCTCCCTTTCTCTTTTGATTTTCCATTTGTTTCTCGAGAAACTTTGCGAGTAGTGATGTTCTGGCGTAGATAAAACTGTCTAGTAATGCTATCGGAGCTAAGTGCTGGTAGAGTTATGTGTTGCTGTGATATTTATAGTTTTGACGGTTTTGTTTTCCTTATTGTTTATTTGGCTTCAGAGATAAGTTAGAAACAATGAAAGAAACATGACGATCATTTGCAAAGCAGGAAAATGTAATGTGTTGAAATTTATCTGCTGTCCGTTGCTTATTGTTTGTCTGGCTGATGAAGAAATGTGAAAAACTTATGAAAAGTGGACAACGGACTATTTTTGGCCTGGTTGCAATAATGCAATATATTGACATTTTATCAGCTGTGCTTTGCTTCTTGTTTGCTAAGCTGCCAAGCGATGGGGAGGCTGAAACAAAGATAAGACAATTGTTTTTTTTGGCATGGTTACAACATAGAATATTTGATGAAATTAAGAGTTACTATTACTTTGAATGTTGCTTGTTTGCGTGTGGAGGAAGTATGAGAAGATAGAGAGAATGGAAATGCTTCAAGTTTTATTTGATGCAGAAATGAAATTTAAGCGTTGCCTGTGCTTGTTCAGTTTCCCGTTATCATGGTTCTTTTTTTTATTCCCCCTTGGCTACAGAGGAAGTGTGGAAAACACAAGGAGAATTCCCTTTCTTTTTCATTTATCTTATTTATTTTTTGTTTTGCTTAGTTGTAACATGGAACATGATGCTCAATAAGTGCTCTCAGGAACCAAATGATGGGCAAGGGACTCTTTCTAACTCGAGTGTTATTTGGGTTTCATTTGCAATTGAGTTTCTTTTACATATGATAAAAAAAAAAAAGAAAAAAAGAAAAAGACTGAATGCTACAGCCATTTAGAAAACTTGATGCATGTGATTGATGCCATGGCTGCTAGAGTTCTCACTGACACTGTAAAAATGGCTGTATCACTTTTCATTTGTGTTTTAATGGTGTTACTATTTGAGCTGGGAGGAGGTTAATGCTAGAGTTTTTCCCTTGCCTTTTATGCAATTTTATTTGCAACTGCATAGTGAATTTTCTCCCTGTTCATGCTTTTTGTTGGTTCTGGTGATCAATTTCAGAGATCTGAAGGTGGGTTGTTTGTCGACTTGAATACATTTCTTGTGTATGGAAAGGACAGTGTCAGTTGGAACTTTGAGAAGACTGGAGACCCTGTCTATTTGCATATAAAGCAAACAAGAAAGCTGGTTCCTGAAGACAGGCCTTCAAAGAAACCGACTCTCTTGGCTATAGGTATTTAGATGACAATGGTTTATTTGTTCAGTTTTGTTGAGGCAATTTGGCATTTGACATAATTTTTTTTTCGTGGATAGTTCGTGTCTCTCTATTTCTCATTCTGTATGTCTCTCTGTTGTCTTGGGCTGGTTTTTAGGTGCTATGAATGCAACTGAAGTTTATAAGGGAAAAGATCAATTTTCTGATAATAAGACTTAAGGTTGGACAGAGGTGCTGTTTTCATTGGACATATTTAGCTCGAAAATACTAATTACCACTTTCTAGAGATCGAGTGATGCACAGCTTTTATATATTTTGTTTTAGCGTATGTCTTGCTCGGGGAAGGTTGTCTGTAGAAAGAAGTAGAAGAGCTCTGGAAGTAGAAAAAGGAAATAAGAGGGAAAAATCTGGAAAGCCATGCTTTTATTGAACCAAAATTCTTTACAAGTTCAATTGTGAAGGTCCAATTCTTTTTGGGTACAATAACTACTTAAATATATTTTTCAATTGTTAAGCTGAGAAACCTGATATATCGCATGATTCACTTTTAACCAAGTAGAAGTTGGACGGTAAGCATGTCATAGATTAACTTAAAACCTAATAAACAGGTTTAAAATTGCTCCTAACCTAGCTTTATTTCAAGCAAAACTTCCCATTGGTGAAAAGAAAGGTTCCGAGTAATATGCAGATGATGATAAAGTTAACAGTGACACTTTAATCAGACTTTACAGTTGGGGGCTTAAAACATTCCAGTTTCAGAGGCTGTAAATACATGAAAATGACAGTTTGGTCCTTTCTGCTTGCTTTTGTCAAACAGTGCATCTATTAGTTATTGGTTGTTCTTCAATGGCGATGAATACGTAATTTCTGGTTTTGTTTGCAGGTGTTCAAGGGGGTTTTGACAACAATGAAGCTGAATATGATGAAACTCACAATATAGTCATGTTGCCAGATTATGTTACTCTTCCATACCCATCTGTTGAATTGCCAGAGAAGGTAATTAATTTGTTTTTTCATGCATATTATTTTTTAATTTTGATGTTTAACTGTGTCTTCTCTCTGAAGCTAAGATATTAGATTATTTATCTTGTAAAAAACTGCAGGTAAGATTGGCAGTTGATGCCATCCTAATGGCTGAGGGTGCTGAGAGGAGAGAGCAAGTTACAGCCTGGACAGCCGATAAGAAGCAAACCAGTGCATATGCGATGAATTTGCAGCAGATAGACAATGGTGTTATTATTCTGCCATTGGGTTGGCAATGTGTGAAGTGTGAGAAAAGGGATAATCTCTGGCTGAATCTAACTGATGGAATGATACTGTGTGGGAGGAGAAATTGGGATGGAACTGGTGGCAATAACCATGCCATTGAGCACTACAAGGAGACAGGCTACCCTCTTGCTGTAAAGCTTGGGACAATTACTGCTGACCTGGAAGGAGCAGGTAATGCTTCATTCCAGAGTGGAGAACATTCGTCAAACATTGTTCTATCTGTAATTTTGTGCTTGCTTATACTTTCATGCATACTCTGTGATGACATGCTTAATATTTTAGTCAAAGTTAATCTACTAATTTGGTTGAATCATTGAATCAACATGAGAACTTAGCTAATAAGTCTCATGAGACTATGAGTAACGAAGCTGAATTGTTTAGTTCATAGTAGAAAGCAAATGCTGTATATAATATGTTTTTGGCTGATATGGAGGTTGAACAAATTGTAGAATACTGAAACTTTGTACGATGGTTGGCGGTTTAAATGGCAAGAGAGGAAATGATATCAAGCAAGAGTTCTCTAGAAGAACTCTGGTTTTGATTGTATGCTGGATTGTTTGAATGTTGTTCGAGTAATTTTCTTTTCTTTTCTTTTTTAATCTTTTTCTCTAAAATGTAGTAAGTTCTTATCCATCTCTGGTGACATAACTTTTTACACTCTGAGCTTTGCATCATTATTGTTGAATTGGTAACGCTGGTTGGTGCTGCAATTTGCTTTGGCAATCTGTAATATCTTAAGCAAATCACCTGCTAGTAGTTTAATGTTCCTTCTGCAATATATTTTGCATCGAGATTGAGGATCCTCTTCTGAGGTGTAATAAAAACTTATCATGGGCATCTTATCGTGGCAGCTCAGATGTTTTCTCTTATCCAGAGGATGATAGTGTTATGGACCCACTTTTAGCACAGCATCTGGCCTTTTTTGGCATTGATTTTTCATCATTACAGAAGGTTAGTTATTATTGTCAAACTACATTTGAGGCCTACTAGTTGTTTAAACATGGTATTTTTATTTCCCAACTGTGTGAGTCTAATTTTCATTAACGGGCTCATGTTCATTGAATGCATTTATGGTTTATGTAGCTTTAGGTTTTTAATTGTCAGTCTGATGAAGGTATCAAAGAGCTTTAATATTTTATGTGTGTTTAAAGTTTTTTGTAACTAATGGAAAATTTTCATTTGTTTTTCTGGGAATTTTTGTAATTAGAGTCTGCCCTGCTGCCCAAAGAAAAGGATATATTTATATGTTTAAGTTCATATGTTTTAGTATCTTATTGCTTTTCAAAAATTTCTATTGACATGTTGGCCTTGTATTTTTTGGCTATTCTTAATAACTGATTGATTCTGAGTTGGTGTCAGTTTTGGCCTTGATTTTGATTCCTGTAGTGTGGTTTGCCTCCTTTTACTGCATCTAGACTATTTTTGTTTCCAGGTTAAAACAAGGAGTCAAATATTCTTTTGTTACAATAATTTATGCCTGTTGTAATAGTGACCTATATTTCTCTAAATACATTTGGCTTTTTGACCCTCATATTATACAGTACATAAATTGCCCAGATTTGATTGGAAGTTAACTCTCTTTCTTATCATCAGACGGAAATGACAACCGCTGAAAGAGAACTTGACCAAAATACCAACTATGATTGGAACCGCATTCAAGAAAGTGGAGAGGAAGTAGAACCACTATTTGGACCCGGTTATACAGGACTTGTGAATCTTGGAAACAGGTAATGCTTGTCCTTGCAGAGTACTGTTAGGGTAATAAATTAACTCAAAATTTCTTGTTTTCTAATTTTATTTTCTTGCAGCTGCTACTTGGCAGCAACTATGCAAGTTATATTCTCAACAAGCTCCTTCTGCACACGGTTAGTTCAGAATACTATGATTTATATGTATCGTAGTCTTAGTGATTAATATTATCTATTAACTTTCAGTTTGGCAATTGTTTACTTTCAGGTTGGCAATTGTTTACTCTTACTATTTTGTCATTACTTATTTTGTGATAATGTAAACAGTTACTACTTGAACCAACCTTTAAAAGCCGCTTTTTTGGCCGCACCTGCAGATCCAACTGTGGACCTAAACATGCAGTTGTAAGTAATCAGCAACTTAATTTTTGTTAATTTATCCAATTTGTTATTCTGATGATTATGGTACCATTCATTTTGCTAATTGCAACAAGATTTTGCTACTTGGTTCCTGCTGACGAAGATCTATTCAATATTCGTAGATTAAGCGTGAACCATATTTTTTTTTTTTTAATTTCTAAAATTTTGGGAACTGGACTGGTCCCGTGTTTCTGTTCCTGCTGTAAACTACCTGAGTTACAAGCAACTAAATATTTTAATGCTGCCTTCTTGTATGGCAGAACAAAGCTGGGACATGGTTTGCTATCTGGTAAATACTCTTTTCCGGCAGGGGAGGTACAGCAACTATCATCTTGTGGATCTCTTTACGCCCAATTTTTTAAATCTGTTCTGCTGTGCTGATTTAACTTTGTTTAATTTGTTGTTCAGAAAGATGATGCTGCCAATGCTGCAACAACGGCAGACTTTGTATGCTTTCTGCTGAACATCTTTGTCCAAATTTGAGTTATGCTCTTTTAGATTCTTAAGTTGTGCCAGGGATTGCTGAATGATTGATATGATTGTTTCATGCCCATGATGTTTCTAGTCACTCCTTGATTTTAGCTGTAGAAGTCAATCGAGCTTCCTTTAATGCGACCTATCTAATTTTTGGTTCTTCTTCTTTGTTACACAATCTCAACTGCAAAGCTTTTTTCTGCATCTACTTCATGTTCTTGCATCATCTATTGTCTAGTTTTACGCTATACATTTCAAGGAGTTCCATTATTGCTTGGCAAATCATGTCATTTGTTGTTCATAACCGCTTAGTTTTGATGATTGTCCTTAATTTCCTTTTATCACATTGATTTTCATGCATGCTTCCTAGTTTTATTTTGTAGTTTATTTTTGTCTACCTGAAATTTCAGAAACAGGAAGGGATACCTCCTCGTATGTTTAAATCAGTTATTGCTGCCAGCCATCCCGAATTCTCTTCCATGAGACAACAGGTGTGTAAGCCATAAATTTTTTTGTCAGATTTGTCATGATTTTTTAGTGAATTTCTGCCAGAAACCTTTTTTTGTGCTTAAATAGTTCATGGGCTCTACTACCTAAAACAGAATTTGGTCGATTTATATTGTAGCCAAAGGCACCACCTATGACATGTAGGGGAAAAAATAGAAAGTTGATTACATGAAATAGGTCAATGAACATTTGGAAGCCCTTAGTATCTATATAGACATCATTGCAGAGGGTATTATGTTCCAATGCTGTAATCATAAAGCAGTACATGAACATCAGTTGGGTGGTAGAACTTCAAATATGGTTACAGTTTCTCTATTTAAGTTTATCATGCAAGCCATCAGTTTATGTTTAAGTGTCTGTGTCTCGCGGAAATGCTTGATATTTTTTTTTGTAATGTAGGATGCTTTGGAGTTTTTTCTACATCTTGTTGACCAAGTTGAACGTGCTCATGCTGGAAAATCTGAAGTGGATCCTACAAAGAGTTTTAAGTTTGGCATTGAAGAACGGATCTCATGTCCATCTGGCAAGGTTACATATAATAGAAGGCTTGATTACATTCTTTCCTTGGGTATTCCCCTGGATGAAGCTACTAATAAAGGTACTTTTTGAATGTCTCTCTTTTTGGCTATATGATTGACAGAAACAATATTCTAATGATTTTATCATTTGAGAATTCAGAAGAATTGGAAGCATTCCGCAAATTGAAAGCAGAAATGAGTTCAGAAGGGAAGGATGTGTAAGTTTAATTGTTCTGGAAGTAGGGCTTTTTTCTTCTTCCTTTTTACTATAGTTCTTGCTAAGCATGACTTGTTCGAGCAGATCCAACGATGAGATTGTGCGCCCAAGGGTGCCTTTAGAAGCATGCCTAGCAACTTTTTCTGCTGCAGAAGAGATTCCTGACTTTTACAGCTCTGCCTTGAAAGCTAAGACGACAGCGTCCAAGTAAGATAAATATTTCATAGTTAAGTAGATATTAGTGTGGACTCAAATTTGAGATGAGCTTTGACAGTCATACTGTTGGCATAAAATGTTATCAGTCCCTATTTAATTTGTGTTTTTGAATCAAAGCCGGAATTGACCAGTTATTGCTTTTTCTTTTTTGAATTATTGCTTTTTCTCTTGTTGAAGTGGCAATTGTTCTTACTTTTTCATGAATATGGGATGATTAAAGATGTTTATGACAGTCACGAACCATTCCTTAATCATCAGAAGATGTTTTGATGTTAAGAGACAGCCTAGTTGGTTGGATATCCTGGGGTTGAGTGATCTAGGGATAAAGCCACCCACCCCAACTTTGGGGAAGAGAAGTGGAGTTTGTTTATTGGTATTTGTGTGTAGTGGGGTGTCTGGTAAAAGAAAAGTTCAGATGTTTGTAGGCAGATTGACAAGGATTTTTGTGTGCAGGACTGCTGGTTTGACTTCATTCCCTGATTATTTGGTGTTTCACATGCGGAAATTCGTTATGGAGGCAGGCTGGGTTCCCAAGAAGCTCGGTATCTTTCCTGTGCTTTATTAATATAATTGTACACCATCTTTTCTTGTTAGCTGGCACTGGATATGACCATTCCTTTTGTTCATCACATATGTCCTTCCAGATGTTTATTTAGATGTTCCAGATATCATTGATATAAGTCACATGCGCAGCAAAGGCTTTCAACCTGGGGAGGAGCTGTTACCGGACGATGGTATGCGATACTTTCTCAGTTTTCCAATTTCCTTGTTTTGTGTCTCTTTGTATATCCTCAAATGCTTCAAGTTGTAGCATGAATTTTACTGATTAACAAATGCTTTTGTCCTTAAGTGCTGCATTATAGCCTTAATTGATACAGAGTCAGTCTGACCCATTGCTTGTAACGCTACTCAATTAGGATCAGTTAAAAGTATGACATGGCAGTCTCAATTCAGAAAGAGAAATTTATAGGCTCTATCAGAATTCCCAAGTCCAGTGATGTTTTGTGCTTTTAGTTGCTTGCCTTTACGTACTTCTATAGTCATCAACTTTAGAGTTTATATAATAGCCTAAACTCAACAATTACTGAATAAATATTGTCCATTTTAGGTACATAATCCGTCACGGGTTTATTTTTGGATTTTGCAATCCAAAATACATATACTTAGTTAAGAGAATCCAAATTATATATCATGTAGTTCAGACTCACCCGCTAGCGATGTGGAATGTGACATTCTCCCTTTTTTTAAATCTCACCTTCTCGTGAAGGGGACAGATAGAACATTCACATATCAGAAGATTCAAACATTGGCTCACCCACTAGCAATGTGGGATGTGACATTAGACAACACTTTAACATCTATTTTTGGAGCTTGTGCGAAAAGGGGGTAGGTCATCGAAGTGGTATCACATTGGATTTTGTCTACAAATTGGAAAGCCATAATTTTGATGTGTGACATCCTTACTTTAGATCTTGGGGCAGCAACTTGTTGTCCCTGCTTATCTTTAGTAGATAGGTATACTTGTCTTTCTTCTCCTTTTGTTTCGGGATTTTCATTTTAGTGTATTTTGTATTTTTTAATATCTGGCTGTACGTTTATGCAGTGTTTCTCCCCTTGTGAACTTGAATAGGATTTATGTCAGAGGGTTTTTATGGATGCCTCTTTTGCTAATTAAAGAAAAAAAAAAAAAAAAGGAAAAAGTATTGAAACTATGCATTATCATCTATATTGCACAGGCCTTGAGGGTGAGGTGGAGTCAAATATGCCTGTTGCCAACGAGGATATTGTTTCCCAGCTTGTGTCCATGGGATTTAACCATCTTCATTGCCAGAAAGCTGCTGTGAATACGTCAAACACTGGAGTGGAAGAGGCAATGAATTGGTTACTTTCTCACATGGATGATCCAGGTATTTCTATACCCACACTTTCAGCAACTGGGCAAAGAATCTAGAATGGTCCAGCTTTGAGAGTAGCATAGTTTTTTGCAGTGGTAATTCATATTGATGCAAATTTCTTGTTTCAGATATAGATGCTCATCTTTCCCAACAGACACAGTGTGCAACAATTGACCAATCAAAAGTTGATACTTTGATCTCATTTGGTTTTCCAGAAGATATTGCTCGGAAGGCATTGAAGGCATCGGTAAAATCTTTATAGCTTCTCATTTCTATTGAGGAATAAGAAGGTCCGTTTGATGATATAATTTTCTGTAGTTGCAGAAAGTTTTTGTTTCTTATCTGTATTATCTTTTTACAGGTTGGTGACATTGAGAAAGCAACAGATTGGATATTTAACAATCCTGATGCATCTGTTTCATCAGATATGGACGCTACTGCATCAAGCACAGCACAAACTCCAATTGCCGATGGTCTTTCAGATGGAGGAGGGAGTTAGTTTCTTGAACTTACTGTTGCTTATTTTACTCTTAGCCATTACATATTCCTGTGTCTTGCATGCACATTTCCAATACAGTAACTGTGAATATCTTTGTTGATTTCTCCTGGATCAGAAATTGTTTTAAAACTTGATTTAATATTTCAATAAGATTTTTATCAAGTTGTACATAAAAAAAAAAAAAAAAGAAAGAGAGAGAGAAAATAAGTAAAATAGAAAAGAAAAGAAAAGAAAAGAAAATTGTTGTTGATATGAAAGTGCCTCAACACTTATAGCCATTTATTTAAAATTTGTTTTATCATATAACTAGTTATATTACATTTGTTGATGGCACATATTCTTTAGGCATGACATTGTTTTAACCTGAAACTTTCATGCAGAATACCGGCTTTTTGGAATAGTGAGCCACATTGGAACCTCTACACAATGTGGTCACTATGTTGCTCACATTGTTAAGGATGGTAGATGGGTCATTTTCAATGATAACAAGGTTGGCGCTTCTGTAAACCCACCTAAAGAGATGGGATACTTATATTTCTTCGAGAGGCTTAACAGCTAAGAGTTGCCAGGTAGAATGATGAAAGATAGGAAAAATTAACAGCAAAGCGATTGTGTAACGGGATCTAGGCGGTGAGCAATCTTGTGATGTAAGCCTTAATAGAGAGTGGCTTCAGACTGCAGCTGTTCTCCCAAAAGCATGAAACGATTGCAGCCATTCTCTTGTATTGCAGCCATTCTCTTGTAGCATGGAACGATTTTTAGTGCACCTGACCCCTTCCTTTCCTTGCCATACTGAAATTCTCATATTGCATTCTTTTTTATAGCAAAATGTTACTAGTAATGACTTGTAGCACAGTAGCAGGACCATGTGCCCGGCATCTTGGTACTATAGGAGGTTTTTCTGTCAACTACTATTTCTCCAATCGGTTTACTGCATTTAGTTCTGTTATATATTAAATTCTCTCTCCCTCCTGATGCCAAGTACCAATAAATCGATGTTATTTGCTGATTCGACTTCAATGTTTACTCTTTGAAACCTTTGTTTAGGATTTAATTTTGCAGTCAGCTTCATGCATGAAATCAATGCGGTAATCGATGCAGATTCAACCGATTTCAATTTCTATCAAGATAGTAAATTTCAAAGGGTTGTTACCACTATGGAAAAAAATGGCGAAAGCCCCTGAAGGCTCTACTTGTCGACTGAATATTCTGATACATTTGGGGAACTGAATCTAAGCGCTGTCTTGTCAGTATTGTTTTCGAATCAGTGTCTTCTTTAGAAAATATGATATTTCAGATTTAAAGAATGCTTTAAAGTCGCATTTATTGCTCTTTCTCTTCGACTTTTGCATAGCTTATTTGCATTCCTTTTGGGGCGACTGCGATGCTATAAAATCAGTTCTCCGAAATTCTTGTGCTTCCTGCCTCAGCATCAACATTAAGATTAAGAGATGATAAATGGATAATTAGACTGCTAAGCAAAACCATATATAATTTTTTAAAATGCACTGAGAATAATGAGGAATCCAGCCATGTGCAAATCACTGCCCAGATGCCCAAGCCATAGCTTTCGGCAAATGTATCTTGTTTTCTTACTAGTTAGGGCCCTTAATTGTTGGTCCTTTCTATTAGCATTGCTAATATTATAGGAGTACAAATCTAACTTAATTCCTCTTTAAATTATTCTCAGGACTCGTTAAGATCAATGTACATGAAACTCGGAAAATATTGATATACAAACCTAAGACCCGTAGGTCTTTACAATAACACCCATCGTCTCGCACGTGTCACAGAACAATAACCCACAACTCACTAACTTCACACGTGCGAAGCCAACCGGATTTTTTTAAGTAAGCGGGACTGCCAGAGAGAGGGTCTTTTTATTTTTGTATTTCGCATTTCTCAGCTTTTCCTTCAACAAATAATCAGCGGGCAAATTCACAGCGAACGACACAGAGGGGTAGGGATCGCAAAGACCAGATTACCCTCGCATTTCGTGTAAATTTTCATTTCTCTCTTACTCGGTGCCTGCGATTTCACAATGAACGAGAAGGCTAACGTCTCCAAAGAGCTCAACGCTAGGCACAGGAAGGTATCCGATTTTTCGCTAACCTCATTCTGTCACATTTCCATAGAATTTGAGCTTTCGCCCCTATCGCTTGTGTGGATTCATGTCTGTTTTTATCTCTATTATTTTTGGCTTGATCTCTATCGATCTGCATCATGATTTTGCTTTTTGCAGCGTATTCATCTTTTGAGTTGTCAGTTTGTGCTTTTGCGGATGGGTTCGGGTAGTTTGACGTTGAAATTTTCGGTTATTTTTCTTTCCTATCTGTGTTTTGATTTCATTCTGTGGTTAAAAATGTAGAATTTGAGGTAATCAATAATGGTTTATGCTGACACTTGATCAAAAGGTAGAGTGTATGATCGATGGGAACATGATTCTGTAATTAATATTCAATGCGTTCTAGGTTTCTAAGATTTGAAGAATTGAGCTTAAAAGTTATTCCTAATAGTCTGGTGCTTTTGTCTATCAGATCTGATTTACAACGACCGATGTTGCACAAAAGATGTGAAGGAATTTAGGTCCTTGTAGATGGAATCAGGATTGATTAATGTGCACTTATTTGTCATCCATTTGGGATGGCGGAGTTTAATGCATGCTAGGCTGTAATTTTGTTAGATAGCATACTTGCTTGATTTTTAATGGCTTCTGCCTTTTATCTTCCGTCAGGCCTGCTTTTCAAATTCTCATGTCTTCTAAATATACATGTGCAGATTCTGGAAGGGCTTCTTAAGTTGCCAGAGAATAGGGAATGTGCTGATTGCAAAGCCAAGTATGTATCTTAAGAATTCAAGAGAGATGAGATGGATATCATGACAGTAAAGAACTTAGTATTTACAATAGAAATTGGCTGAAGGACAGATCGTCTCGTGTTTTGTTATGACTTTTTTACAATTTTTCATCTGAATTACTTGATAAAATTACTTGATTGACATGCAGAGGTCCAAGATGGGCTAGTGTGAACTTGGGTATTTTTATCTGCATGCAGTGCTCCGGTATCCACAGAAGTCTTGGTGTACACATATCAAAGGTGATGCAATTTTTATTCAAATGTATGCTTCTCAGTTTCCTCAAAACAGATTGAAGGGATTGGGGTTGTTTTAGCTACCGTGGTTCCATCTTATGTAGATGGCACAAATAATAATTTAACCTCATGTCACTTGTACTTTGTGATTTACTACTTGAACCACAGAAAAGAGTTTAAAGGTTTGGACAAACAGGGGCTGCTATCTGAACTCTTAGTGTCAAGTCGTGTTGTGCTTTTGCTTGATTTTTCAAAATTGGACATGCTAACTTGAATTGTTGGAAAAGCTATATTATTCAAGAAAATTTTTTTGATCTACCATGTTCTATTGACTACAAAGTATTTGTTTTATGTTTAAACCAGCCATATTTCATCCTAATTTCTGCGTAGCAGTAGCTTATATATAATTTGTGAGTTATCACGAGTAAATAACTCATGAGAAATTGCCTGTGGCTTATTTTCATTATTTCTTAGATCATAGGCTGGGTATTACAACATCCTGTTTGAGGATACCATCTTCTCTATATTCTTTGTGTTTTTGATTCTTATTAGCTTAAACTATTTGGCTCCAGTGTGCTTCACAAATGTAGGTTGAGCTTAACCTCCTTGCACCACAAATTTCGGTAGTTTTTGGTTGTTGCTTTGGTGGTAGAACTCTTGTTGATTCTATTCGATTAGATGCGGGGTTGGTAGAACTCCAGTTCTTTTTTGATTTCAAAAAATTCTGTTGCATTCTTGATTTACTGTTATAGTTCTAATGCTCGGTTCATCACAATACGGCAGCCCTGTTAAAGTAGACCTATAAATTCATGTCTCCTTACATAAATGTGATTATTGTTTTTAATATTCATTGTTCTTTTTCTTGTGCATTTTTTTGGTTAGTGAAACACCCCATCATTATTCCAAAGGGACATGCACATATTTTACTAGTTTTTGCTGCAGGTTCGATCAGCTACCTTGGACACCTGGCTTCCAGAGCAGGTTGCATTTATTCAATGTGAGCTGGTCTATTAGATTTTGGATCTGTCTTTTCTGGTTGTTGCTTCAAGATTGAATTGGATAAAAGCTGCTGCATTTGACAATGGCTTCTTCTTCTTCTTTTGTTCTTTTCTCTCTCTTTCTTTCTTCTTCTTCTTCTTCTTTTTTTTTTTTTTTTTTCAGCAATGGGAAATGAGAAGGCAAATAGTTACTGGGAAGCTGAGTTGCCCCCCAACTACGATAGAGTTGGAATTGAGAATTTTATTCGTGCTAAGTATGTCTTGAGTTAGCTCTAGTACCATTTGCTTTATTTATTAACATAGTGCTTCATTCTTTATTTTTGAATATTTTCATGTAGTGCAGGTTTTTTCCTATCTCTCTCCCATGTTTCTTTCACTCATATTTTGCTTTTTGTTGCAGGTACGAGGAGAAAAGATGGACTCCTAGAGATGGACAATCAAAATCACCTCCTAGAAGCCAGGACGAGAGGGCTTCTGTTCATTGGCAGAGACATGGAGAGAAAAGTGGGCATGGTTACAATGGTAGTTCTGAAAATTTGTTTGAGGAAAAGAAGCATGTACAAACACCAAGTACAAAAGAAAGCATTCCTGCTACAAGAATTAGCATTCCAGGTCCGCCTAAAGGACCAGAGCAGGTTTTGTAATATGGCTTTTGCAAGTTGATTATTCTCATTTTTATTGATTTTTCTTTCCTTTAATTCATGTACATGATTTCTTTAAAAGGAATTTTCACGATCAATCACTTCTTGTGGTAGTGAGCACGAGGGTGATCACAAAGTCCTGTTTTTGCCCACTTTGTTGAAAGGGCCTTATGTTATTGGTTCATCTTCAGTAGTAATTGAGGAGATTTTTGTTGGGGCTATTTGTTTTCTTATTTGCATTGGACTAGAATTCACTAGAATCTATTTACTTTATTGGAGGTAGATTTATTGGTCTTAAGTAAACTAGTATTCGTCTTTTGTTCTCTATACATCCTGACAAGTTTCTTCGTGTGATCAACATTGTAGTCTGGGTAGACTTTTATAGATGTGAAAGGAGGTAAAAGAACTTGATATTGGTTGGGCATACATGCAACTTAAAATAGAGTTGTTGGACTTGGGTTATTGATAGGTGCTCAATAACACACATTAATTTCTAGCCTATATTTGAGTTTCTTTTTTTTTTATTTATATTTATATTTATTTATTTATTTATTTATTTTTGCATCTACAAAGGATTAGATTTGGTAGTTTTCTATGAAAGTACACCTTGACAGCCATGTTTATCACATTAAGAACCTCATCTAGAAACTTGGAGAACAAATTAGGATTAAAGAAAGAGAAATCTATTTCATGTAAAGCAAATAAATCTTAAACCAGCACGAACAAGTGAATAGAACTTTATTGTACTTGAATAAGGAAAATTAAAATGTTTCCTAAGTAAGCGCAACTTACCTACATTAGATTCTTTTCTTATTTTAGGTAGGCTACTATTCCTATTTTGTCTTGGGTTATGGTCACTATTCAGTCTGACATTGCATGAATGAAATCCAGATTATTGAGTTAGTCCCTCCCCTAAATTTTTCTTCCCTTCCCTCTGTATTTTCTTCCAATTTGTTCTCTTTTAGGTCCCTGATACAAAGTTTGTGCAATAGCAAACATGTTGTTTGCTATCACCTATAAGGGTGGCGGACCAAACCACTTCCCAATTTATGCCTGCCTAATTACGGTTGGGGTCACCTCGTATCTATATATATCAAGTTGGTTTTAGTGCATGTTCTGATTGTTGCTGCACTACACTTCAATGATACATCTCCTGTGATTTACCATTCCCTATAGTGAGAGATAGGTCTTGAAATTTATGCTGTTGTGGTGAATGACATACCTGTGATGGACAGGTTATTCCTGTTCCAAAGCCTCAGCAGGTGGTTCAGAGAACAGAATCAACAATGGCACCAGTTGAGGCAACAAGTCAGGCTGCAGATGCTAATAGTGTAGTATCTCCCCCTAAAGTTGATTATGCTGTTGACCTTTTCAACATTCTATCCATGGATAGTCCTGATGAAAATGGCTCAGAGGCTGCTTCTGCTGATGATAATGTTTGGGCAGGTTTCCAGTGTATGTCTTAAAATCTTCTCTCAATTTTCACCTGCAAGGATCATCTAATCAATTTCTACTATCGTCGTTGTCTCTTTTAAATCTGTTCAACATGCTTCTTGCCCCTCTTTAGGGCTTATGAGTGCTGATTGTATTTTTCAATGGTTGGTGTTTCTTTGACCTTCATCAAAATTTGCAGCTGCTGGACCAACATCAACGGCAGAGAAAACTGAGCTGACCAAAGCAGCTGAGAGTAGTCCTCAGTCTGCCTCAGGAATTGAGGACTTATTTAAAGATTCACCTTCACCTGCAACTCCCCCAATTTCAGAGAAACACCAGAAAGATGTAAAAACTGACATTATGAGCCTTTTTGAGAAGGTATATGCCGCAACGTCATTTATGTAGCTTTGAAACTCTTCACAAGAAATCTGAATCACTTTGTTCTTTTAATTATAGGAGCAACTGGGTCATTCCTTGTATTTTAACTTTTCACTGTCTTATTCTTGAAAGGGAAAAAAGGAATTGAGTTTGCATTGGATATTTATCATCTTTTGGCTAGTGAATCTTGTTTATAGCAAATACAGATTGTATGATCCTGTGGTTTGGATGTGATGTAGTCCAATATGGTGTCGCCATTTGCTATGCATCAGCAGCAACTTGCTATGTTGGCACAGCAACAGTCACTTCTCATGGCTGCTGCATCCAAATCCGGCAGTGGGGATCCAAAATTTTTTAACAGCTTTCAAGACCCTGGGCCTAATGGAACAAATCTTCCCTCTCACAATTTGCCAAACCTTGGCCACCAAATTCCTGGAATGATGATGCCAGGTGGACAGGCAGATATGCAGAAACTTATGCAGGTAGAATCCAACTCGCACCTGCATCTATCCATAATGCTGTTTTATCAACTCTCATTTGATGATTCTGTGGTTTTGCTATATCTCAATTTAATTAGGCAATGAGCATGGGACAAACATACCCGGTAGTCATGCCAGGGGGACAGGCTGATCTGCAGAAGCTTATGCAGGTAGAAAGGGCACCTGCATCTATCTGTAATGCTGTTTGATTTACTTTCATTTGGTGATTTTGTGGCTTTATTTGATATACTTTCATTTGGTGATTTTGTGGCTTTGCTATATTTTCAATTGAATTAGGCTATGAGCATGGGACAAACACATCTGGCAGGGAACTCTGTTCCATATCCAGCATCCAGGTACCTTTTTCATGGTTGCGTGTTCTTTAGTGATTTAGCCATATTTATTAATGGGTTTGAGCAGAAATGAAACCACTGTATTTGTAGCTGTTGAACATATCATATTTTATCATTTTTACTGTTTGTTTAAAAATTACTTTCTTGTTGCTTGCATGTTTGAATCAGTTTATTTTGGGGTTAAGTAGCAAGTAGCTGTGCATAAAGGAGGGAATTTTATGCATGAAATCTCTGAGAGTTTTCCAAAGACGCAATAATTGCATGGTTAAGTTACCAAACAAAAATGCACTTTCCTACAAAAGTTGGACTTTAACCCCTATTAAGGAATTTAATCAACTATAATTTGTTTTTGCTGGTGTTTTTTTCCCTCTCTATATTTTAAAACCCCTCCCAGTTTTGGTTTGGTTATGGTATCAGTGAACCCAGATCTCTTAAAAATGTAGTCATTAGGAACATCTCTGTACCAATGAGTTCCCCTGTCCTTCTGTTGCCAAATGCTCCTCCAATTTCAATTCGGTTTCCAGAATCCCCAATTTGGTGCTTGGAGCTTTGAGTGCCACATATTACTAATTGATATATGAAGCAGATTTCCTAAATTTCATGCTTCGATTCTACGTGCTCGCATTCTTAATTTCCTCTCTTGCATGCAGCTTTTCTACCATGGGGCAAGTTAACCCTGATAATGGTGTGACAAGCAGTGGGCCAAATAAAAATCAATCGGCATCCCCGGTTTCATCGACAACTCCTTCCCAATCAGGAAAGGATTACGATTTTTCTTCATTAACGGCAGGAATGTTCGGGAAACATTGAGTGGCCTTAGGGTTAATAGTGCTGGCTTTGTCAGGCCATACCATAATTGTTATATCACAGGGAAATAGCACACTGAATATTTTTTTTTCCTCCTGTACTTGCGGTTGTAAACTATTTGTAGAGGCATTTTCATCTTTTCTTCTTTATAATTTAGTTAATTTCTTCATTTGTACGAGTAGGTGTATCGAAAGTAATAAAGACGAGTCTAAATTGATTGGATTATTTTTCCACCCTATGATCCTTTTTACATATTCATGATTCTTTGTTTTAAAAAAAAAAATTTACTTTTTCAGCTCCCTAAAATGTATCTTCATTAAATTTATGATTTAATTGCATGCGGATCGTTTACATTTGAGACATTATTGTTTGTTCTTGTTTAATTTTGAAAGGATGTCAACTAAAATATCTATTACTAGACAGTTGAATAATCACATAACTTGAATTTCAATCATGTTACAGTTCCTGTGTAGAATACAGGAGTTGTTGTCATGGTCAATTATTTGTTCGCGAGCATAAGCCTATTGATTACAGGTGTACAGTCTCAGCCAATCAAGTGGTTTTTGTTTGTTGTGATGGAGTCTGTAAATTAGGCACCAAATTGAGCAAATTTGAGATAACTTGAAAAGTCTGAAACTTGGCCGCAATGACCAGTACATTCGTGTTTCGTTATGTTACATTGGCAGTACCTGTCATCCATCCAATGGGTGGTTTGATCAGCTAGGCCTAGTACAGTTGGTATGAAATGATCATCATCATTTTGTGATCACTTGCTCTGCTTACTAAAGTCAAACGTCATGAGGTCATCATCTGATTCCGATCAACACTTGACGGTGTCAAAACCTGCCACGTCGTCTCCTACTGTATCTTTTCCTTCTCTCGAGGGTTTTTAGGAGATGAGTCTCAGAATGATACCATCAAAATATTCCCTGAGCTAAGGCAGTAAATTGATTGTCAACTAGCAAGGTCTTAATAATTTATTTATTCTTTCTCTCGGACCTTAAAATTCAGAGAGCCTAGCCTTGAACAAACCCAATTTCGATTCAACTTTCTTCCAAGACCTAGCACAAACCAACGTTCTATTGACTTGGATTGCCCAAACATTGCACTTACACATTGTACACAGCAAGCTAGTAGGTTGCCCAAACATTGCATTTACATATTGTACACAGTAAGCTAGTAGGGTATAGAAATGTCAGTTTCAAGCATGCAAATCAATCACCGCCCACTATGACTAGGAAAGTCTGGACAACTCTTCGTACTCAGATTTTTTGGTATGGAGAACAGAAATTAGAAGACATGTCCATTTGTAATATAACTTGACCACAGAATTCTTCCCATTGCCCGTTGCGTGTACGAAAAGCTAATGATTTCTGTAATAACCGCAACATGGCTGCCAAACACATTTATTTCATGGCTGTTCGTTCCCAAGTTCCCAGTTCTATTTCATAAAATTGGTGAGAGAATAGGTAGCTGGGTAAAATCAAATTAAAATTAAGCAGTGTTATGATATTTTTGGGATTATTATCAAGATTTTTATTAATTTATTACAAAAAGATAATTTTTTAAAATTTTTTTATCTTTAACTTTTAAAAATTTAATAAGGCATAAATACAAGAGTTTAAATTTTATTTTAATTAATTTTTATTATTTTTTTAATTTTTTAACAAATAAAAAATTAGGATAGGGGCTCAATTCATTAAAGTAATTTAGCCTAAAGGCGAGGTGGTTTCCAGTCAGGCAGATGGTTCATTGTCAACTAATCATCCATCCACCTACCCAGTCGAAAAATGAAATGAAATGAAATAAATTATTGTGTTTTCCACGAGTACTAAAAATTGCATGTTACTCTTTCTAAATGTTCTCTCATGGACTGTAATTGTTACAAGTACGATATATTTGGTATGGAACAAAGTCCTGTGCAACCGACATGTTTGATTGCTGTTGTTCTTATTCGTAGACTTGGCTATGATCGATTGTTCACATTTACGAAGTTCATCATTCCACACATGTATAGATGAATTATGCACTCGAATCTTGCCTCTGAATTCATTTTTAAAGTGAACATACCATCACTTCATGCAAGCTTTCATAAGGTGAAGATCCGTTAGCATTGACTTACTCTGTAAGATATAATAATACAACTCAACTTTGATTATCCTCTGTGTTAGTGGCCATGCATTATATATAATAGAGTAGATCTCCAAAGTGTGGGTCGGTCAGGGGTGCAGCCAGGTACAACGCAGTTTGGCACATGGGAAACTCAAAGGATCCCACAGCCCCGGCCGAGGATTCAGGATCATGCTGACATGAAACAGTCAAATAATGTTCAGACAAAACAAAAATCATCTGCATTTTGGATAAAAAATTTGATTCGAACATGGAAACTAAGTGGTTTGATATATGGGTTTAGATTCTCTAGAAAGATGTCACTTTAACTAATCAAGTAAATTAACCTAGATTATGAAAACCGACTTCTTGAAGCATTTGCTAGCCATTGGATCGAACACGGCACCGACAAATTTTTGTATTGTGATCTAATTTAGGACATTGGCAAAGGCAAAGTGATTAACAAACCGATTGGCTCGAGAAGGCTCTGTGTTCAATACTCTACAGCTAAAAGATAAAAGTTTCAAGGCTACTTATTGAAGTGTAAATCACGCATGCATATGCTGTACAACAGCATACTTACGATTTTACATGTTGAATTTTGTGTTTATATGGATAAGATCTTTAGATGTTTCTTATCAATAGATTCACATGCTTTCAGTATTCATCGAAATCCTCTCTTATATCTCTAGAATTCGTCAAGTTTTAAACCAATATGTACAGACAGGAGATTATATGGTATACTGTTGTTAGCTTGATGATCATAACCAGCTAGCTTATATCTATCTTCATGTTTGCACATGCATACGTGACCATATGTGTTAGTTGCAAGAGATTTTCATTTTTGAAATATGCAACGCATTATTACAGGAAGTTGCAAGGTCAAGTTGAACCAAATTGTTGATGACAGATGACATATTGCATCTCAATATTTGGTTGTTACCTATGTGAGAGGTGGTGTTCCTTTTGCATTTGTTATCATTATGTTTCAAGGAATTGGAAAATATATGGAAACTTTCTGGACTCCTAACATATATAAGAAGCAAAAATGATTGATAACCTACTCCATTCGCAACAGAGACTTCCCACCCAACCTCTTAAATTTCTAATTAACAACAACATTGAAATACCATATACAAAACTTTATCCGATTGGACGATTGGGCTTATTTATTTATTTATTTATTTTCCCTGTGGTAAATGTCCCTATCCTCTTCGTCGATAGACCACAAACTCAAGCGGCAACAGTTACAGTAACAATAGCTACATGTCAAATACGAAACTATAACATACTGCCAAATTTGCCATGTGGGAAAAGGCCAAATCACCGTAATCGGACGGCCCATATCAAATTTCATTGCACATTCGCTCCACCCACACCATAGCCTCGTTGTCTTCTATATATATACACGCACACGAACACAAGCATACCATAAATGTATAACTAGCACTCTCACTTGCGTCTTAGTTTCTCTCCAGAGATAGCTACAGCTTTCAAGGCTTCATTTTTTTTTTCTGGTACACATCGATCAATCTTGAAAATTTTATGTTATTAACATAACAATATGTCAATAATTTCGAGTTCTGGGAATTTAATACTTTCTCTGAAAGTTGCAGTGATATCAACATGTGTGTTATCAGTTGGTGTAATGTTAAAACTTTTAGTGCTGCCATTGATATCAGACTTTGTAGCTTCAGACGTTCCTTCCTTTTGGAACGTTATGTTGGGATGGTTAAAGCCTCCTTATCTTTACTTAGTCATTAATGGAATCATTATCTCCATTGTTGCTTCCTCCAAACTCCAACAGAAAGACCACCGTCTTTCCCCTGAAGTTTCTGCTGCTCCAGAGAAGGTGGTAGCAGGTGATGTAGGAACTGGGTATGTTCTTGTTTACGATGATGTAAGAGATTTAAGCGATATATCAACGGCGGAGAATCAGGGTGTTTACGGGCGGATTGAGGAGAGGAAGAAGGTGGATGATGAGATGTTGGGGATGAAAACGATGATGGGCGGTGGTGATGAGAGAGGTATGGTCGAAAAGTCTGTAACAACGCCACAGAGGAGTGATTCTATGGAATTCTCGGATTCATCCGAGAAAGAGAGAGACAAGCCGCCGGTTTCGGCAAGGGTTGGTCACCGGAAAGCTGTGAAAGCAAGTCCAGAAGGTACTTAAATTTGTCTATTCTTCTTTTTTCTCTTTGGCGTTTTTTCCCTGTTCTCAGGTATCCTGTCTAAAATATATTACGCAAATTATTTTTTTTTTTGGAAGAGTTAATTACATTATTGCGGATTCTTCAATCTCTGTTAAACTGGAATAATCTGATTCATGGGGAAAAAAGTTTGCTGATACGTCAGATCATCAAACTTTCGGTGGCCGGAGGACCACTCTGGTGGCCACAAGTCTGTAGAGCTACATACAGAACCTAGATTTTCTCACAAAAGCAAAGTCTTTATTATTATTATTATTATTATTATTATTATTATTATTATTATTATCCTACTCCATTTATTTTTACTAAGATTTTGATGAAATTTGGAAAACGGGTGTGATTTCAATGCGCTGACTGTTAGTACAACCGACTGGTGTGGTCAAATTTATTCAGGTGGGAAGGCATTGAGGGTGTCCAAACCGAAACGCCAGGACACGCTGGAGAGCTCGTGGAAGGCGATAACGGAGGGCCGAGCAATGCCATTAACCAGGCATCTGAAGAAGTCCGACACGTGGGACACACACGTTCGTCAAAACACGCCTTCTCCTGCTCCAAAAATGAAGAAATCCGAGACCTTCAATGAGAGTACGACGACAAACAGCAACAACGGCAGCGCCAACGCGAGCAGACTCAAGAAGGAACCATCGCTGAGTCAGGATGAGTTGAACCGCCGAGTGGAGGCGTTTATTAAGAAGTTCAACGAGGAAATGAGGTTGCAGAGACAGAGATCGTTGGAACAGTATAATCAGATGATTAGTTGGGGAGCTAATTAGATATTAATAGGCAAAATTATCCTTCAAAACAGTCAAGCTTGACATGCTTTTTTCAAGGAACTTCCCTTGTACATTTGCTGGACTATGCTTTATATGTAATTCATTATTCCTGTAATGATAATGAGATGGATCTACCAATGAATATTTTAAACAAATAAAACTACTTTTTTTGATAACATAAAAAAATTTTGAAAATCTTTGGAAATTGATACAAGTCGATTGTGTTTCGTAGTCTTGGAAACTATATCCTGATTTTCCTAAAAGAAGCTTGGAGTCTAATATTTGTCACAGTGAATATGGCCGACAGAGCCTGGAAAATTTTGGGATTTAAGGACAAGTCTTAAGACATTGCAGAATTAAATACGTAGCCATTTGTGTCATATAGATTTGTTATACTCAGATCTAGTTGTCCAGAACCTTGTGTTCGTCGATACTGTCCAAAAGAACAAAGCTAGCCAAAGCTTCATAGAATAAAAAAAAAAAAAAAAGAAGAAGAAGCATAATAAGGTAAGAAACAAAATTTTCTCTGTAATATTTATGGAACCTGAGACTTGCCTTCCTGTCGGGCTATGGAAGTATCTGAAATGGTCCCA
This sequence comes from Khaya senegalensis, assembly GCA_032402905.1. NCBI lineage: Eukaryota > Viridiplantae > Streptophyta > Magnoliopsida > Sapindales > Meliaceae > Khaya > Khaya senegalensis. Next base: position 1,485,288 of record CP135553.1, on the reverse strand, counting down.
CTGCTCACGGAAGCACCACAAATTTACAGTGATGACCATGCTCTTCACTTTATTTCTGTGCTGTAGATTAGTGGTAGTGGGATTCTCTATTTATGCACAGTGATGTCGTTGCCACTTAAAAGTCGGGAGTGAGACTAATGATCGTATCTGATCACCATGTCAAATGATGAAAGCAATGCCAAAATTGGTTAGACAGGGATTGGATTTAGCTACAATACTTATTGCGAAGGCTCCTTCTCGACGGATCTCCAGTTTACATCATATCAGAATAGAATGTGGTTGCTAGTGGAGGTGAGAGTTGAAAGCTTGAAATTAACAAGATAACAAATCCAGAAAGAAAAGAAAAGAAGTCATCGTCTTCACTTGTAGATCAAAATCCTTAATCGGCTTCATTTATTATCCCATAAATGTTTTGCTAACTAAATATTCAATTATCACAAAGTAACAGTTATACTGTGCAAAAACCTACTATAAGAAACATCATAGACGTATATCAACCCTAATTGCCATTGCCAATCAGAGTTTTGTCCCTTATTGCCTCTGGTTTTAATACTCGAAAATAAAATGAAACTCTGGTCTGTAATCGCGGCTTGATGACTTCTGTCCAAATGCATATTGTAACGTGAAGACACAGGTAATCTGATCAAATGAAAGAGTGCCTGAGTTAGAATTTGATGGCTATCAGAATAAATAAGCAAAAGAAGATAGATTTGTAAGCTTACACCCATATTTGAAGAACTAAAAAGAGAGTTACTAGCAGTAAAGTTCTTGTGCATATATCGACTACTGATTTAATTCAAATTTTGTCAACAGCAGCATGTGAAGTATACATAAAATGTAGTCATGACATGACAAAAAAAGCACAGTGAACATCAATATCAAGAGAAGGAAGCCTTTCCTGAAGCTAAAACCAGATTTTCGCATGAAATTTGTAGACAACCTTCCTAGCAAACGGGTCATCCTCTTAGCAAAGTACTGATGCCATTGGATTCTTTGGTCCATCTTCTGTGCAACAAATTAGATATGCACAGGGCTAGATATCCGCAATTCTTTGGTTCTTTCAGTCCCGTTGGACTAGATATGCACTGTTTAAAAGGAGAAAAGATGAATTTGCTCATTCCACTCCAAAACCCAAAAGTTCACTCGCCAGATCAAAATTAGCTTCATTTCACAGGGCTGATAAGAAAAAACAAGAACAAGAATTTGTATAGGATCGTCTAAAAAGTTTGCGCTTGGTACAAGAAAAAAGAGCACCAAAAGATGCAGAATGAGCGCCTATAGTTATCCTGAATTTCACAGGGACAATGAACTCAAGAACATGTTTCAAAAGCCAAATGAGTTACTTGTTTCCCGATTACACAAAATTAAGAGTATCCAAATCTATACATACTTGGCGCTTTCAATGTGTGAATAAAATGACAATAAAACATTCAACTCATTATATACACCCTAAAGTTTTACTAATTGAAATGTATACTCAATGTGGCAACCAGCATCACTACAAAATTGATACAGAGATTAAAAGTCAAGGGAGCAAAAATAAAGAATCTATTGTCTCTATGCCCGATCCATAAAGATGATCTTCATTACTCAGTCATATAGCAATTTAGCAGATTGAATTTTGAATGATTTGCTTTCTTTCTTCAGAGATTTCTCAACATACTTCTCACTTTTGGATATAGCTTTTGCTGTGGCTTTCTTCTTTCGGACATTTTTTGATCTCTTCATCTGTCTTCCCCTTTTTGTTTTTGTGTTCCAAAACAAAAGGCTCAGATTAGGGGAGGACAAAGAACAAGACCATTCAAATTGCAGATAGATAAAATATCATAGAAGGCAATGAGAACTCGATTCAAAACAGAATCATTTGAGAAAGATGCAAATGGAGATGAAAGCGGTTGTCATCTTCTTCTCTTACAGATAAACTGACTAATAAAGCTTCTTCAGACAATAGGAAACCCCAATCAAATATCAACAATTCAAACAAGAAACTACTGAAGAACAAACCAAGCCTTTTTACAACCCAACCTTACGAGTAGGCCCAAATATAAAAATCTCTTCAATAAATAGCAGTTAGAAGATACCCAAAACGCAAGCGGGCTAACCTCTGCAGCCACCTTTTGACAATATACACTATAGATAACATCTAATCATCGTCAATCCATAGAAAAGAGCTTAAACACTATAATTAGTAAGCAAATATTTGTATTCAACCAACATAAGGCAAGATTTACTTTATCACCGCATTACCGAACTTGCATCTAATTATGCTGGTTTGAAATGTTAACAGTACGAATGATTCAGCACTTAATATAAATAAATGAAATCAACATTTTTAGACATGCATGAATATATGATTTAGTCCTTACATATTGAGCATACTAGAAGCTGGTTTCAGTGCTCCAGACTCTGACGTATCCATTGCTGCAATACATACAAACTCAAATTAAATATTCAACAATTTCAAGTACAAAAACAAAACTTATCTCTTACCAAATCAAGAGGAGAATAAATTTCGTACCTTGAGGCATGTCAGAAACAACAGGTTCGGTTATGTCCATTGAAACGGCGCCGCTTCGCTTGTTCTTGTTTCTGTTCTTCGCCATGTCTGAGAATTGAGAGGGAACGCGCGATTGAACGTTGAACTACCAAACCGTAAGCCTAGATCCCTTACTGAAATTAATGAAACGACCCTCGAATAGAACAGGCCGGGTCGGGTATTTTGTTTTAAATTAGGCCGGTACTTTTTGTCAACCATTAATTGGGCCTTGGTTCTATTTGCTCCCCAGCCCATGTTTGACAGATTGCATGTTCCATTGCATTGATCTAAAATTATTGAAACCGAGGCCGAGCATGAGTTGGATGGACCTCCTTTCATTGGTGAAAACACTCGTGTTGTATTACTCGGTAGTGCTTTTGCTAGAACTGACCAGGCCATTTAAATGGGAATGGAAGAAATTATTATTTCCTGTGCATGGAATGGAAAGCAACCAGAAGTGATGTCATTAGGCGACAAGATGAACAACTAGCCAGCTTGGTATTTTCTCTTTGACAATCAACTACTGCATATCTTTTGTCGGCCCCAATCATTATTCGTTAGGTGTTTCTAATCATCTCTAGTTTGTACCATCACTTTGACCACATATCCTCGTTAAGGCTGTGTTCCATGAGCTAGCTACCTGCCCTTATTCCTACACATGAAAGTTGTGTACTGTTCTAGGTAACTTTACCAGAAACAAGATAAACAAATACAAGCGATGAAGGATCATTGTTTAACTTGGCAGCTACTCAACTGAAGCAGCAAGAGTTACGAGAGAAAGATTTGTGCCGTAACTTTAGGACCTATTGTATTTACTTGTAGGCATGGTCCGTATGCTTTTAAGACCATGCACTGCACCAGAATTTGTCAGAGAATTTCAGTTTCTCAATAATGATGTTCAATGATTTAATGGGCATACCACCACATGACTGTCAAAAGTAAAGCACGAGAAGGCATCCATTGACAGTATTCAGACAAGCTTTAGTAGAGTAGTTTAAGTATTGTTCACGTCTTCTGAAAAATCGTACATACATCGGGCCCATAGACAATAACCCATAAGCTAAAACCACTCTTACATTTTTTCTTTATTCATCACCATCCGGAATCAAGCACTTTTGGAATGAGCTACAAGCACGTCCATTTAAGTCTTTTGAGATTAGGTTTTGGGTGGTAATGAACTAAAGAAACAGAAGGTGAACATGCAGTAATGATTGGATCGCAGCTAGAAAGGCAAATAATTGTATTCTTGTAATGAAATTCCTTCTTAAATCTCAATACTTATTTTTAGCTTGCTCTTGCGGTTTGTGAGAGCTAATAATCACATTGCATACAAGCTTTCCGGTGCTGTGCAATCCCATGGGTAAATCGGTTCCATTTGGGAGACACAATCATGAATTCCTTCTCTCATTCTACACAAAATTGTTGATAATCTAGAGGCTTTTGTCTTGAAATCATCCAGGATTTTGGGACTTCCACATCATATCATCGGAAATGTGTAAAAGCTTGCATGTGCAGGCATCAATGGACGCCAAATATGCAGTAATTATCTGCCTAATTACAGCTTTGGCTAAATAAAGTGGAATGGAATCAACGCCATGGCCTAGGATTAATCTTTATGTCTAGCGTCGCAATTTGTTTCAGAATCCTTTTTATTGTATGCACTTTTATTCTCAAAACACTTTCCTCACTCCCTCGTGTTAAAATTTATAAAATATAACCAAAATTATTTTAAAAATATTGCCTTAAATATCTAGAATATTGGTCGAGCACAACAACTATAAAAGGACATTAAATTGATCAATTCAAACCCAAATGGGGCATCAATGTCACCCAACAAACAAATTAAAACAAGAGTTTTGCCAGAAAACAAACACTAAATTCCAACACTCCCTGCATTAGGTGGGCTTTTTTCGGAGCCCATTACCAACTTTTATATATCTTTTGTTCTTTATGACTTTATCCATTCTTATTTCATAATCTGCCTTTTTCTTCCCCCAAATTAGCCGGGGCCACGTTACCGTTATCATTAATTTCTTTCCCACCGTTTGAATTATAATTCCTTAACTCTCTCTCTCTCTGTATATATATATAAAATTAGAGTAAATTACCAATTTATCCTTATTACGAGATGTACAGGAATTATAAACTTCCCTCCAAGAATATTGAAATGACTGTCACGTTCAATGCAAAATTTTTTTATGCTGTCACGTATTCACGTCATGAACGTAATTTAAATGAAAGGGTATCGTTTTTTAGATTCAGCCAAGTCAAATTTAAAAATAAAATAAAATAAAATACGAAGAACAAATCGTTCCCCCTGTCCCATTCAGACGACGACGCATCAGACCTCTTGTGCCACCCCCTCTCGTTGATGTGGTCTCATGAATATGCCCCTAGGTTGGAATTAATTTACCGATGTACCAGTTAAGGTTACAAAAGCATGAAAACGCATAGTCCAATGCCATTTTTAGAGGGATCACTTGATTATACGGCCTAGGGTCCATCAAAAAAAGCATGGTCCAGTTTGATAAAAGATTAAAGAGGATTAATGATGTAAATGTCAACTTTTATCTTTGTTTTGGACTGTAATGGTTTACTGATTAGGTTAAAGTAGTTGATCTAATATATACTTATGAAGTAATTTTATTATAACTAAAAGGTTGAATTACGGTTAATGTATAAGTTAATCAATTGTTAAATTATATTATTTAATATAAAATAATAAAAAATAAAAAATTAATTAAAATATTTTATAAAAAAGAGTTATAATTTAAATAAAATATTAAATATTTTTTTAAAATAAAAAATATAATAATAATGCTACATCAAAAAGAAAATAAACAAAATTAAGAACCCCGTAAAAAAGAAGGATTTATCTCAAGGGCATAATAGAAATTTAGGGTAAAATACGAACGCGTATAATACCAAACTCGTAATTTCACGCATAACTCTGCCCTATTTGAAACTCTCAGCTTTTCATGTCCCAACAAGCGCTTGTGCTCTGTAATCTGTCGCCAGTTTTATCAGACCATCGTCTTCCTTGTTTTGTTTCCAAAACATATTTTAATTTATCCCTTTTTTTTTTTTTTTGCTATTTTTAAATGCTTTATCAGATCTAAACCGTTTTCTTAAGAAATCAACAAGCAGCAACGACAACAGCAATTGTCAAAACCTGAAAATTCAAATTTATTGCCGAAACCTTAAAGCAACGGCAACAACAAAAACAAAAACAAAAACAAGCAATATCGGCAACAACTGCTGCAGCGGGCAGCAAAAAAGAAAAACCGGCAACTCCGGCAACAACACTAACCAAAACTTTTGTCCTCGAAAAACAGAGAAACCGGACCGCGGAGGTTAGTTCCAGTTTTCTGGTTTTGTTCGTGTTATCTGTTATGGTTTTGTAGAACAACTTTAATCTCCTTGGTCACTCTTTATCCTCGTAACTTTCGTTTTTAGTTAAAGTAGTCTCGTTTTGGCAAATTTTCTGTTTCACGGTTTTTTCTTTTTTCCGCCACAAACAAAAGCACAACCGTTTTCTTCTTTCCTGCATTTTTCCTGTATTTTTGTTTTCAATTATCAAACTCATACAATTAGCCCTAAATTTCTTTGTATTTTGAATCGCAATTGAGGCTTGAGCTCTGTTTTCGACAATGCTACGCTAGATTTGAGATTTTTTTTTTTGAGAAATCGAGTGGCAAATTTGCAATATTGTGACAAAATCAGGGTTTTTGAGCTCTGTTTCATCTTCTTAGCTATGACAAGATAATAATTTCGAATTTGATGGGAGAATTTCAGTGGTGAAATTGAATTAGTTTAATCCAAGTTAGGGTTCTTGAGCTCTGTTTTCGTTTATGAGACACTAGTCAAGACAATAGCTTTAGCTTGAGTGTCAAATTTGTAGTATTTCGGTCTGAATCAGGTTCCCCTGCTCTCTATTGAATAATGCAACAGCGGAAATCAGTCCTCGAGTTCTTGTGAATAAATAGATCGCATTTCACAGAGTAATTTAAAGGCTTAAATTAAAGAAGTTCAGTGATGATGTTATCGGCGTCACCATCAATGGTGGTTCGGAGCTCGTTAGAGGAGATGCTGGAATCATTACGGAAGCGGGATGAGTGTGAGAAGCCCAAGGACCTGCCTCCAGCCCTGCCAGTGCGGCCCACATCGAGGGCAAGGCTGCCTGCAGCGAGAAAATCACTACCCACTGACTTTAAGGTTGGGGAAGAAGATGGTGCGGAAGGTAGTAAGGAATATGGTGAGAAGAGGAGTGATTTGAATGGAAAGGGAGATGGGAAGAGGAAAGAGAAGGAGTTGGGAGTAAAGAGGAATAGCTTTGGTAGCAAGAAAATGAGGAAAGAACAAAAAGGTGTGGATTCACCATATAACGAGGTTGTGGTGGCAGATAAAGAGAAGATGGATGAGGTCGTGGAATTGAATGTAATGAAGCCTGCCAAGAATGGAGAAGTGGAATGGGAAGATAGCATTGTGTACTTCATCAAGAAGGTAACTGTTTTCATTTCTGTTATATTAGTGTTTTATTTACTTGTTTTAATTCAAGGGCTTAGGATTTTATTTTGTTTTTGTTTTTTAATTCTGTAATATATGTTTTGGATGTTTTTGTGTGTTAATTAAAAAATATAGTTTGACTTTTCCTAATTTGAGTCAAATTTGAATACTATGTTTATTTAGTTTGAGTTTAAAGAAATTAAAGCCTAAAATGTTTGGCTTTTCTGTTATTTTGTTAGCAGTTAGTGGAAATGTCTTTTGTGTGTTAAGTGAAGTTGTTAGAGTGATTACAATTAGTTTTTGCTCCATGAATTAGTTAATGTTACTGTTTCAGTGGCGAATTGAAATTTTAGGGTTCTTATGAAGGCTTTTCAAAATTGGGTATCTAAACCAAGAATGGTAATAGAGAAGAAAAAAAGTTATGTGTTAGTGTTGACTTGAAGTTGAACTACTGCTTAAAAAGTGGTTTTAAGCTCTATAATGAGTTTTTATTTTGAACTTTTTAAGTGTGAATTTGAACTTATGGTCTTCAGAAGGTTTTCTGTGCTTGGTTTATTTATTTGATTGATTCTGAGCACCTTAACTTGGTTTTGAGTGGGTTTAGGGACAGTTTTCGGTTCTATATCTCATGCTCAGTCAAGAGTGAGTGTCATTCTATACGTGTGCATGTGACATTGAAAATGGGCGGGACATTGATAATCGCTGATAAATTGTGTAACTGATATTGGTTTCTAAACCACCACAAAGTTTGTTCTGTGGTTAGATAACAATCGAGAAGTCAATAGTTTGTGCCTGAATATAATTGTATGATATGTTATTAGTATTGTCAGTGTAGATTTATGTACACTGGTTTATAATAGTTACATTTATGCTGGTTTTTTATTATTTTTTTAGAAATTGCGTGTTTGGTGTCCACTTGCAAATGGGAAGTGGGAATCTGGAAAGATACAATCCACTTCAGGGGATGAAGCATTTGTTTCACTCTCCAAAGGAAACGTAAGTACATAAGTTTTGGTATTCTATTAAAGCTATGAAAGAGTTTCCTTCTGCTTCAATTGGTGGGTTGTGCATGCACTTACCTTGGTTATTACTATAGGTTGTGGCAGTGTCTACTGGAGAGCTCTTACCTGCAAATCCAGATATCCTCGAGGGTGTGGATGATCTTATACAGCTTAGTTATTTGAACGAACCATCAGTTCTCAATAATATTCGGTACAGATATTCTCGGGATATGATTTATGTAAGTACACAATCAACCTCTTGCATCTGCAGGTCAGACCTGTTGATCAGATCTTGCGCTTCCTTCCACTTTCCTTTTACTGTTTTCTTGCGTTTTTCTGTAGAGTAAAGCAGGGCCAGTTTTGATTGCAGTCAATCCTTTCAAAGTTGTCCCCATTTACGGAAATAAGTTTATCACAGCTTATAGGCAGAAAGCGATGGATAGCCCTCATGTTTATGCTATAGCAGACACTGCTTACAATGAAATGATGGGAGGTTAGAGCTTTTCTATTCTTCGTCTTCCTCTTTTTGGTTTCCGTATTTTTTTTTTCTTTTTCTATAATTTTATGAGAAAAATTTGGGTTTGCCTGGCGACTGTATATAGATTGTTACCAACACTTTTTTCTTGGCTCTAATCTAATTGCAGATGACGTAAATCAATCCATAATTATAAGGTTAGTTTTGATGATTTCTTTCTTCTTCTTGGACAGTCCTCGGTTTACTTTTCTGGTGTTCTCATACATTGGATAAGCTTTTCTTTAACGTTTTAAAGAAGTCAGATTACTTATGTGTTAAAAGAATCAATTTTGAATTATCTTACAGTGGAGAAAGTGGGGCTGGGAAGACGGAGACTGCAAAATTTGCAATGCAGTATCTGGCTACTCTTGGTGGTGGTAGTGATGGGATAGACTATGAAATCCTTCAGACAAACAGTATACTTGAAGCATTTGGGAATGCTAAAACATCTAGGAATGACAACTCAAGTCGATTTGTAAGTTTTATTCTCCAGTTATCCTATTCATGATGGAAGTTGTCTAGAATGCTTCACAACTCTGTCTTCTCATTTATCTGAATGACTCAGGGGAAATTGATTGAGATTCACTTTAGCACCCTGGGGAAGATATGTGGTGCCAAAATTCAAACTTGTAAGGATGAATTGAATAACTGCTGTTGTAATTCACTTTTTTATGTTATCTTTTAACCACAAGAACTGACTTGACTCACTGTCACAATTCACGGCAATGACAACTTCAATTTGACGATGATTATTGTGGGTAGTTCTGCTGGAAAAGGTAACATTTTACTCCATCTAAACTTTAACTTGGATTTTGAGTGATTATCGCGTGCCACTTCTAATATTTTCATGTCACTTTGAGCAGTCTAGAGTAGTTCAGTTAGCCACTGGTGAAAGGTCATACCATATCTTTTATCAACTTTGTGCTGGTGCTCCATCAGCTCTGAAAGGTATGCCTTTTCCATTATTCAATCTTTGCGATTTTTTTTTTTTCAATAATTTGGATGGTATGTCACTCTGTCCACAGTGATGAGTGCCCAATGGCTTTATGTTTTCCTTGACAATGTGAAAAATAGCTATATCAGTTGTGTGAATGCATGTAGGAAGCCCCTATACTTCATTCAGTGCAAGTTTTCTTATCTGGAAGGATTTGGATTTCTGATGTTAAAAGTTATTGCTGTAGAGATTTTGGAGTCTCCATGCTTGTAATGATTATTTTTGTTATCTAGTAGTTGGCATGCAGTTATGTGGTTGGAACCTGCTGCATGATATATTGCACTCGGAATTTTCTGGTCAAATGTTTCATAATGTCACACTATCTATCATTGAAAAGATGGGATTAATCAATTTGGTTGATGTTTGGACAAATAGATCTTTCTTGCGGGCAAATTAATCTCAGTCTTTGCCTCCATTAAGAGTGGCCAGATTTTCAGCTGTAGTGGAAGTGTAGTTTTTTTTTTGAATCTTCTTAATAGCTTCTTCTTTCTTATGATAGAAATTATATTCTTTGTTTTCTGCTGCGGCATGAGCTTCATGTTTTGAACTTATTTTATTTTACGTATGAAATTACCTCAATGGTTTCTTTGCAGAGAGACTGAACCTTAAAATGGCCAAGGAGTACAACTACCTTAATCAGAGTGAATGTTTGACCATTGATGGTGTTGATGATGCTCAAAACTTTCAACAACTTATGGTAATTTAATGATTAGAATTAGATGTTACTGTTTCTATCCCCAAGTGCAATCCTTCTTTACTTTTCCACTTTCTTTGTGGGTTAATTTCCCGTTTCATTAGGAAGCCTTGGACAGTGTTAAAATTCGAAGAGAAGATAAAGAGCATGCATTTACTATGCTGGCAGTAGTGTTATGGCTGGGAAACATATCATTTCAAGTGATTGACAACGAAAATCATGTGGATGTGTTGGCTGATGAAGGTAAGTTCGATATGTGAGGCTTTCTGTTGGATAAATTTTTAGCAGAGGTCTCCTATGAGATGCTGTTTCTATGATTGTTCGATCCTTGTTATTTTTTTTTTGTCTTAATTGGGTTTGCTCACTGTCTTCGATAGTTAACACATTTTTATATCTGGTACCATTTGTGATTTATCATGCGTCTCATAAACAAAAATATAGAGTCCACTATATTTGTGGCCAAAGGGTTACATGGTGATTTCTTGAGCAGTGATTACAGTATTGGTGCACTTTGGCAAATGGAAACTATATCAGTATCTGTTCACTTGTCTATCAAGTGTAACCCTTTGCTGATTGTTGAAATAGTTCGAATATGCTCTGATATTGTCTTTTAGAAAAAGACATGTCCTCACAAAAGGGGATGCCATCGAACTAAGTTTACTCATGAGAATTACCAAGGCATTTTTAATTGGCTTAGCCTTTCAGCTGAAGCCTCACATACTACTTCATGATGGTGACATACAACAAGCGTGGTCATGAAAATGTAAGATAAAATGTAATATGTTTATGAATATACAAATAAAGCAATTAGCTTTTCTAATGACTTGTAACTGAAAAAATATTGGAATACATGACAATAGAAGTAGGATGGTGTTACTTTTACCTTGTAATACCAGTATTACCATGAAGCTCTTATATCAGAAAAGTGACTGATTCCTCTCACTCTTTTAAATTTTCATGTTCTATGGTACTAGAGTGTGGCCCCTCAAATTTACAATATCAAAAAATTTTGTATCTGTTGCTCTAAGATTTCAAACAAAATATGTTCTGCTTGTTTATGTTGTGAAGCATGTTGGTGATGATAGTCAGTATGACTTATTCAATGATTTCCATTGCTGAAATCCCAATCCAGTAAAACTCTGAATTGTATTTATTCGGTTTGTATCTTCTCGTACTTTTATCTGTGAATTAGGATGCAGCTAATTTTGTGGAGTGATGTTATCGTATTGCTGATTTACCTTGGGCCTTGGGGCTCCAATTGAAGCCATCATATACTGTTTGGCAAATGGCACTAACCAGGATGAACTTTTTCATTATAGTAAGATAGAACTCTACCAGTTCAAACACATCTTTGGGTGTAAACTGTGTGTATACTGCTTAAAATTTATGAGACAAATCCGATATTTAAAATTGTGCGGGAATACCCTCTTTTTACCTTTGTGCCATTGAGTGTTGAAATATACTTGGGAGTTTTAAGTATGTATTTTGAGATGGTGCAATGTTGAATTTAATAGATAAAGAGAGAGTGTTCTTTTTTTTACTTTGGGAAAATTTGCAAAGAAAATATGTGGTGAACGCTCCCATGAAGTTGTATTTTCTCTCACTAGTATTCCTCTTGGAAATTTTTGGTTGTCATTCCATTTTTCCCGGAACTTGAGTTCAAGTTTGCTCTATGTTATTTTATGTGTGTTTATTGTGTATATTTGTTTAACCCTAATTGGCTTCACCTCTTTTTCTTTTTTTAATTTCTTCTCGTAGCCGTGACCACTGCTTCTAGGCTGATGGGTTGTAGTGCTGATAAGCTGATGCTGGCTCTATCTACCCAAAAAATCCAAGCTGGCAAGGATAGTATTACTAAAAGAATGACATTGCGGCAGGTTTGGTTTCAGCATCAGCAATTTATCCTTCATTCCCCGTGTTGTGTGTTTTCGGTGCTCGTGTGCACTTCATGTGCTTTGCATGCATCTAATAACTCATCTATTGTAACATGACAATCTTTTGATTATCTTGCATTCAGGCAATTGATAGCCGAGATGCACTGGCAAAATTCATATACAGGAGCTTGTTTGGCTGGCTTGTAGAACAAATTAACAAATCACTCGAAGAGGGAAAAAGATGTACTGGGAGATCCATAAGTATCCTTGATATTTATGGGTTTGAGTCATTTAAGGTATGCAGCTTGTGTTTTTTAGTTTAATGATGGCTACTGTGGTGTAAAATTCTGTCCATGGTGATGATCTCTTGTCCTCATTTCAGAAAAATAGCTTTGAACAATTTTGTATAAATTATGCAAATGAGAGGCTTCAACAACATTTCAACCGACATCTATTTAAACTGGAGCAAGAGGTAAGCACCTCAAGCTGCTTTGAGTAGTCTTCGTTGGCTTAATGATGCAGAAGGAATTAGAAGACTTATCTTGCCATAATATAAGTAACAGATTCTTTTAATGGTTTCTGTGTTGCCACTGAATTTTTGAGATTAGTCTGTTTTAGTGATTGAAACCAACAAGAGAAAATCATTGAAATTAAGGAAATTTACAAGTCCTGACCTTTTTTTTTTTTTTGCCTTTGATATGCTAACTGCTTAAGGAAGTCAAATTGAACATAAATACCTGTAAAATTTATAATGCTTTCATGGCTTTCAATTAATAAATTATAGTATTTTTCTTTGAGTTGATTTTGTTGTGGATTCAACAATATTTACTTTTGGATTTGAGGCCTGTTCTAGAACAACATTAGTATTGTTTTTCTTGCTATTGCCTAATATCTTGCTATTATAGACGGGAAAGTCAATGGCTACTTTCTGTTACTTTTCTGCTGCTTGTATTCTAATAGTAATACGTCTTTTGAAATGCAAGCTGCCAAATGGGACATCTAAAGCCGCACTTTTTGTGGTGTTCTTTTTCTTTACTTTATTATTGTTATTCTAAACTAATCTGGCTTTACACCCATATCTTCTTAGACATAAATGCTCATCTCTGGGCAGTTTTTCATTTGCTAATTCTAATTTCCAGTTATTTATATTGTAATTGTTATTGAAGATACAATTTACATTTCCATTTCAGGAGTATGAATTGGATGGGGTTGATTGGACCAAGGTTGAATTCAAGGACAATGAAGACTGCTTGAATTTAATCGAGAGGGTATCTCTACAATTCAATATTCCTTGGTTGCACACCTATTTTTTTTCCCCTTAATAGTAGTTTAAGTTTTAACATTTTGTTACCTTTATATTTATGCTGTATGCTATCTTATTTTTTCTTACAATAGCTTCCAAATATTTTATTGTTTGGACTCATATTGTTATTTAAAACTAGAATATTCCACATATGGTTAAAGCTTTGTAGCTATCACTCTTTTGATTATGTGTTACTTTATGCAGAAACCTTTGGGAGTACTTTCTTTACTGGATGAGGAATCAAATTTCCCAAAGGCCACTGATTTGACATTTGCCAACAAGCTTAAGCAGCACTTAAATTCTAATTCTTGCTTCAAAGGAGAGAGAGGCAGAGCTTTCTGTATTCGTCATTATGCTGGAGAGGTCACTTATTTCTGAATTTTCTTTAGGAATTTTACAAATTTAAGTTTCATATGATTGCCAACTTTTTCTTTGTGAAACTTAAAGAACATTACTAATATTGATAATTGCAGTGTGATTCTATTGACTACTAAAAGTAGTGTTAAAGTTAAAATTTTAAGTACTTGATATTAGCAATAACTTTTGTTATCCTGAGTTGGTTGTTACGTATGTCAGCAATACATACATAATACATGTTAGTTTATTAGCATTTGCACCCTTATCAGGTTCTATATGATACAAATGGATTTCTGGAAAAGAACCGGGATCCTCTACCAACGGACATCATCCAACTCTTCTCATCTTGTACTTGCGAACTACTAAAGTTATTTGTGTCCAGAATGCTTAATCAATCTCAGAAACCGGCTACATTTTATCAGTTGGGTGAATTGGACTCCCAAAAACAAAGCATTGGTTCAAAATTCAAGGTAAATGTGCTGGTTCTTATTTGGCACAGCTCACAAATTTGCTTCAAATAGGATGCTGAAACTATGAGACTTATCGCATTATGATGTGACTTTTTGGGTTGATTTTGCAGAACCAACTCTATTATGAAAATTATAATATCTTTTGATGTGCAGAGTACAAGAGTTATTGTTACTTTCCTATGTTGTTGGTTTAGTTCTGTGATCCTCGTGTGCTTCAGCTTTGCATAAATACTATGAGAACATACCTTTTATTTTACAAATTCTTCATGTTGCTCACAGAGAAAAGTCTAATAATAGAAAAAGTTTCACGTTCCTGAATCATGTTTTGCACAACCTTAAAGTATCTTGCATGATTGTAGGATCAACTCTTCAAATTAATGCACCAGTTGGAGAACACCAGACCTCACTTTATTCGTTGCATAAAACCGAATAGTAAGCAACTTCCTGGCACATATGAAGACGAACTTATTTTACATCAGCTCAGGTGTTGTGGGGTTTTGGAGATGGTTAGAATTTTCAGATCAGGATATCCTACTCGAATGACTCATCAAGAGTTTGCACAAAGGTAGAGAGTGAATCTCCTTTGGTCTTTAAGCAGTTTTTCTTTCAAATTTTCTGCTTATTCTTCTTATGTACTTGTATACCTTTTAGTTATGGATTCCTACTTTCGGAGAAACAAGTATCTCAGGACCCATTAAGTACATCAGTGGCTGTTCTACAACAGTTTAATGTTCTTCCTGAAATGTATCAAGTTGGGTATACCAAATTGTATCTCCGATCAGGGCAGGTAAGTTTGTGTATTTTACATTAATTTTTTTTTTTTTTTATTAGATCCTATTGTAAACAAAAAGTCCATGATGATGCTTGCTTCTCCCAAATTTCCAGAAATTATAATCTTAAATTTGGGGTTAACAAATAAAACCTCAAAGCAGTTTAATTATGTCAAGTTATTTCTCATAGTTTTTGCATATGAAGTATAAAACCAGTTTACTGATATATCTGTTCTAATTAGAAGAAAATTAATTTTCATAAATCTGTAAAATGCTAATGGAAGTTTTTCAGAGTACCAAAACTATTTTGCGTGTGAAATTGTAGCTCAGCAAAGAGAGGGAATAGGAAGAACTATAATATATTCTCAGATGTCAAAGAATTCCTCCATATGAAGCATAAGATACTTAATTTGTGATTAGTACATCTGATGATCGTTTATTACCCACTTTGAGACTACGATATTTCTAATTTCGCACACACTTAACTAAGGAACCCTACCATTTCAATATTTTACAGAGGATTGTAACATAGCTAAATAGATTTGACTACCCACTGAGTTTTTCAAACAGTGATCTGAAACATATTTTCTTCTGCATATAACATAAATGACTTATTTAGTTATTTTTGCAATGCTGTTGTGTCATGGTCTTTGATAGGTTGCTGCATTGGAGGATAGGAGAAAACAAGTTCTGCAAGGCATAATTGGGCTTCAAAAGTGCTTCCGTGGCCACCAGGCTCGTTGTCATTTCCACGAACTCAGCAAAGGAGTAATAACGCTACAATCATGTAATGTATTTATTCGTTATGGTTCTACATTATTCTGGACCTTATTTGCTTCATTCATACAAATTGAACATAATTCCGGTGGGATCTTGTAGTTTTTGGTGTTTACTTGTTTGTGCTTTAAAGCACTCATGATAGTTATTTTGGTGGCTCAAAGAGCAGATTTTTGAATCATGACTTGATTTTTAAAACCTCAGAAGCCTGTCTTTCAAATGCACTTGGTTTTTGGAGCCTTTTCACTCTTGTAGTTGATGAAGTTACCTCTACAATGCAGTTGTACGTGGTGAAAATACTAGGAGGAGATCTGCTAGTGTAGCAAAGATGTGTACAGCTATTGCCCCCAAAATTCTAGATGGGCAGCTGACAGCAATCATATGTTTACAATCTGGTTGAAATTATTTTTTTTCGATTGGCCAACCTTTCCAATTTCCCATGGCACACAATTTCTTAATTCTTTTTTTTCTTTTCCTTTTAATCTGCCTCCAGTAATCCGAGGGTGGTTGGTTCGGAAGCATTTCAGCAACATGCATAATTTGAAACAGGCAAATCCTGTGAATGCAAAATCTAGGCGAAAGCCTGGCAGGAAAAGTTCAGACATGAAGGTATTCGTCTGATGCATGTCTACTAGCTAGATCTTTCTTTTTTGTGTCCTACTCCCCCAACTGTCTTTTTTTTCCTCTGTTATTGCAATTAGTTGTTAGTCTCTACCTTTTTATGCATAACTATGAGAACTCTTCCATTTGATGATAATTGACATTTGTTTCATGGTCATTTTACACATTGTGTATTTTTTTCATATAATCAGATTGTCAAATTTTGGTTT
Organism: Khaya senegalensis; assembly: GCA_032402905.1. Taxonomy (NCBI): domain Eukaryota; kingdom Viridiplantae; phylum Streptophyta; class Magnoliopsida; order Sapindales; family Meliaceae; genus Khaya; species Khaya senegalensis. Next base: position 1,468,662 of record CP135553.1, on the reverse strand, counting down.
GTTCACCATGGAAAGTTGTATGCTCAAAACCAAATTAAAGAACTGGGCTACCTTTTATTCTATAGCGAATTTAATTTAAATTTAATGAAATGAAGGGGATAGAAACTGGATTGTGAGAAAGAATTATGTAATTATGATAAACTCTGCTGCATGGCTTATGTGCAACATGGAGAAGGCCTCTGTGAGTGATTATCAAGCATGTCTTTTCTTTTCTATTCATAATTGTGTATGAAAATATGAGCACAGGACTAACAGGGTGACTTTCGTTGGTTAAGCAGGATGTTCCCCAGGAGCAGGTTCAGGCTCTACCTTCAGCTTTGGCAGAGCTTCAAAGGCGGGTTCTTAAGGCTGAAGCAACATTGGGCCAAAAGGAACAAGAGAATGCTGCATTGCGAGAGCAATTACAACAGTATGAATCTAGGTGGTTGGAGTACGAGGCGAAGATGAAGTCAATGGAGGAGATGTGGCAAAGGCAGATGTCATCTTTACAAGTGAGTTACATGTTTATACATAAATGTAATCATGAAATCACTGATGTGCTATGTTTATCTTGCATGCATGGGCACATTAATACACACGGGATGTTAGATGCACTGCAAATGGTTAAACTACAAAGATGCCTGAGTCATTCATTGCATTTTGATGCAGACAAGTCTTGCTGCAGCTAGGAAAAGCCTTGCTTCTGACAACTCTGCATTTGAGCCTGGTAGACTTGGTGCTTCTACATCTCCTTGCTTATATGGTTCTGAGGATACAATGTCCACAGGATCTCGAACTCCAGGTGGAAGTACGCCCATCAAATTTACCAGCTCTGTTTCTGATGTCGGAGTGGGCAGAGAGTCTAATGGCAGTTTGACTGCTGTAAGCAATTTGGCAAAGGAATTTGAGCAGCAGAGACAGAATTTTGATGATGATGCCAAATCTCTGGTTGAGGTGAAAACAGTGCAACCAACATCTAGTATGCATCCTAACGTGGAACTTCGGAAATTGAAACTCAGATTTGAGACATGGAAGAAAGACTACAAAGTAAGATTGAAGGAGATAAAAGTAAGGCTGCATAAACTTGGGCATTCAGAAGTAGAAAAAGGTCGTCGCAAATGGTGGGAGAAGATAAGCTCTAGAGTTTAGTAGTATTCCTCTTTCAAGTTAGCATGTCTCTTGTCCTCAAGAGAGGATGGTGATAACTCGAGGAGAAAAAAAAAATTCCAAATCTCTTCCTGTTTCCGTCCTCAGGTGCCTTTGCCTTTGTGGTGGAAGTTAGGGCTGTTTATATGGTGTGAGAGTAGTTAAGGGAGGAATTATATTTGTATATCTACCAATTTTTTTACTTGTTGGAACAACCAATGAGCTTGTGTATAGCCAGATAGGGTTTCGATTAGAGATTCAGTTCTTTTTGCCATTAAATTCTGTAGTTTGTGTATATTCTGCTCTCTTTCATGTAATGCCCAACTCTGTAGTAGCAAGCGCACCAATTATGGAAAGGAAAATGTTCATATTGCCTTATCTAGTTGTCGATAATATTCATACGCCCTTGGTAACATAAATTTGCTCGCCATTGTTAATTTTCTGAGGCTTTGTGGTACTCCAAGGAGACAAAACTCCACACTGTAGCTTCGTCGTAGTTGTAGATCCTATAATCCTCCAAATTATCAAGAAACATTTTCTTGGGGGCTTGACCCAGAAGCCTTTAATAGTCAGGTTATAATTTGCTCACCAATCTAATATTTGTTTTTTTGAAATTTTTTAAAGATTATATGGGAAGGGATTCAATGGTTTACGATCATTTTCACTTCTCTGCAGTTGTTATCTGTAATTATTCATCCGAACAAACAAGACCAAAGCCAGCACCGAGTCAAAAAGAACATTGAATATTTTAGTGGCACAGTTATCATAATCTACATTACAGAGGAACAAGAGTTCAAGAAATGACGATCAGTCTATGATCCAGGCACAAACTTGGTAGCGTAGACCCAAGCATTGTTAGCTACAGGGTTGTCAAGGTGGTCGAGGAGGTTCTCCAGGGGACCTTTGCCTGTGACAATAGCTTGAACAAAGAAACCAAACATCGAAAACATGGCTAGCCTTCCATTCTTGATTTCCTTCACCTTGAGTTCAGCAAATGTAGCTGGATCATCAGCAAGGCCGAGAGGGTCAAAGTATTGTCCACCTGGGTAGAGGTCATTTCCTTCTCCGACTCCGGGAAGGCCGTTGATTCTGAATCCCTCGACGAGTCCCATGAGGACAACCTGGAATCCTAGAACTGCCAGGATGCTTTGAGCATGAACAAGATTGGGGTTGCCCAAGTAGTCAAGGCCACCTTCTGAGAAAATCTGAGCTCCAGCTTTGAACCAAACTGGTTCCTTGAAGTCTACTCTAACCCATTTCTCAAGGACTTCTGGGGTGATGCAGCCTAGTGCTCCAAGCATAGCCCAACGCCCATGGATCACCTAACAATGTAATTTTTATCAATTTCTTTGCTCTGTAACCACACTGCAGCTATATGTGATAATTAGATTGTGGGAATCTCGTGAATACAGAAAATGAGAAACAAGCATTTGTATTGAAGAAAATGAAGTGCTTTTGAAGCTATCTGTTCGCGAAGATCCTTCCATCTTCTATTTACTTTTTTTTTTTTTTTTTTTCTGGTAGAATTTCTTCCAAAACTATTTCAGCGCAGTTAAGAAACCAGTGAAAAAATAATCACAGAATCCAAGTAAAATTGAAGCAAATGGCATGAATAAAAAAAATTTCACCTCAAGAGCCCTGTTCCTGGCAAAGGCCTCAGGATCAGCCGACAGACCAGCAGTGTCCCATCCATAGTCACCTGGAAACTCTCCAGTCAAGTATGATGGAGTCTGTGCTGAAAAGGGTCCCAAGTACTTCACTCTGTCTGGTCCATACCACAGATCATTTCCCTGAACACAAACAGAATTAAGTCACTTAGTCCACTATTAGAACTCTACTTCTATGAATGACTGTATGAGAAACACTCAGACCAAGAGAGAGAGAGAGAGAGAGAGAGAGAGAGATGGAAATGGAGCTTACCATTGTGTACTTGCCATTACCCATGGAAACAACATCTCTGAGAGAGTTGACACTTGACCTGCTTTGGCCAAGAAATGGGGTTGCCCTAGGAGAAGTGCTGGAGCTAGTAGTTGCAGCTGCCATCACTGATGCCATTCTCTTGAGTTACTGTTATTATTATTTTTTTTCTGTCGAAACTTTGATGTAATGTGTGTTTGAAGACAATGTTATAAGGTCGACGAAGATTTATTACAAGTGCTAGAAATGAGAATCAAGAGATGGGTGTGGTGGAGAATGCATGAGTAGGAAATTTCTGGTGGGGATTTCGAAGTTGTATTCAACCAATCAGATGGCTATTAAGGATTTTATGTATCTCCAACTCATATCCTATTTTATCCACTCATCATCAGCCTTGCTTTAGATAATTTTTCACTCAAATATTTATTGCATACAAATGTGTCCTAACATGATTGGACGATATAGCAGAACGCAATAGGAAAAGCACGACGTCGTTTATGCATGAAAATCCAAAAAAAAAAAAAAAAGAAATACGGTGAACGTGAATCGAAAACCCGGCCTTCGTATCTTCAATCCGACGCCCTCATATTTTTTTAACACCTATATATCCAAAAGATTAATAATTTTTTTTTTTTACAAATTGCTTAATTAGTAACGTTAATTCAGGGCACCTATTCACAAAATAAGATCAGAGTCAAATTATATTAGACATGCATAATGCAATGCAAGAGATATATGTCTGAGCTCAATTAAACAAAAGGCTTCTTATAATCTGTCTCTACCTTTACATGCATGCATGCATGCAGCAAGGCCAAAGTGGAATATTTCATGTAAGCCTCACCCTCACCCATATTAATCCTAAGATTTTCGATGTATATTGGAGCTAAAAGTAAACATTCACGACTCAAGATTGTTGATAGCAATTGACAAAGACCTACTTAGTAAAGCGTTGTAAAAATTGTGTTTCTATTTAATAAAATATAAAATGTTAGGGACCTAACTGATAAAAGTCTCTTTCCATATATTTTGATTTGTCGTTCATGTTAATAAACGACCCGCTTGTTAGAATATCCCGTTTGCCAACATTTTTGAACTTTCTAACGGTCAAAATATGTTTGGCTCCCCACTCTACTCCACACTTGTCCCATCATAATAAAACGTTATCATATCATATCCCCACCCATACTTCGCAATTGATATCAGCCGTCCGATCCATGGATGCATCGCCAAAACATCAACCTGTCACCCATCCCAAAAATTCCCCCACTAGAAAGTCTTCCAATAACATCTGATTTTGGCAGTCGACATAGAAGCCCAGGAGCCAAGCTGTGGACGATGAAAATGGATGATTTATTGTCTCATAATCCCTCAACAATATCAAAAATACATACTTTATGCACTATTTCCGATTCTTGTTGAAAAATTTCTTTGAGAATCCTTCAAAAATGGTTCTCAAGAAGACTAAGGATCACTGGGCTTTTCTGGTAATACCCACTTCTTGATCGTATTGCTTTTTTCATGATTTTTTTTTGGTTGTATTTTATTTTGATGTGTTTTTTAAGTGTTTCTTTTGTCTCGTCTTTTCTTGATTTGTTAATTTTTTTTCTTGAATTTTGGTTGTGTTTGAATCATGAAAGTTGTGGGTTCTTTAATTTGTGATGCGCTCTTTTTATCTGTTTTGTTTATGCCTATGTACAGTAATGGCGTTATTCAGTTGAATGGATTGGTCGTTATCAATTTCTGATCTTTGCAAGGTTTTTTTTTTCTCGGTTAACTTGCCCTTTTTAAGGTCTTCAGAATGAATGATTCATTTCTTGATAATAATACAGAAATTGGCCTTTTCATTTATGTATTCACAGTTATTTATCCGCTAATGTGTGCTGCACTATTGGTTGAGTTGACCTGGGCATGTTCAGTTGCTGAGAAATTGTTGGAAAGAAATTGAAGTTCCAAATCTTAGGCTTCCATTCACTAGAAGGATAAGAACAAATTTGTGTATTTTACTACTGTTTCAATCATTTCAGTTATGAAGGGAATTCGAAACTTAAGTTTTAATGTTTTCCGATTTTGATTCTTGGCTAGATAATAGATGTGCTTTAATTTGTTTTTCTGTTGATTAATTATATCTTGAACTTACTCCCAATTCGTTGTTGTCTTTTGATTTGCTAATTGATGTGTAGGAAGAGATTGAAGCACCTATGTGGCTGGATCTTACCCTAGAAGAAGCCGAGTTCAATAGCCCAGATGTGTGAGTTTCTTTAGGAATCATTACAATTTGATAAAATTCCTTGTTTTTCTTTGGAAAAATTCATATTTATTTTCAGTACAATCTTTTTGATTACGTACTACAAATTTTGTTGCATTGCAGTAATGACGAATGGTTCCACACAACCCATCTGTAAGCACATTTTTTCCTGAACTCTTACTCTTTCTGCTTAACTACACTAGCTGTGGCTCTGGTTACTGAAATTGCAGAACTTGGGCATCACAACTAAACAAATGTAATTTCCAGGTTCCACTATCATTCTTCTCGCCAGTTAAAGGCTGCATTATCTTGTTCTGGTGAAGGGAGTGGGGACGCGGACTTTGAGTTACCCGGACCACCTTCACCAAAGCTTCCAGCGTCTGTGTCTAGATCCAGGGGCAAAGACTATAGGAGCGAGAAATGGAGAGGGGGGAACTGTGATGTTTCACTAAATAAGCCACATCCTGTCAAGGTTTTAAGTGGAAAGTCTACATGTACCAGGACCAGGGAGAAGATAAAATCTAAGTCGAGCTTTATGAAGCCTAAGTCTGTGCAGCTGGATTCGGAATCTTGTGAGGAAATAAAGCCCAAATTGAGCTCTACAAGTTCAAAAGGCAATTCCAGTTCCAAAAGAAGTTTGGTTTGTGAGAGAAGTTCAACTGAAAATGCGAAAGGAAACTCTTCAAAACCTGTGTCTAGTTGCAGGGGTTTAGAAAGTAGCTCAATCTCTATGGTGGATAAGGCAAATGAAAGCAACACACTTAGCATGGTTACATCTGAGAGTAGTCTGCAAGGACAGCAAAATATCACCGAGGTATCAAGTCGACCATTTGGTCATCCGGGTGGGCTTTTATCTGCTGTTCGAATTACTCTTAGGAAAAGTTGTGCTACAAGACAAGCATCGAGGGTGGAGACTAATAATAGTAGGAGACAGTCTAAAATGGGGATTGATAATGATAAAAGAGAGTCAATGATGGTGATTATTAGTGATAGGAGGGAATCAAGAGACCGAAAATCTTCTTCCAGCAAGTCCAGTGCGGGGTCATCTTCAGTCCCTCGTCTTGATGTTAAAAGCTCAACATTTATATCGACAAGGATGAAAGAAAAAACCCCTGATAGCAGAAATGTAGTGAGGATGACTGAAGCACCAAGGAACAGAGTGAAAGTCTCTAATGTGTCTAAAGAATCCTCTGTTCAAAACAACAAGGGAACCATCAAATCTAGAGGGGAAGATATAATAACTGTCACAAAATCAACTCACAAGGAAACTGAAAAGTTAAAGGTGAGAATTTGTACAAACTGGAGGTACATGAAACTATTTTTCATATTCAAACACTAATTCATTGTATACAATTTAAGAATTGTTGGTTAATTCAATAGCCTGAATATTGAGACTAACTCAATTATTTGAGAAACTCAGATAGCTTTTTCAAAGTCGCATATATTAGCTATATAAACACCATGGGCGCAACAATTGTCTGAAGTTGGGCTAATTTTGCAGATACAATCTCACACCCGTGGTGCCAAATCTTCACTGCCACTTAGAGTTAATAAACAGAGCTTCTGTGCTCGTGCTACTAAAGCTAAGGAGAAAGGGGAATCCAGTGGTCTGAACAGATTAGTGAGTGGTGGGAAAGAGAATGCTATGGGGAAAAGGTCTAACAATCAGAAATGCAGAGGCAGAGAGAATGCTGCTGGGGGTGTTGTCAGGAATCAAAACAGGAAGCAAGAGAATGTACCACAAGGAGATGTCACAATGGTATTGGCTGGTCAAAAGGTACAATCTTAATTATACATGACATGGTTTAGATTCTATAACTCCTGGGTTTCCCTTGAGATATATTGACTTGTGTTCTTTATTCTGTTTCAAAGTGATAGGTCATGAATGTCTAAGTGCCTTTCTTAATTCTGTTTATTAGGAAATTAAAATGATTGTTATATTGTTTTTCTACTTGGGTGCGTATGTTTTGTTAAACTCGTAGGGGCACTATAAAGGATGTCATTACTTTCATGCAAGAAACTTTCTTTTCTAATCACTCCTTGGTCATTTAGGATTTTTGGAAAAGATAGAAAATTTTCAATGAACTGCAGTTGATGGATTGAAAACTCCAAGTGTTTTAATTGTCTCTGTGGCAATTTAAATGGAGTTTTGTTGAATAGAATATGAAGTATATCCAATTTTGGTTCTCACCGTTACAGTTAAGAACTAAGCATTGGAACGATATTCCTTTTGTTTTTGAGTATAATGTGACAATTTGATCGTAGGTTTTCTCATTCGAATAACATATAACCTCACGATCAATGGTCTTATTTACTATAATTTGTTTGGATAACCTTCAGAAAAGAGAATGTTTGCTTGCTGTCACAGTTGCTTCTACCACAAGCTAAATTATATGTTTGTTATGTTTTGGAATACACTCTGAGTCCATTGGCTTTAAGATCCTGTTTCCATACAAAAGTTGCAGCTATAGATGAAACAAGTTCAATGTATTTTTCCTTACAGATATTAGCACCCTTAGAATGAATTCATGTGCTAAAACTTCTGAAAGCCCTTTTTCGGATATTGTGTGCCATCTAAATCACTTCCTGGTTTATGAACTTTTGAGCAGGGGAAAATTGGTGATCGAAGTGAAGGTAAAAATTCATTGCACGGGAAGCAGAGAGTCCACCTAAGATGAGGCGCTGCAAAAAAATGTCTGTATATAGAATGTAAACGTTTACAACTTTTTTCTCTACAAATGCTGATATGGCCACCTTTTTCCCAACTTTTGCAAGCAGATATTGGTTCTTTTTCAGCATTTGTTTTCTTCTCTAACTTGTAAGTTAGGCAAGTCTAACTTCTTTTTTCATTGTTTTCACTCAGCTCATTATTTTGATCTAGTTTGATCTCGAGGTTGGTCTTTTAAAGCATAATTTAAGATTGTTTTATTATAGTTGATCTCATGCATGCTTGGCGTTTTGAAGTATAATTCAATAGGTTTAACCATGTAAAATCACATAAAGTAATTTGACATTTAATTAAAGAACATCTACAGCATGTTTCCTTTTCCATGGGCTCTCAAATCATTCGTTTTTCAAGAATAACCACTTCAAGATTTTGCAGAGAAACTTGGCAAAAGAAGACCTTAAAAAAGGTAAATATATGTTATCCCCACTTCTTAAGCATCATCTTATGAACAACTTAGGAAGGATCGAATGTTATGCTCCTTTTTTTAAATTCTACGAAATCAATCTCAAGTGACTGCTTGCTTCAGAACATTAAAACCTGCAAAACACATGAAATTCAACAATAAGCATAATCCAACCCAATCATCCAATTGCAACTACCACTTGGAAACAGAGAGGCCACTTAATTATGCAAGAAATATACTCAAGAGCACTGTAAATTTACCAACGATCAAATCCTCGCATTATTTACAATGACAATTTCACTTTGGACAAGTGACGACTTTTGCAAGTATCAGACACTTATTACGCATATCTTCATTGCATCTGTCAATGGAGACAAAATGAGTAAACACTTCAACCGAAGTATTACCTCTTGATGTTTACATATTTCTTCGGCATGGCTTTCTCTTCGATGGCTACCTACCTTCTTAAGGCACCATAATTTCTCGTTACCTTCAAAAGGGGAACATTTTACTATGAAAGCTATTCACATCACTTGTTCGACATGCTCTAATTTCGTTTAATATGGCTGTAAGTGAACACATAGTCTCTTCACATCAGTTGTTTGACATGCTCAATTCTAACAAAGTGATAGTTTTGTAAATTAAGTTGAACAATTACGGGTATCATATTCTATGTTCCTCCGATTGTTAAGTTAAAAAAAGATTGAAACTGTCTCTTCACGTCAGTTGGGTTGTCACCTTAACCAAAAATTATTAGTTTTGGATTTATGCCATCAATCATTAAATTTGCTGTAGTTATGGTCTATTAATGAACAATAATTCATTGTTTTTCAACCCTACAACTTTCAGAATTCATCTCATTAATGATTAATCACCCATTATTTCTTGACCATTTTTTTTTTTTTTATTTTGTGAGATTCAGCAGAATTGTTTGATTGGATAGGTTATAGAAATTCGGAGGCAACAGGCCACATGGGATAGGAAGGTCTATGTATAGTGACAAATTAATAGGCTACCCCACTTGATGGCTACCCTAAACCAGCATTCAAAATTGTTATTGATACTGTGACAGTCGACTCACCTATTTGTATTGCCACCTTTATTTAACAACAAAAATTCCGCCTATCGTGTTTATTGGTCACATCTTGGTATCCTATGCTCCCAAAAAAACAAAAATTTCTCACCATGTGAATTTTATGTTGTTTTCAACGTAATTTTTGCATCAACCTTTTTTACCAAAATAAGACAAAAATATGTTATTAAAGTTAGTGGTTTGATAATACATTATAAACTCAAAGAGTGCGATTTTATGTATTAATCTTGTAGGGTTTTATATTATTGTCATATATATATATATATTGAATGTGATTTTTCATATTGATTTTGCATAATTATATTATTATCACATATATTATATTTTTTTATACAAATAGAAGGAAATAATTTTATATTGTTTTATTTAGTGTTTTCATTTTTAAATAGATAATAATGTTTAGATCATTGAGTTTTTATATCTTCTTAAACAAGAACATTGTTTATATATTTTCTAATTCCTTTGAAATGATTGTATCACCCATTGTAACATTGAGATTTCACCTTTATGATATTTTATATAATTTAATCTTACAAAGTCAAGGATATATTCATTATAATTAGTTTATTTAATTTTTTTTTCATAAAATAAACAAAAATTTTGGTCTCATATGACGCAAAAGAGCAAAAATTTCTCACTATATAAACTTTTTTACCAAAAAAAGACAAAAATGAATTAATAAAGTTAGAGGTTAAAAAATATATTATAAACTAAAAGAGTGCGATTTTATAAATTGATCTTGCATAATTATATTATTATTACATATATTATATTTTTTTTATAAGAGTAAAAGAAAATAAATTACACCTTATCTTGTTTATTATTTTCATTTTTAAATAGATCATAACATTTAGGTCTTTGAATTTTTCTATCTTCATAAATAACAACATGATTTATCTATTTCCTAACTCATTTGAAGTGACTAAATGTCCCATTGAAATATTGAGGTTTCACCTTAATTTTCAATCTTTCACTAAAACTTGACAATAAAGTGTGAAGAATCTATTTATTACAAATAGTTGAATTTAGTTTTATTTACAAAACAAACAAAAGTTTTGGTATCCTATGCCCACCCCTCCCAAAAAAAAAAATCTCATCATATGAATTTTGTATTGTCTTCGAAGTAATTTTCACATTAATTCTTTTTATCAAGAAAAGACAAAAATAGATTAATAAAGTTAGCTATTACAAAATATATTATAAATGAAAAGAGCATAATTTTACACATTAATTTTGTGGACTTATGTCATTTTCACGTATATTATATTATTAATAGGAGAAAAAGAAAATAAATAACACTCTATTTTATTTCGCATTTTTCTTTTTAAATAGATAATAATTTTTAGGTTATTGAATTTTTTTTCACCAATAAGAACATAATTTATCCATTCTCTCACTCATTCAAATGACTGATCACAATTTGTAATATTGAGATTTTACCTGCATAATATTTTATGTAACTTAACACTAAAGAGGGAAGGATCTATTTATTACAAATAGATGAATTAAATTTTAATTTCTATATAAAAATATCCTTAAGGACTCAGATGTTATTATCCCTTTTTAAAATGAACTAAAACATATATTCTAAACAATAGATAGGAAACTCATATTCAAATTCATTGAGTTTAATTGGCCGTACAAAATCTACTCTAACCTGAAAGAACGTGTATGTTTCAAACCTTTAATGGAATTCGAATGGAATACGTCTTCTTGTTTATGCCGTTGGTGTACGGAGATAATCGACAACACTATTAGGCATGTTTCAAAGGAACAGAGAAATGAGAAAACAGCCAAATACTTGAAAATGAAATACAGCCTTTCCTGCAATGTGAAAACGCAAATGCCACCAAGGAAACTCTGATTTGGCCTTTTTAATTACGTACACGGTCATCCAAATCTTCATCTAAATATCTTCCTAATGTCCCATCTCCAATAAACGATATCTTCACTGTAAGCTAATTTGGCTTTCATTCTGCAAAATCACATGCAATATACTCGGAATTCGGGGTGTATACGCCCGCAACATGATTATCCAAACAATGAATAAATAAGGATGACGAGACTGCCTTTGGTAATTATGAGTAAGTTTGAAGATCTGCGATAATAATCTTTCTCCTAATTATGATGAGATTTTAATAAATAAAGTGATTGAAGATCTGCGATAATAATCTTTCTCCTAATTATGATGAGATTTTAATAAACAAAGTGATGGATGTTACAACCTACGATTCGGAGCATGCATGAGCTAACTTTTGCGTCGAATGCACTAATCAGAAGGAAATGGCGCGTTTAATTAATGGAAAGTTATATAGGAAACATAGGTAAGGTAAGCTAGGTACTAGGTTGTATGTTGAAATTAAAGAATTAGCTAACTAGCTAGCTAGGTCTGATAGATAGTCACCTGTAAAAATCGTATTTGAAATTCATTAACTCCATGGACATACTGTAGTTTTTACTGGCTAGTTTTCTTTACTCATGAATTATTGGAACACATTAGATATAGACATTAACTCCTATTGGTTTTGAATGCCCTGCCCTACTTGTATTATCGAAAAGTGAACAGGTTTTGGGATTACGCCAAGAAACATTCAGAGGATAACGTGTTCTGTTCCCTACCTTAAATTAATTAATTTGTACTCCTGTCCGTCGTGTGTTTATGAAACCAAATAACAAAACACAGAGATTTTGCTGTTGAGTACTGTGTTTTCAATTCTTCAAGATGCAGCCAATTAAACTACTGCAGAAGGAGAAGAGAAAACCATTGTTTTAAGTGTAACAAACAATAAGTTGATTGTTTTATTTTTATTAACATTTCCAGATTATGTTACCAAGAATAGGATAAGTAAGCAAGAGATGCATGGAAAGTTTATTTGTTTTGACGTTATTATGGGCAAGGGAAGCTTGCATCTGCAGCAAGTAATGCTTTGTTTTCAAGTGTTTGTAATTTAAATGACCCTTCGGGAGTGCATCTTTCCTTTCGAGAATAGAGAGGGTCGGGTGCGTGTGCTTGCAACAGGTGGATAATTGATGAACAAACAAACAAACCAACAAAAATAAGGAAGCTGCGTGGAACCTGTGTTTCTCTTTAACTTATTTGAGAGTTAATACCACAACCAACAGTCTTTTTCCTTCACCTTCTCTAGCCCTAATTGTTTTTCTATTTTTATTTATATTTCTTGTTTGGTTTCTCTCCTTCTCTTCTTTGTTTTCTTTTCTTGAATTTTTTTTTAAAAATTTTTTTTACCCTCTTTCTCATATCAATTATTAGGTGCGTATGATCCGGAAATTTCCCTAAAATGACTTCTTTTGCACGTGGGTAGGGATGGTGTAGGATCACCATGCTTTATCAAAATAAGAAGAAAAAAGAAAAACGTACACTCATATTTCATTGAATTGTTTGAAATCTGTAGCAAGTGATCATTAATGATATATCGACAGCAATTAGAATGAGCAAGCAAGCAAACCAAAGTATTTACCATCAAGTTATCTTTTTAATTATTCCCTGATATGGACATATCCTTAACCCTTATCGCCTAATTTATCGAAATTCCGTTTTCAAGGTAGACCAGAAGGTGAATTGCTGCTTCTAGTTTTGTCTTGTTATATGAGTTACTATTGCTTGATTGACATTGCCTGTCCTTTTTATCATTATGGCGTGATTTCTGCTTGCCTCTCTTGATGATGGTGGTACGTGTGGTTGTACTTATTTTCACCCCAATTATTTATTTATCAATCTATTTATCATTGAGGGATTTGAAAAGGAAAGAGCATATACACACTGTTACTATCCATTAAAATCTTTTTGTAGCAAGATGCGTCGGCTGACATTACTGTTCATCGACATTGAAAGAGCTATCACGACGAATAATAGAAAGCTTTAAAACTTAAACAGTGAGTGAATGAGCAGTGATGTCAATTTCAAGTAGGGTATATGGTTGTTGAAAAATTGGCCAAAGCTAGAATTTTATTTTTATAGGTTCTCCTTGCAATTTTACTGACTCTCTTTTATTATATATTCACTAAAAAAATTATAAATAAAATAATTTTATTTTATTAATATATAACATAATAAAAATTATTTAATTAATAAAAAATATTTATTAATTATAAATAAAAAATTTAAAATAAATTTTATTTTTAATTAATATAATAAAATAATTTATAAGATTTATTTTAAATTTTTTATTTATAATTAATAAATATTTTTTATTAATTAAAATAAAATAAAATTATTTTATTTTATTTTATTTTATTTTTTTGGCATTCGTTCATTCGAGAAGAAGTTTGGCAATGACAAGACAGGAGTGCCACCCTCATCCATTATTCTGTGATGTTAGATAAAAGTTAGCCAATGCGTTGAAGCATGGACATTTGGCAAAACTCAAAAGGTAATGGTAGGCTTAGCATATCAATTCATACCAAAGATCGATGCATTGCCGTAGGATACCCTACCCTCCACTACCTAATTAAGTCGAACTTTTCCACTGAAATGACCCAAAAGTTTTGCTTTTATTGAAAATATCATCATCATCATCATCATTATTATTATTTATAATGAGAATTTGATATTATTTATGTTTCTACGTTAAGCACAAAATTTCACCAAGAAGATATTAATATTAATATTAATGTTTTTGTTTTTGTTTTTTTAATTTTTATAAATTTATAAATTTTATTTTAATATTTTAAATAAAATACTATATTTTATATCTTTTATAAAAATAATATACTAATTTTTTTGACCGATAATAAATACAGAATAAACAACAAATAATATTAAATTATATCTAAAAAAATATTATTTAAGTTAAATGATTTTATTTTCTTATAAGTATTTCAGGCGTCCTTTCGAAAATTCGGAACAAACAATATCCTTAATGAATAGTTAAAATCAAACTCTTATTTATTTATTTATTGTTCTTTAAATTGTTGAAATTACATGTACATCAATTGTAATACATTAATAAAATATAAAATGCCTTGCATATGCGTGTTCACGTGAGAAACATGTCAAGATTCCATTGGTGTCAGGTTTCTCTCATCCTCTCTTTCTGACCAATAAACTCGTACCTGTTTGTAACTACATCTCTTATCATTAACACATACGACAAAAGATCATTATAGTAATCTTTCTTAAACGGAAGATATGATTATATGCCATCTACAAATATAACTAAAGGGGCAATGCGGTAAATTAAATGAAGACACTTATTTGTATTCATCAGTCACTAGTGCCTCTTCTAGTTCCATCTCCACAATTATTATGTCCTTTCTGAACACAAACCTCTCAAATATCTGCCCTTGTATTCCTTCCTCTCAAACAACAATTCTCTCTTACCAACCAATCTTTCTCTCTCTAGACATGGCCACCGAGCAGGAAATCTCACGTGCAAACAACATGCAATACTACACAGACGATGATTCTGATGACAAAGAAGACGAAATGTTCGACCAGGAAGAAGATGACGTGGAAGAGGAAGAAGAAGAACGCTCCCGAAATGGATGCAGGAGCATGTTTGCAACGTGTGGGACGCGCAGGAGATCGGGTTGGTCTCTGGGCCAAGTTTTGGACCCGAGAGCTAAATGGGTTCAAGAATGGAATAGGGTTTTTCTCTTGGTATGCACCACCGGACTCTTCGTTGATCCTCTCTTCTTTTACGCTATCTCCATCAGCGACACCTGCATGTGTCTCTTCGTCGACGGCTGGTTTGCCATCAGCGTCACTGTCCTTCGGTGCATGACCGACCTCTTGCACGTCTGGAACATGTGGCTTCAGTTCAAGATGGCCCAGAGAACGTACGGCGTTGGTGCTTCGGTCACCACCACTGCTGGCGCTGCAACGGTTGGTGGTGTCGGAGATAATATAAGAACTAGTGGGCCTCATACAGCGAATAATCCTCGGTCGGTAGCTCTTCGTTACATGAAGTCAAAGAAGGGTTTCTTCTTTGATCTCTTTGTTATCCTTCCTCTACCTCAGGTGAAGAAACTGATCATAAACTCTCTCTTTCTTAATTTTAAATTTAATTTAATTAGTTAATATTCTTTACCCCTTTGTTTCATTAATTAAAATTAATTAATAAATGTTAATTAATTAATTGATCACAGTCGTTTCCCATCATCATCAGTTCATCATTTATCATACATTAACAATCATGTCGTATCGTGAATCTTGTGAGGTTTATAACAACCAGAGAGTTATGGCCATTCAAGCAACCTGGCTCTTTGGTTTTATTATTATTATTATTTTTGTCTTTGGGCAGTACATTTATTTTGTTGGGACCTTAGGGGGAAGGTGACAAGTGCAAGTCATTAGTCGTTTTATGCATGCAGTAGCAGGGATACCTCTGACACCGGGCAGTGAGTAAGAGCATGTGCTGTGACTATGTCGTTTTATTCGTCTTTAGAAGGGACAAGACAGTAAATATATTTCACAACTAGAGCTGGGTTGCTGAGGTCATTTCTGCTCTACAATTTATTTCTACAACATTTCTCATAAAAAAATAAAAAATAAAAATCCCCTCTTTTAAAGAATTCAGTTCATATGCTAAGTCACGAGGAATATTAATATTTATTAAATCTCAATAGAATAGAGAAATCTTTACCTAGCTTCACCTTTCTCGGGATAAAGAAAATATCTAGGAGAGAGAATTTTGTCTCCCAAAAGTTTTAGCAACCATGTGCTACATGCACCAATGTTTAATTATACGTACATGATTTCTCTTTCAAAAGGAGTGATCTAGCTTGGTGCAGCGACTGAAAAGGAGATCATGTTATATGGGTGTATGGTACAAATTTCAAATAAAGTTAGGTCTTCCTTGGAAGTTAATTAATAATTAACAGTGATTTAACAAAGGAGACCGTATATTATGGGCTTTAAAATTAGCTTACTTTAGACTTTAAAATTAGTGCCTCATTTTCGTACTTCCCGATCTGTGGTTATTGTAAGCTTTAGAGATAATGTGAAAACGAAATTGCTGAATGACTTAAGAAACAGATAATACATGGTCCGCGATAAAATGGGATGACAAAAATAATAAGATATTCTTTCTTAACTCTCAGTAGGTAATAATTTACGAAAGCTTGATCAGTCTTCCATTGTATCTTGATATAGGGAAACAAACAGCGTTGAGATTTTTATTATCCCACAGGAAACAGTCTCTATTACACCGTTTCTCCTTGTGCCTATGCTGTTTATATTGAGGAAAGTAAATATGAAAGCAGTTCAGAGTGCGATTAGTCCAAGTAATTCAAATAGTTGGTCTAGTTTAATAGATGCATTCGATTTGTACGTTAAGAAATTTATTTATTGAGCTTGGAATTGTATATTTCAGGTTGTGCTATGGGTTGTGATTCCTTCTTTGTTGGAGAAAGGTTCAATAACTCTGGTGATGACAGTGTTCTTGATCATGTTTCTCTTCCAATATCTTCCCAAAATCTACCATTCGGTTTGCCTCTTGCGCCGCATGCAGAACCTTTCTGGGTACATATTTGGAACTGTTTGGTGGGGGATCGTCCTCAACATGATCGCATATTTTGTCGCATCACATGTACGTTACCCTTTTTCTCATATATAATCTAGCTTTTCGACATCTTTTATTCAAGAGTATAAGCCTTTTGTCGCTTCGAATATCACGTCGTTTGTCTTTTATTAGACAAACTTATATTATTTTAAGTATTAAACCACAAAGCTGAAGTGATTGTGGGCACAAAATCTTCAAAATTTCTGCTTTTCGGTTAAGTGTGACTTAGTGAGCGTATCATTAAAGCCCTGTTAAGTTCAAAGTTTAAATCCCTTTTATAATCCTGCACGAAGGTGCATTTGAGGTTAATTAATTCTCATATTTGAGGCTTAAAAGGGCCAAAAGTTTTCCAACTCAATCGACATAAAAGAAGAAAGACAAGACAGAAAGACAGAAGTAACAAAATTTACCTTCAAAGAAAAGCTACAAGACTCAGGTTTCGTGTTTCATGTGTAGGGAAATAGTTACTCTACAGGTTATGGCCAAGAGTTGGAAGATAAGTAATTTTTTGAACCTTCTTTTCTTTTAGAGCTAGCCAAGAACAACCCTGCTGCCTTTTACCAATCATATGTTGAATCTGAAATCTCACACATGATTGCCAGAATAAGCAATACAATATTCCTCTGTTAACAGTAGCTATAATGCAAATTTCATTTCTGCATTTTTTAAATTAAAAAAGAGAAGCTAAAGCAGTACATTTTAGTAGCAATGCAAACGACCATGGAATATTGGTTTTCATCTAGTAATATAACCCCTAATCCTAGCTGGCCGAAACACGCAGTTCAGATAATTAATAAGTTTCATGAGTGATGAATGTGTAGGCAGCGGGAGCTTGTTGGTATTTGCTGGGGATTCAGAGATCAGCAAAATGCCTGAGAGAGCAGTGCAGAGAAACAAACGGTTGTGAACTTAGACTACTGTCATGCAAAGATCCAATTTATTATGGAGCAACAAACACGGTAAGAGATAGAGCCAGGCTGTTTTGGGCAGAAAACAAGCAAGCAAGATCAACATGCATAGAAAGTCCTAATAACTATGATTACGGAGCATATAAATGGACTGTTCAACTCGTTACAAACGACAGTCGTTTGGAGAAGATACTGTTTCCTATCTTTTGGGGCCTAATGACTCTCAGGTAACGCGCTTTTTGTTTTTCACCATATTCTTTCTCTTTCAAGTTCAAGTCAATGCAATTTCGAAGCCTAGCTATGGTACTGCCACGTTCGGGTTGGCAGATTGTCTCCTTCAGTTTTGTTTCTTTCTTTCTTTTAAAACAAATATTTTATTTAGTTGCTGAGGGATTGTATTCTTACTTTTTGCCTGACCCTTGACAGATATTAATAAAGCAGAAACAATGATTTCTTTGAATATATGGTGGTAAAGAACCTTTACGGTTTTAATTTCCTTAAAACAAATAATAATAATAATAATAATAATAATAATAATAATAAAATGTCAAAACGTGATCAGATTACCACTCAAATCAAATCATTAGGTAATAAAGCAGTGGTATATTTGATTTTTGATAAAGCTTTGAATATGCATATTCTTTTGTCTCTTCCTTATTATTATTGTTAAAGTGTTTTTACTTACTGTGCCCGACAATACAATCGTGCATTGGTGAGCAGCACTTTCGGGAACTTGGAGAGCACAACAGAATGGTTAGAAGTTGTTTTCAACATTATCGTTCTAACCAGTGGACTCCTTTTAGTCACTATGTTGATTGGAAATATCAAGGTACATAAGTTATTGACTGGATTACATAATTTTTATGAGTTCCAAAATTTGAATGGTTTGATGTTTATGGGAATGAATGAATGAAATAGGTGTTCTTGCATGCAACAACATCGAAGAAACAAGCAATGCAGTTGAAGATGAGGAACATAGAATGGTGGATGAGGAAGAGGCATTTGCCGCAGGGGTTTAGGCAGCGGGTTCGCAACTACGAGCGGCAGCGATGGGCGGCAATGCGTGGCGTTGATGAATGTGAGATGATCAGTAACCTCCCAGAGGGCTTAAGAAGAGACATCAAATACCACCTCTGTTTGGACTTAGTAAGACAGGTATTCTCCACAAGCAACCACAAAATTAATTGAAACTCTAATTACATGTATTCTTAGTAAGATTGGGACGTGCGTGCACTGGAGTGAATATAATACACGAAAAAGAATTTAAAAATGCAAAATATTAGTTTGCGGAATCCTTGTTATTTTTTGGTGGCCGGAGTCTCTTTGATTAATTTTAGGAGCCCGAGTATTCAAATTTTAAGTGCCTATATTTGTTTGTTTGGTGGGCCCAGTTCTAGTTGTGAATCCCACCCAATGTTTTCTCTTAAGGGCCTATATTCTAATTCTTTATTTGTCAGGTACCATTGTTTCAACATATGGATGATTTGGTCCTTGAGAACATCTGTGATCGAGTGAAGTCCCTAATATTCACAAAGGGTGAAGTGGTAAGATCAGAAAACTTACAATAACTAACGATTAATAATTCGGATCTTTTAAAAGAAATCACAATCAATTATTAACTAAAACATTTTTTTTTTTATTTTAACTCATTGATGTAGATAACAAGAGAGGGTGATCCAGTCCAAAGAATGTTGTTTGTAGTAAGAGGGCATCTTCAAAGCAGCCAAATTCTACACAACAACATCAAAAGTTGCTGCATGTTAGGCCCTGGAAACTTCAGCGGCGACGAGCTTTTATCCTGGTGCCTTAGAAGGCCCTTCATTGAAAGGCTGCCGCCGTCTTCGTCAACCCTGATAACCCTGGAAACAACTGAGGCGTTTGGCCTGGAAGCTGAAGATGTGAAATATGTTACTCAACATTTCAGGTACACGTTTGTTAATGAAAGAGTGAAGAGAAGTGCGAGATATTATTCTCCAGGATGGAGAACTTGGGCAGCAGTTGCAATTCAGCTTGCATGGAGGAGATATAAGCATCGGTTGACACTTACTTCGTTGTCGTTTATACGACCGAGAAGACCTTTGTCACGGTGTTCATCCTTGGGGGAGGATAGAATTAGGCTTTATACAGCTTTGTTAACTTCACCAAAGCCAAATCAAGATGATTTTGATTTCTAAATTTGTTTGGTCGACGTTGTACTATGGATTATGGAACTCACGTTGTTCGGAAAACAAAAGTTCTTTTTATCTCCGAGACCTAAGTTTGCCCCCATATACTCAACATACAAGTTCTTTGATTGCTCAAATTTTAATGTAATAGAGTATTAACAATTGCTTACTGGATGATCGATCTTCATGTATCGTTGTTGACAATTAATTGACTTTAGTATATTTGACTTATCTAGCACAAGAACAGATTTAGTATTCAGTCAAGAAACAACTTGTCCTAAACTATATTTTATCACTACTAACGAAAAATCCCAATGCAAAAGTGCTTTCTCTTCATATCTCAAATTTCCGAAGTTGACTGCCCATGACGCCAGAGGAAATGAAAATTGTTCCTAACACATATTGTTGATAGCTAGCCCTTTCTGCAATCTGCCCCTTCTGTCATTTTCATTGAGCTAACGATGATAATTATATGCAAAGACCGAAAATTATTCTATGCCTACTGTCAAGAGTAATTGTTTCTTCTGCGAACGTACACACCTGCAGTGCGGAGAAGCCAAGACATACAGAGTAACAAGGCAGCAAACACGAAATGAAAATTGGGATAGAAACGGGAGACTATTTTTAACTTTTAATTGGATTTTTTTTTTTCTTTTCGTTTTTGATCTTTCTAATCTACAAAAGTAAGACAGGATACAAGAGGGAGCAAATGAAAATTTATAAGCATTAATTATGCGTTCAGTGTCTCTAATTTGGCAAACTGGTTTGTCTCATCACTCTCTGGAGCAGCAGACCCCCTGAAGAGCAAGATTGCAAGGCTACCAACACGAAAGTAGATAAAGCATCCAAAACAGTGCGTCACAAACGAACCAAAATCAGTCCCTACTATGCATTGCCACCCAGGTCCATATGTCCTATCGAATTCCTGCAACAAAAACAAAATTTCCGATCAGTAATTAACCTACCATAATATGACAAACTGTTCAATAGCATACGCACAACGCGGTAGAACCAATTCACCTGTATAATAAACTAATTAAAAACGAAAATATAATGCAATGTTATTGTACCTTTTTAATGAAGCGTGCCATCTCAGTGGCTTCAGTGACATCGAAGAAATCGAGTGCTTTAGCTGCCAAGTCAAGTGCTTCTTGCTGCATGGTCTGAAGCATGTCAGTCTCACCAATCACTGCCTTGCCTTCTAACATGACTAATACAAAAAGAGTTTACAAAGATTTCCCTGAAAAAAATAGAAACTAAAGCTAGCTTACAGTTATGGCACTGAAGGGAAATATTGAAGCAATGCTGCAATTAAAAATTGGGTGAAATGTGAAGCTGTGTGGTGGAGATTATATTGAGTTTGGAGTACAAAGGGTTGGTGCTAGTTGGTCAAACACGTATGGATTCTGCGTTTGTGGCCAATAACAAATGCTGCGGCATCATCCGAACGATACGAACAATTCGATTCTGATTAGCCTTGGTGGACCCTTTTTATTGAACGATCGTGAATGGGTACCGTACAATTACGCTGAGAGCAGCAAATGGATTATAGCTAGAGGTGCGTTGGATGAAAAATTACAAGGATCTTATGGTCCCACTTTATTACGGGACACACGTGGCTTACTCTTTGTGGCTTTTCAGTGAGATCTTGCCATGTGTGGGCCGGAGAGGTTCAATCAGATGGGTATAGTTTGTTCATTTTTGTGGCGTGGGGGAGGAATGTGAGAGAGTGAGATTGATAGGCTAAGTGCTAGAAATTTCATTTTTCATTATTAAGAGCATGAAAATTTCGTTGATTTGTTATTTAATTAAGAGACGTTAATTAATTTATTGGTTATGATATATTTATTAGATTCTTTTACCAACTGTTGATCATATGGGTTCATATAAACATTAAATGATCGGAATTATGGCTTAAATCATAGAGATTAACTGATGAAATGATGCTAATATTGAACCCTCAAAGGCAGGAAGATGGGAATTTGTCTAAATCCCTGAAACCAGTACAAAAAAAGAAGACTAGGGCATCTACGTATGAATAATTCAATGGAGTAGAATAGATAACTTACCTAGCTAGTTTTCTTAAGGCTGAAATTACTCTGTCTGAAGCTTTCTAATTTTGTAGTCCGTGCATGTCTTGTTACGAGGTGACCAATCAAGCTGAGCCAACGTTGCAGGAAAAATGCAATTAGAATATTTTTTTAGTATTTTATATTTTTGATCAATTTTTTTTAAAAAAAAATTTACAAAAAATAAAATTTAAATTTTTTATTATCTTTTATATTTATATTTAATTAAATTTTTAAAAATTAAAAATATAAAAAATTAAAAAAAAAATTATTAAAAAATAATAATAACATCTAATATTTTTCACGACATTAATTTTTAACAATATAAATCAACTTTTTATACAATTTTATGTATACATTCATTAGAAGATTAAAAAAAAATTAAATAAATAACTAATAAAATTTCCTTCTATCATCAAATTAATTAAGAAATAAAATCTTACCTTTTAACGATGAGAGCTCTTTAATAAATTATTAATATAAAATATTACAAAAATTTAGTAATATAATTTCACTCACAAATTAAATTAGTATTTAAATAAGTGTGAGTATCAAATTAAAGGTAATTTAAAGATAAAATTAAAACTCTTAACTCAAAATTAATTTAACATTAATTTAATATTAAATTTTATAAAATTATATTTCAAAAACTCAATTAAGATTCAAAAATTCAAGGAACTCATTCCTTCTCTGTATCCTGTTGAAGAATTTCTTTCAGTCCTAGCTGTCTAGTGTTCTAATTTTGTAAATTTAAATGAGCATGTACGTAATTACACAATCTGATAACAGTATTTCATATAGTTATTTACTGATCAAGAATCTTTCTTGGTCAGCTGCCACACCTTACAGCAAATTGGGTTGGTTTCTTGTAGTTCAACAAAATACACACAATAAGCGATTGAAGTCCACAGAGATTTTTAAGAGAATTGTGTGGTTCAGGGTTTCCCCGAATATCAACCAGCAGCGTGACTTTATTCCCGAAATGGCATAGGATTTGGGAACAATAATGCCAAAGCAATTTAATTTTATTGTTACTTATGAAAGAAATGGCTTACCAAAAAATACCATATTTCACCGCCCATGCCTACAAGATGTCAAATATCAAGCGATTGCAAATGACAATCATTACCCATCAAAGAAAGAGAGAAAGAAAGAAAGCTGACACTAAATATCTCAATTCCTCAAGTCAAAAAGCCAAAAAAAAAAAAAAAAAAAACCTCACCCTGTTTCTCTGTGCTTGAAGAGACTGTGGGAAAGAAGCTAAACCACATCTAAAGCATTTCCCTGGAATTGAAGGGAACCTGGGAAAAAGACTAAGGTCTGAAAGGAGGAGGAGGAGAAGGGTTTTTTTCCTCAGCTTCCAGAGTCGTGAATTCCTTTAGCTACCAGCCAGTGAACGAGAGAGAGATGAAATTGGAGATGGGGAAATGATGATGATGTATTGAGGGTACGATTTTAGGAATATGATTCACAAAAACATTAGAAAGATTTTTATATGGGGTTGAGCGTCGTGCGTCCGTATGTTGTACCATTAATGAACAATTCCAAATAGATTTACTTAAGTTGAAAGGTAGTACTTGTTATGATCCAAATTCATTAATTTTAATAAATTGGTTTAAATTATTTTGACGGTTGAATTGGATTTACACGTTTTTTAGATTTAATTTGAACTATTTTATAAAATGATCGTTAATTTTAATAAAATAATTAAAAATTACATGTATGCATCATACAATCAATTATAGCAGTAGGATGTAAAGATATAGATATCCGGCAGGGGACGCGTAAGATTTCTAAGAACAAAAACTAGATTCGTAGATCCACCAAAACGGACCACAACAACAACAGAAGGGCAATAACATGATCAACACAAAACATGAAGTTACCTTCTGTCAGCTTACAGAAAGATAAGATATATAGATCTCAGACAACGTGACCACAGTGTTTTCCTATTAATTCTTTTTTTTTTTTTTCCATTTCTTTACAGTTAAGATGTCTTCTTCTTCTTCTCTGGCTAAGAAGCTAATATTAATTTCTTCTTCTTGTTTAGTTGCTACCATTCCACCATTTTAGTTAGGTATACTCTTTTTACTGAGAGCCAACCCGATTCCGACAACTATAACGTTTTCGTGTCCGCAACGCAATTTCCTCCAATCGTAACTCGCCGTCTGTCACGTAGAAACACTAAAATAGAATCATAATTAAAAAAAGAAAAAAGTGCAAAGAATGGTTCAAAACCTGCTCATCTTTCTCACCACCTTTGTCTGCTCACCATTCGCTGTTATTAACTCCCATTTTGCTTGAAATTTTTATTTTTCTTCATATTCTTTCTTCGTTTTCTCTGTTCTCAACCCGTAAATACATATACGTATATATTATAAATTGGATATATACAAATAATCGTTGATTAGCTATCTCTCGTAACTTGTGATTCTGATTACCACCGCATAAACTTTTTTTTTCTTTTTCGGGGAATAGACGACGCAAGATCGAGAAAAGAACAAAATGGTGCGTCGTCTCTTTGCCTGTTTTGGCAGAGGCAGAGGTTCTGGCACAAATGAAGCACATGCTCATGAAAAGAACGTAACAGCTGATGTATCAGCGGAGGAGCAGCGCCGTGGTGGCGCGATTCTGGTGGAGTTGTTTTCTTCACAGGGTTGCACGACATCGCCGGAGGCAGAGATCTTGATATCCAGGCTGGGGAGAGGCGATTTCAAGCTGGAGGTGCCTGTGATTGTTTTGGCTTATCATGTTGATTACTGGGATTACATGGGTTGGAAAGATCCGTACGGGTCGAGCCAGTGGACCGTCAGGCAGAAAGCTTATGTGGAGGCTCTTAATCTGGACACTATGTTTACTCCGCAGGTGGTGATTCAGGGCGGATCTCAGTGTCAGGGAAATGATCAGGATGGTTTGTTGTCTGCAATCACAAATGCGCCAAGGTTCCCTGCCCCTACCTTTCAGGTAAGTATTTATATTGTATCATTCTCATATTTTATTTATATAATTGCGACCAGAAAGAATTGCAGGAATTGGTAGAAAGAAAGGTTTTACGATTGTACCATAATGTTCATGTTAAAATGAATCTTTACAAGAATTGCAGAAAATATTGGTATTTATTGTAACACGAACAAAATACTTTCCTAACACGAGAGTTATACTTGATATAGTAGATGATTAAATCATGGTAATATAATCTGATAATAATTAATCATGTATAGCCCTCTTGGTTAAAGAAACGAATGTGTTAATACGATTCCAGAAAATTGCAGAATTTCATACGAGATCTGACAATCGAATCTGATGATAATACACTGCTTGTCAAAATTCGTTTTGAAGATTTTAATTTTGGAATTCAGTATGTTATTTAATCAGAATTTATGTATTATATGCTTATATATGTGTGTGTGAAAATGTACATAGAATGAATGCTGAAATATTTTATTGGAAAGATGCGTTATACCAGAAACACTCTCATTCTATTGTATGAAGTTAACATAGTAATTGGTTAAGATGGTTTGGTGAGCCACAATTATATATAGGTGGATGAGTTGTCAATTTGAGCAGGTTTTGGATGCCCCAAAGCCTAACCCCTTACCTTTTCTTGAACCCAATAGATTCTGTTGCATCCTCCCCTTAAGTGTTTGAGAAACTGGAAGTCATAATAATTTTGATCAGCATAATTCCTCGAATAGAAAGAAAATATTGCATAATTCTTTGTGTTGGTTGCTTGTGACTTCTCAAAAGAATATACCATTGATTTAGAATAATATGAATGATGCATTTAGAATATCGCACAGTGATTGTAATCTATAATCTATACGTGGAAATGCAGGCAACTTTCCAGAGGCCTACATCAGAATCTCTGCAAGTTTCTTTAACGGGAGCTTTGAGGTCAAAGGTGGATCATCAAGGTGACACTATCATGGTGGCTCTATACGAGAGTGGATTGGTGACTGACTGCCCGGCGGGAGAGAACAAAGGGCGTGTCCTGGCCAATGATTATGTTGTTCGTAAGCTTGAAAAGCTCTGTACTGTCAAAGGTATCTCAGCAAAGAAGAATGTATCAGGAACTGTTACTTTCCCTCTCTGGGATAGCTTCAATAGCAGCAAATGTGGTGTTGCTGTCTTTGTTCAGAACAATTCTCATCACATTTTTGGTTCGCAGAATTTTCAGTTGCCGGAAAATATATAAGCCTGAATTTATCAGTATTATATTCTAGCTACGGATTTCAGACCTTTATGTACAGGATGTGTTCTGTTTTAGGGATTGGTTTCTTTCTTTCTTTCTTTTTTTTTCTTCTTTGGGACAATTTTAATTTCTTTTTAACTTCTTTCTTATTACACTGCTGCTATATGAAGATAGAACAAAAGACGTTTGCATTGATGAAATGAATTTTCCCTTGCATTTGAAGTTGAGTTCATAGTATTTCTGTTGTAGTGGTGAAGCCCAGGATAGATAAGATAAAGGCATTCTCAGTTGATAGTTGGCAATTCCTTTACAATTGTTACCAAGAACCATTCCGCAATTTCTGCACATGTACTCATCTTTGATCTTCCTAGGCCTAGTTTCCGTGGAAATTTCAGGCACTTGAACCGGAACTATGATCAACCAAGGAGAAAACTTTTAGAAGAACAGCTCTTTGAGTCTAATTGGCCACTCAATTGGGTCCACAGCAAGTCAAATAGACTACTATCCTCAAGGATTCTTCTGCTGAGCGATGCTTCTCCTTTCCAGCCTTGAGAATCTTCTTTGATCCATTAACACGAGAGAATTTTGTTTGCAACATAGATGAAACGATTGCAGTCCATTCTTCCTTAAGAGCACATGATTTGGATTTGATCATATGATCTCTAAGTCCTAAAATAGCTCCCACTGTAACAAGAACACAAGCCTTGTTTTTGAGCCCCATATTCAACTTTAAGAAAATGAAATCTATGAAGAGAAATGTTAGCAGAAGAAGGTTTTCTGTGAGTTTAAGCATGAAGCAGGAGCATATACAATTGAAGCACGTATAAATAGAGATGTGCAAAGCAAGTTGATATGCATTGGATATGGAAACCCCTGGCCAAAACCGGCAACCCCATATGGGGACAGACAGTGGCCATCATTCAGTGGTCACAAATTTCTCTTCAAGATCACATCTCAATATCACTTGAAAATGCAATATATGTGATGCAACGTACCGGGACTCAATAATATTCCCATCCCAATTTGTCTTCTTATCTTTCTTGACTTTTTTCTTACTACCCATCCAGTCAAGGATCATTCTCATTGTGTGATAATGAACCGAACATTCTTCTGTTAAACTTGACTTACAATATCCAAGATTTAAACGGTTAACTAATATAAAATTAGAGAGAAAATCTCATGTTGAAACCCCAGCATTAACAAGACATGTTAAAATTTGAATCGAAAACAAGATTGAGCTCAGTTTGCTTCTGCAAGATCTCTAGCTGCGTTGTTTTTCTAGTCAAACATAACAGCATGTTCCCACAGGTTGCTGTTACCCATTAAACGTGATGAGTTGATGAGTAAACTTCGAAGAGTCGCTCATATGCCACACAAAATTTTGTAAGGGCAAGGGTGAAAATGTCTTGAAAGTGCAGGGACACAACACTAACTTCTGAAGAAATTACCCTTTGTTTATTTGCCAGATTGCAACTGTCACAACTCTGTTTTTTTTTTTTCCTTTGGGTTTTCCAAATTATGGGGCTGAGTATTTGTTCTAGAAACTGACAGAGACAACCAATTAAACGGGCAGTTAACAGGAAAAATGAAGCAGTGCTGGAGTGACACTGCAGAAGCATCAATTCACCTAAAAAATACATCATAATGGAAGCAGAGCAAACGGGTAAGATCTTATATGATCTTGGAGGAGGTTGGGACTATTATTATTGCAGTCTTTGTCAGAACTCAGAAGGTTAAGTTAGCCAACGTTTCGTGCACGGCAAAGTATGAGTCATATTGAAAAGTACTTCTCCTCTCCACAGCTGAATAGGGATAAGAAAGCGGTTTATGACAAAACACTATTTCCCTAGTAGACATATAAAAGTCACTTATTTTAAAGCTTATGGTGCTGTAGCTTTTGCTCCTGCATGAAATGTGACTTCTCTATAAAGTCAAATAGAACTCCTAGTTTTAGTCTTAAATTTATTCTTCCATCATTTCTATGTTATGTTCTGAGTTAAAACATTGATAGTAACAGGGCGCGCCCCCCACCCTTTTTTTCAAACAGGGCTAGTCAAGACTACGTCAAGCATGAGCCAGGCAACATCTGTTTCTATGGGTCTCTTCAGCAAAGAAAAACCAGGTTTTTGACATTGCCAAATTATTGGAAAATCTACTGAGCTATCAAAACAGAGTGGATGGTGTCTGTAGATCATAGAGTAACCTTAAAAAGCTACCTGGTTTGTGATTAATTAAAGCTAGAAAACCTGCGGTTCCAGCACAGTTTTAAATAGATGGCTAACACACTTGACGTCACAGCGTAATGGAAACTCATGATGTCCATAAACATGCACACACTCCATCACAAATAATGGAAACTCATGATGTCCATAAACATGCACACACTCCATCACAAATCTTGGAAACTCATGAACTCTATCCTTAAAAAATGATATTGCATCGAAAAAACAAGGCAAAAACCTGACATGATTGCGATTGTGAGCACCCTAGCACCAAAGGTATACAAACTAAGCTGATACATTTGACATCTGCAATAGTTGTAAAAATATGGTACAACCCGTTATCTACAAGCGGAAGGGCTCATCCTCAATAGCTGGAACTGAGACTCCCAGCTGTCCATCTGAAAAATAGTGGCAACGGAACAGATTATTCTTCTCTACGTGAAGTATTGAAATGCCCACCCATACCTTTACCCTTCTCTCGTGACAAGCCCAAAAACGAGGTGTTCTGGTGTTCACCGTTCCCATCTGGGCAGATAAATCATTTTCAGCAAGAGGAAACCGCGCTTTACATTGAGTCAACTGCTTCAACTTGTTGTCGAGCCAGGTATTTCTCTCTCCGCTCTTTCTGGAAATTAGAAGGTAAGAAAAGAATTGTTATTTTAAGTGAAAAGTGAAATTAGAAAATTGAATATTTATTATACAGATTCAATGTTCTTACCCATTCATCTATTACAAGACCTTCCCCAACAACCCTGGGGCCCATGTCTGGTGGAGGCCTTTTGCGTGCTTCTACAGCAGCCTCTGCTTCAGCTAACTGACGCTTCAATTTCTCCAATGCCTTAAAACCAAAGAATCACAATGCCATTGATGAACATATAGTACGAACCATCGATGAGGTTAGATGTGGACATGGTTATGCACAATATCCAAACTATTTAAATCATACTTACAGGATTGGGATGCTCGGCATCAAGAAATACAACCCGCAATATTCGTTCAACAGTTACCTGATCTTTTTGTTCATCAAACTGCAAGAGGGCGTAAAATAACAAAATTTGTATTAACCTTGTTGTATACACCAGAGGAATGAGACATGGATAGAAGCAATGTCACAAGTATACCCAACAAAGTACAAGATTTAAGCATATAATCAAAGTTGGTCTGGCATACGATAAAGAATCAAATCACAAAAACAGAATATGCATGAAGAGAGAATATTGGAAAACTTCATCAACATTCCAGCTCCACATTAACTGATTAACATTTCAAAACTATGCTTCCACTCAACCCAGCATTGATGGCCATGACAACTATTCTGATAATTCTCGTATGAGGGTTGCATTGATCTAAAACCAATACATGCCATCCTAGAAAGAGTGTGTATTTCCTGCAGGTTTAGGAACAAAATTTGGTGACAATTTATGAACTTAACATGAAAACAGAGTAACTAAACAAGAGTTTCCAACATTATCATATCAATTTTAGCAATAGCAATATGAATCATACAATAAAGGGGAACTACTGCAAAGGGGAACATCGTATGACTTACTAGTTCAGGCACATAGTCTACCCCTCCCTTTACTTTCAGACTCATGATCTTAAACTTAACTTTGCTCTTCTGGTCGAATTGTTGTTTTTCGTTTTTCTCAGGATGCTCCACAAACTTGAACACTATAAGCAGTCATGAAGAAAACAAAAGTAAATCTCAAAAACAAACGAATGATAGACAACGACAAAAGCAGCTGGTCCAAATATTTGACAATGAGGGCATTGCCACATGCCAGAAAAAGAAAATATTAAAACTGGGTACCATTTACAGAGTATTTGTCGTCATTAAAAGTGCATTTTGGAGCAGTGCTTGATAAGTGTTTTTAGATACTTTTGTCAAAAGCGCTTCTACTCCCAAATGCACTTCTTCCGCTATTATAACCTCAACCCACATGAAATCCAACAGATGAGAAGTAAAGAAGAATTAAACCACCAATTTATTACCAGTTGCAATAATGCTTTCACCAGGAGCAAGGATGCCGCCAGGAGGTCGCATGTAACAGCTCTTCGGCGCAGTTGTTTGAAACTAAACCATGAACAAACAAGCCAGTTAGACTTAGATGGGTCAATGTGAATATTTAATTGACCACACAAATCATGAAGAAATCGATAAAACAATTATAGGTACAGCTAGGAACGTAAAAAGTCTAACATATTTATATTACATCGAAGTAAAAATACGGAAGTCAACCCACCTTAAATGCCACGTGGGATCTGCTGGTATTTTTCAACTTTATTGCGCTTCTGACCTGCTTACCAGGTTCATCTGCAAAAACGATGAAAACAAAATTATTGCTTTCAAAAGCAATAAATTCTTCGGACAATGCTAATTAAGGTTGAAAATAACTTCAAAATTATAAAGTCAACGTTGACAAAAAAAACTGCGACGCACAGGGGAAGTAAAGATTATTGGAAGGATCGAGCCGTAGTCTATGCCGGGCAGGCAGAAGCGATCTGGCAACAGACGACACCGTCTTGGTGGACCAAGAATTGGGAGCTTCCATGTGTCGGTTACTGTTTCCGTGACCTTGATGATTAAGGTTTTGTGTGGACGAGGAAGAGGAATAAGGTGTTCCGGTTTGCCAAAACGGACACAGCCGAAACAGCCTCTTGTCGGAGTTCGACCTTTTCCGGTCGACGATTGCCATGGCTGACTGGGAATCAAAAGCTACAAGTACGAAGTCGTAGTAGTAATTCTCCACGGAAGTTGAACCCTTGAGTCGCCTTTGTCTGCGACGAGCTTAGGTATCCAAACGAGAGAAAAGAACGAAGATTTTCAAAAAACCAGCGACTCACGACCAGTTTAAACGCATAGGATTTGAAAACTTTCTTTAACTGGAATTGAATTCGGTTTCGTGTCCGTCCACTGGGGTGGTTGTACTTCGGATAAACATTACGCAAACAACAAAATTAATTATCAATCACGTTAATTAGTGAAGTTAATTAATTATCATAATCAACGGGTAATTGTCCATCTAACCTCCTGACTTGTTCAGACTTATGACGCAGGTTAACAAAAATAATAAAAAAAAATATATTTTTTAAAAATTAAATAAATAAAATTTTTTATTAATTTTTTTATTTTATTAATTAAATAATTTTATTATATTAATATATTATTATAATTAATACTCTGTCTATTTTTAAATGGATCAAGCTTTAATTTGTGTTGGCGGAAAGAATTCATGTTGTGTTTGTATAATTTTTGGTGGGTGACAAGGAGGACAAAATTTCAATCAGAAGTTAGAACTATATTTAGCGGAAAGTGAGGGAGGACGGAAAAGGCGGGAAGGATAAGTGTGTAACGAGCAACCAATGGCCGATGGCCAGGCCGTATATCCCGTACGGGAAAATGAGCGTGTTGTGACGTGTCGGATAGCGCGTGGAGAAATAGTAACGGCTTGAGGGGAGTGGATCTAATAATTATGAATTAGAAGATTTTTAGGTCAGGTGATCGTACGGCATTTAGAAATGTCGGCTGGGTTGAGTTAATTGCAAACTTAATAATTAATTAAAGATGATCTAATGTACACGTGCGTGCGCGTGCATATATCTATATCTATATTTATTTTTATTTTTAAATTAATATTTTAAATATTATTTATTTATATATTTTAAAATATTATTTATTTTATATTTTTTAATTACATATTTTATAAAAATAGTTACAAGTAATAAAATTTAAAAAAAAATTTAAATATACTAATACATAAATATATCATAGTTCTTAATTAGGGGTATTATACATTGTCTATGCAGTCATCCCGTAAAATAAAATAACCCTAAATTGAATATTGAATAAATTATTAAATTAATTAGCTATTATTAGGAAAGGAGATGAATTGAGATTGGCCCTATGTTTTGAATGATGGGGAGACCTACCAACCCCATCCTCTATAGCTTAAATGTTGTGATTTTGATTTAATAATTAATACTCACGTTAAAATGATTCTATTCTATGTTGTAATTTATTTTTCTTTTAACGAAAAAAAAAACTATTTTCGTTACATCATCTATACGTTAATTGTTTTCCTGGGAAATTAAGCGAGTGGTTTTCTGAATACTGAGGTTTGCGGATGCTGGTATTAAAATTCAAGGGGTGAGGGCTGAGTGATGGCCAATGAGTGTAAGGTTCTGTGGGGAAGAACTTTTGGCGTAAGCAATCACGTGGTGATTAGACATCTTTTTCAATGATGGCTTATGCTGTGTCGGTTTTCGGAATATCACAAGAATGCCACTACTCCCGAAATTAAAGTTGTAAAATAAATAATTGAGCAATGAGAATCTTTTCGCTGGCCGAAGAATACAAAAAAAAATATATATATATATATATATATCAATACAAAAATGAGACTACCTATATTATATTTATTAAAATAAAATCCTTAGTATTTGGCAAAGAATCCATAGTATTTGACCACCTAGATTACATTTATTAGTTGATAGTTTGCTTTGTCGTTTTAAACCCGGGTGGAAACTTGGAGGAAAATTAAAAGTAATAACACAGATGGTTATTAAAATAAAATTTTTTTAGTTATGTCACATACAGAAATGAGAATATTAAATTATTAATAAATGATTATAAAAAGAAAGCTATTAGATGATTATGGAGAAGCACTTGTATGTTTTACAAAGCACTCTTTTTTTTTTTTTTTGGCACGGTTAAAGCACTTCAAATCAATCGAGCAAGCACTCCCTAAAAAGGAAGAATAAGAAGAAGAAACAATCAAAATTACAATATGTAGGACGATCACATCAATTGATGATAGGAGATGATCAAAATCTAACAGTACTGGGACCCCAACAGATCAAATCCATGACCCCATTTCACCGAATCCTCTGATTTCTTCACCTTATCGTATTGACTAGAAATCTCCCTCAAGGAAGAAGATAAAGAAGAAGAGATTGCCTTATTGGCTTGATTATTCGGCGATCTTAAGTTATTCTTGGCATGTTGCTGCATCGACCGAATAATAAAATAAAATTCCATCTGCAAATTCCAACTTGGTCTTTCAACGCCTCAACTGCTCCAATACTGGCTGCCACCAACCCAGCTTTTCTCGACGAACTTTTGTTTCATTTGTATATTTAAAGTGGGTTTGTTGAGTGTTTCTGAATTTTGATGAGACAGTATGAGAGGAGACAAGTTAAGTTTGACTTGTTGGAGGAATTTTGAGCCGAGTTGCTGTCTATTTATAGCGCAGGAGAAAAAACCAGAACCCGAAGTTCCAGGAAACACTAGCGCCCATGGTTTTTGGAAGTAAGACAACCTTTTGCTCTTCTTGTTTATTAATTTACCGGTTTCCTTGTATTTGTTAATAATGTTATTATATTCCTGTCTTTGTCCAATATGAAAATGTTTTAAATATATTTAATTATAATTGAATTTCTTATTTTCTATTCGAATTATAAATAATTTAGGAGTCATTAGTATTTACATGTTGAGTATTATAAATAATCCAAATCCTAATCTCTTCCCAAGCGATTTTTTGACATAGACTAACGAAAGACGAATTGAATACGTTTATATTTCAAAACTGTACCAAATGTAAACGGTGTACAACTTTACACTGAGGGACAAATTGCAAAAACACATCATTAGCAATCCGTAAGAATGTAATCATAATCTAATGGCTAATTACTAATGGGGAAAAAAAAAAAGAAAAAGAAGACAGCAAATTACGTGCAAATTAAACTAGTAGGGTGCAGTTAGACGCTATCATTTCAACTAAGGTGAGCTATCTCAACCTCATCTGGAATTGTGAATGTGTCAGCTGCACCAAATTTCCTTCTCTCTTCACAATCTTTAGCAGATTCGTCCTCGTTGCTATCGTAGTCTTCATCGGGGTAACTGGCAGGAGGAGAAGGGTCATGCATGTTTCTTGAACGGCAGCGTGGGGTGGCAAGCGTGTTCACTTGGCGGAGGTGAGAAATTTCCACGACTACTGTGTCATCATCAACCGGGAGAGGTTGTTTCCTTGGCTATCCATCAATCCTCATGAATGCATGATCAGCAGCTACCTTTTCAAACTCGAAACGGATTCTGTTAGCCTGTATACAAAAAGGAAAATATAGAAACCCTTAAGCAGAAGGAGAGCAAGTAAATGGCTTCTAAACATAAGCTGCACAATCTACGAAGGAGCAATTTCATATTTGATCATCATATAACCTTTGGTTATCTTCATACCCGAGCTAGACGAGTGCCATGTCCATTTGGGGCCAACAAAACAAGGCCATGCCAAGCATCTCTAAAACCAACAACCTCAATCAAGCCATCATCTACAAATTGAAAATGAATATTATCAAGCATTAGCAATCAATTTCTGTTTTGAGAGGTGGAATGCTGCAAACATGTTTTCACTTGGTAACGCTGGGTAGACAGAGAGAAGCAGATCAGAACTAACCTCGCGTGATTTCTTTCTATTTGGTCTGGCCCAATGATCTAGTCCACCAGAAAAACTGTGCCAGTTGAGGCAAACAACGGATCTAATGCTGTATGTCAAAAATGAAGCGTCAGAGAAATGGTAGAAATGATAGGACTGAAACAGGTAATCAAAACCAGGAATAGAACGTATCATCTCACTAGCGGGGTACGGTGAATTCCTCCCGTTGGCCTTGCTTCTTCATAATTTTAACTTTTGTGAGCTGTGAGATGTTCCTGCATTACAAATAACGCAAACACAAAAATTGACTAAACAAAAGGCTAACTTACAGAATAAATGAAACCATAAATCCAAAGAAAATTAGTCTGAGTGGGAAAAAAAAAAAGGGGTGTATCTATTACAAAAATCGTATAATTGAACCTTCTGGAACGTTCTTTTCAAAATGGCCTCACTTGATAGACTGAAAGACGTGCAATCGACATATTTTTGAAGACTTCTCTCTATCTGCTATCTATTTAAAGACTCACCTCGAAGAAGGATGCAAAAGAGAAGCAAAAAACCATCCTTGAGTACCACCAAGCTTCAAGTACGTGCCCTGTTCCACCCAGAAGAAGAATGTCAACAACAGCTAAATTATTACAAGGATTTTTTTTATCAAGGAGAAGATAAGTAAATCCATGTTTCAAATCTTCTTCCCAAAGTCCAAACAAATAAAGATACTCATTCATACCTGATTAACTAACTGATTTTGAAACTTTGCTGGGTGTAACTTCCTCGCAGAATGAAATGCATATGATACCTGAGCATCCATTCCTGCAGAAAGACCAATAATGATCTATAAACTCAGTAATTACACTGATGTGACAGTGGAGGTAGCAGTAATTTAGACTTCCTAGCCATGCTGAAGTAGTTCCAAAATCCTCCACGAAATGTGTGATAACCCTCCCGAGAATAACGGACACACCATTTTCCGGTAAGCAAGGAAAGCAATGCTGCGTACATTTGGCAAATTAACATCACAGAAGAAAATAAGCAACAACAGAGAAAGATAATGTGCGTTCTCAGATCTACATACTGCACCCTCCTTTCATCTTTCTCTTCTGGTTGTGACCTATGTACCAGAGGACATCTTATACCCTGTTTGTTTTCTTGATGGCCTTGATGCAAAAATAAGCGAATTTCAGTCGT
This sequence comes from Khaya senegalensis, assembly GCA_032402905.1. Taxonomy (NCBI): domain Eukaryota; kingdom Viridiplantae; phylum Streptophyta; class Magnoliopsida; order Sapindales; family Meliaceae; genus Khaya; species Khaya senegalensis. The sequence goes on along the minus strand of CP135553.1, from coordinate 1,432,453 downwards.
ATACTTTCAAATTTGGCAACTTCGGTAATTAACACAAGAAGCACACAAGTGAAGTCTGGTGAAGAGAAAAGCTGTATTATTTTGAATCTTCAATTCTAATTATTTCAGAATTATGGTTTCTAGTCTAAGGTAATGGAAACTGAAATACTTAATTGGGTACTTTGATACATACTTGTTGATGTACAATGGAGAAAATAAATTATCATAGAAAATAGAATGAAAGGAAGACTTGCCACATTCAGTTCATCCATTTGAGAGACACGGTGAAATGCGTGCAAAGAATGGGGTAGTTCAAGAGGAGCGATGAGATCGCAAGATCCTTCTTTAGCAGCCTTCATTCTCATGATAATATGCCAGCTGAAATTGAATCAAGAAAATGTACAATTGCTGATCAATAAAGGAGAATAAGAAATCCAGCAGAGAAGCATTTAAACTTGCCACATTTACTACAGTGGTGAAAACTTGAGAGTTACAGAGATTAACCTCTCATGGATGCATTACCTGTCGATTTTCATTTCCTTTGCATTCTTTACTTGTTCCAGGAATGATAGCACAAATTGTGATCTACGGTTGGATTTTTCTTTCCCCGATAAACAAAATATACAGAAAAAATTTCCAGTTATGACTCCGACCAATGGTTTCTGTACTGATTATATCTTTATCATGGGGAAGGAATCAAAAGCTTTAACCTACCCAACCAAATGAGAACGGGAGGTTGTTTCCAGTTCCCAATGGCATTGTACCAATTGGAGGAGAATGGGATAGTTTAAGATCACTAACAACTCCGAGGAGCCAGCTAGCTGTGCCATCTTCGCCGGCAACCTGATTTCCGGAACATGCATTAGAGATGGAAACCAAAGACACGCGGAATGGAAAATATATAAAACCTGGTATATAGATATTCATACACATAACCTCTTACTGAACAAGCCAACTTACAATTAGTCTCAATTCCTTCTCAATTTCAGAAGCAAAAAGGTCTCCAGCATGCTTGAGCTGTTCTAAGGTGACAAAAAGCTCATGTAACACTATATCAGCGGCCTTTTCCGCCAAATCAATAACCTGAAAATTCAATCAAACAAGCATCATCAATTCCACTGTGAGCAAATTCACTCTCATAGTCACAACAATACACCGTATCCCAGGAGATCATTACGTCTTAATACGAAAGTGACTACTGTGCAAGCTATAAAATTACCTGGTTTTCATTAAGAAGAGAACAGCAAGTGAGCAGAAGTTTCCCACCCAACTGGCCGCCACTTTTGGTGTTAATGAACACAAGCACTGGAAAGGTGGGTATGAGTGGAAGTCTTTTGGCCTCAGATCCAGTTACAAGAATGTAATTTGGAATGTAGTAATCCTTTAAAATGCTCTTAGAATCCAGATCAGCCACTGCAGCTTCCTCCGAACTGCAAATTACATCAAAAATGGTCGTCAAATTCAGAAATCTAGTAAAGATAAATAGATTTGCTTGTTCACAATGACAAGGAAATGCCAAGTTTCAAGGTAGTCGAGATATGCGTAGCCATATCCATTTCAAGAGGACCATTTTAAGAGAAAAATAAACTTTAAACTGTTTAAAGGACTCAGAGAAGGCAAGAAAGCAATTTTATTTGAGAAAAAAAAAACAGAGGAAATTTACATTACTCATGGAATTCATTCATCTTTAGAATAAACTCAAATTTGTTAAATCACATACAAACTTGAAACTTAAGAACCATTTCATGCTAACATTAAGCTATTTTAGAAGAGCCACTTTATACTAATATTAAGCTATTTTGTTTCAGTCACAAGGCACATAACAAGAAGAAACATCATATTTTTCACAAATCCAGAAAGAATGTGACAGTCCAATTCTTAATAATGAAAACTTAATTTTAAAAATAACAATCCCTTTTCAAATTACTCGATTCCCATTTATTTTCAACATAATTCGAAGGCAAAATTTAACATGAATCAGCCAAGGGAGAAAACCAAGTGCTGCAGATACAGATAGTTGCCATCAAAATTTTTCATGTACATAAGCAAACATTATAGAGATTATTTGTAAAAAATAATCTGAATGCATAAGCTCATATTGATTGAATTGCACTTTTTGTGTAGAAAATCTTGAATGGGGCGCATAATTTTCCCAAAACCAGACGATATGTTGGTCAGAAATCCCAGTTTTTCTCTCATTTCTATCTGGTTACCAGGAGGTAACGGAACAATGAAGCAAAAAAAATACCAAGTAAACTCTGATCTATATGGTTTGCTAAATATATCTACAATATGCAATCACTTTGCCAAGTTGAATTATTCTACAGATGCTCATGGTTTGCCTGAACAAGAATAGTGCCTTCAAAGTATAAAAGAAAGACTGCAAGGAAGGAAACACGGACTGTTTTGGAGAATTTCAAGCGATTATTTTTTGTCATTTTCTTTTTTTCCTAATTTTCTTCCGAATAATTAGTCGTAAAAGCAAGGCACGTTTCATGAATATACAATGTGAAAGCGAACATACCCACGAAAAAATAAAAGAAGAATACAATTGAAAGGAAAGAGTGAAAAAAATGGAGCAAACAAGAAGTATAAAGTTGCTCTTCTTGTTGTTATTAAGGAAGATTATGTTTTTGGTATACCATTTCAAATTCACGAGGGCAGAGCCTGGGCTTAAATCAACTGCTTCTATCGAGTTCGTTGATTTTGGAGGTAAACGGAAGATTGATTTAAGTGTGGAAGAGGACACAGAAGTTGGAAAAAATATATCCAATGAGAAAGTGACAAATCAAGGTTAATTTGTTGCTTTGTGCCGGAGTTTGATTGCCTACCAATGGAATTTCCAAAGCTTGCACCCTTTATATCAAAGAAGTACAATTGGGCCGCACTTTGTTGCGAATTGGACAGGCTGGTTAACATATTCTATGGGCCTACTGAAATGGGGTTATGGAGGTCCATCGAGGTGACTTACAGCAAAGCATCCCAGTTGGCTACGCAAAGGTCGTTGATGATTCCATTCATTTGCATAATGGAATTACGTTATTGGATGGTTTCTGATTGAGGCCATAGTTGAAACAACAAAGCATGCTACTCTACTGTTTAATGTTCCACATTTAATTCGGTAAACAAACTCTGCAGTTCCTGTTGGACTTAGAAAATAATTAATCATCTTGCTCCGGTCAAACGAAATTAGGGCTACTACATATCACCTTCATTAAAACTGATGTAATCATTACAATGATTGATGCACATATCCCTTAATTTTCTTGTTAAACATATAATTAATTAGTTAATGAAATCAAATTAATTTGTTGAAGCCACTGCTTACATCGTCGCAGACATATTTGTTCTTAATGGTTAGGTAGCTTGCTATTCTACCTAATCTTGCGGCTTTGTTTTGAGTCAAGCTTACAACAATCTATTCTTCCTTAATTTTTTAATAATCATTAGTCAAGCCCCCTAAATTTTAATATTTCCTCTCCTATTATAGAATTGGAGGCATGCAGGCATGCATACATGATAACCATAGATTAATATGTATTATTATATATGATTACGTGCAGAGAAAATTAAGGATGGTGAGTAAAACGACTACGTGTTGCATTTATACCCAACAAAAATAAAATAAATTATATTTCATGGATAACATAACACCCAACGATAACCACACATGCCCTTACGAATGACGAACCATTAACCACCATACTATAATGGGTATAATTTGTGTGGCATTTGGATTATGCAATGTATATTATAAGAACTTGAATGGTCATCTATAATATAAAGTCACTCTCATGAAATTTTTTATGGGCATGGTCTAGGAACTTCGAGATTCTAATAGTCGTAGTGTAATTTTGAAATGGGTTGAGATGAATCAGCAAGCAATGTTGCCTATCTATAATGAGTATATAATGTCTTAAGTCCAATGGTTTAAGAGTATATAATAAAACCATAACAAGTAATCTTTTGTAAATTCTTTATATTCAACCAAATCACATGACATACATACGATGGTGAGGTTATGGGTATTCTCCATGGCCATGAAATTTTGAGAGGGGCAGAATTGTCTTTACGGAAGTGGGTATGCATTTTCTTTATAAAAGATGATGGGTTGTCAAAGTTACTATCATAATTCAAAGCTTATCTTAGTCGAAGAATTAAATAAATAGTTGACCATAGTTTTGTCGTTTAAATGGTAATAGTTCAACACACAAGCTTGTCTGATAGGGATTGTTCAGGCAATAATACTAATTCTATATATTGGAAAATCGCATGCCAAGCTTGATCAAGCCGATAAGCCAACCCTGTACAAGCCATGCTTATTTTTCTAAGATCGAAAGTTACCCATTAATTTCTGCGAGTAAATCACTCAACGTCGATGATTATTTCCAAGCGGCGCCTTGGTGCCATTTCATGCACTACATGTTTGTTTTGTGTGCTTATTTGGTGTGTGTGCTGACCAAAGTGTCAATCAAATTAAAAGTGGAAGAGTTTCAAGGTACCAATAATCATCAGCTACCGCATTCTTAATATATTGTGACTCAGACGACTGATCAGTTACTTTAATTTTGGACCAACTGTAGTGGTCAAGAATTCCCAGCTTTCAATCCCATGCATTTTCCTGCTAAATTTCTTCCTGGTCTATTGTAGTCATTTCAACAATGATCAACATGTAAATTTCGTTCAACTATTTCAACAGTCCAACGTCTAATAACTTGAGTGTGATCATGAAATAGGATTTATGACTGAAGATGAATGACGTGTCAAGTCTATGGTCAAGATCTCAAAAAATTGATCCATCATTGTAAGTATGAATACGATTTCTGACTTGTGGAAGCCAAGCTAGCAAGATCCTAATCAGTTAATGATTGACTGGAAATTATAGTTCAATGAACTGCTGAAGCCATCGATTCCATGAATCGTCCTTCTTTTCTGAAGTTGATGTGCAAAAATTTGAGGAGTAAATTAAGAGAAATGGAATTTGAAAATGGACCATAGCATGCATGTTCCATGCTTGAATAGTAGTTGCTATGATCATATACTGGATATCAATCGATCATATCAGCAGCTGAGCTGTGTTGCTGAACTTTCTACCATTATAAAACGTTATTTCACTGCCACGTTTCAAACTCATCCCCAAACTTTCGTTGACAAGCAAAGTAGTGTACCAAACAGTTATAAATTTCAATGCAACATTGATAGCTATAGCTAGCGAGGATAAAATGAGTGGGGACTACCTATAGAAGAGCCAATTAGTGTATCCATATACGATGTTCAATTGATTGGTAATTCCACGGGAACAAGATTTATGTTGAATTGAATCTAAGAGTTGAAAATATTATTTGTTTTCTGATGGGAAAATCTAAAATGATCGAGTTTCTCTCTCTCTCTCTCTCTCTCTCTCTCTCTCACACACACACACACACACACACATCATAATCCCAGCTTTCCTTAATCGTTTTCACCAGAGATTATTTGATCTGAGGAAGATTCAAGTTAGAGAAGTTACCCAAATGGTATATGTTTCAATTATTGGGGATATATAAACTTGGGATTTATCCAAGTGAAGAAAAGATTTATTAAACAAAAGGGGTAACAAAAAAGCTGGACAAGTGATCAAAAGTTATTTCTCAAAGGCAATTGGCGTGTCAAATCGATGTAGGAGGATTGTATGAGAAATATTTTGTAGTCACTCACATTCGGCTAGGAATATAATATATATGAATCTCTATCAACAGATTGTAGCATTTAATGAGCTTATAATAGTATGCCTATTAAACACCTTTGACTCCGAAACAGTGGGTTAGAAAATGACATATACTAAATTAACAAGGCTTCATTCAGTGCACTAGCTACACTCCCCATACGCTTCCAATCTTAGAGTTAGATAATTTCAATGCATGCCATGTTGCCATCAGTCCAAACCCATTAATTTCATCTGATAATCCATTTAGTTTGACTGTTAATTTTTCATCTAATATAAGAATATTTGATAGAATTGCTACGTACTGTCTAAGTTGGATATTGCTTGTAAACATGGACTACTATCAAATGTCTGGGAGAGTAAATTAGTGGTAATGAATGGGAATATGGAGAGTGTCTACATCCTTTTCTTCCCAACCTCACTTGATTTTACCGGAAATCCAATCATGCAAGTCAAATTGTCTGCATTAATAACTCCCAAAAACTATTTATAGGTCTTTGTTCAAACATCGCTGCGTTTTATTTTTAACAGATTAGTTTTATTAATTGTTATAACTGGCATCCACTCTATATTTTTTCTTAGATTGTCGTGGGATGTTTTATGTCGTGAAGTGTTGCTGCTGCTACAATTTCTAATGAGTTGGTAGGCACGAGAGAAAGGCTTGAAGAAATCCTTTTGCATTAATTAATCTGTTCACATTCATTTGCTTTGAATTTTCGAGTACTAATTCTCCATTAAATTTCATGCGTATTCACATTACATTTTGCATCCCCGTTGAGATCCTGAATCTCTCTCACGCCAAAAGACCAGTAAATAAAGAAAACGAAAGCTTCCTACCTTTAAAGTTTAATGCAGGTGCTTGTAACATTTCCCTATCGAGAAATTAATTTTGATTTGATAAGTTGACTGGACTCAACCTTGCAAACAGTATCAAATCACTGTTGCAACTTTAGGGGAGACAGTTTTTCTTCGACACTTTATCGTTACTTGGTTACGTGTCTAGCCATCGAACTGAATCTGCAAGAGACAAATTTCCTTAATCAACCACGTGTTTAATCTGTTTGTGACACTGGATTTATTTAACAATAAATAAAAATAAATATTTATTATGAACCGTGAGAAAAGTGTCAAAGCGGTATTAATTTGTTTTCCCCTTTATTTAATAATATAAAAGTAAAGCTTTTCGCTAGCCGACTGACCGGCTGACTGCATGGAGCTTTATTCAACTCATAGACTACCGTGGCATGGATCGAGCCAAGCAATCAGGCGGTCCCATCGGACGAGATCATCGGCATACGTGGCAATCATCATTTGGTGCCAGGTAATACATATTATTCAAAAAGTAAGAATGTTCTGCTGGCAGGAAAACGATTTGAATGCGTCAGCCTGTTGTAGGATTTGAGACACGGACCAAAAACAAACGGGAAACCCATAAACAAACACTTGTACGTATCATAGCTCGGGTTCTGCCAGAATTTCAATAACCACCAGTCACATTTTGCCACGTCATTGGATCATGACTCTCTAGCCAATAAATGGCGAGGACAAAACTTATAAAATCAACCAGTTGGAATTGCTATAATGCCCTTGTCTTTTTTACAGGTTTCACTAAACGTAATTAAACTTTGCAGGCCAGCGATCTGCGTGCTTACGTGATCAAGCTCGTTAAGAATTAAATTAAGACAAGAAGTCTTACTTTTACATCCAAAGGTTTGAAAGAGGGTGTCGTTTTGTGTGTATTGTGTGTGTTACTCTTCAAAAGAAAACACGTATGTTGAGGGATGAGTATTGGGCGGTACCGAATCCCATTGACTTGTTCATTTTTCTTAGCTTGCTCGCTCTCCATTTTATCCTATTTATATGCACATTTTCCCATACAATTAAGCCCAAACATTTCACTCTCTGCTCTGAAGCTTCAGCATTACTTCAATTCTCTTTCTTCAAGAAACACCATCACACTTATTTTTCAAGAATTTCTAATTGAAATGGGAAAGCCACCTTGTTCTGACAAGAGTGGACTGAAGAAAGGTCCATGGACTGCAGAGGAAGATCAGAAACTTATTGATTATATTCAGAAACATGGGCACGGAAGATGGAGAATCCTTCCAAAAAATGCTGGTACTGATCATATTCTGAGTGAAATAATATCGGTGCTCGCCGTAATTATCTGTTAATTTTCCAGAATATCAGAGTTTATTATATTTATTGCTGGTGTACTTCGAACAGGGCTGAAGAGGTGCGGAAAGAGTTGCCGGCTTCGATGGACAAATTACCTGAGGCCTGATATCAAGAGAGGAAAGTTCTCACTTGAAGAAGAAGAAACCATAATACAACTACACAGAGTTCTAGGAAACAAGTGAGTTGCACTTAGCACACTTCCATCTCAAAGTTTCTTTCTTTTTTTCTTCAATTTTTTCTCTTCTTTCTATAGTTTCTTGTCGAGAAACTCTTCTTTTGAGGAATTTCTGTACTAACTACATCTGTATTCTAGTAATTATACACCTACTTCATGGACTTTATTGTTGGAAAACTTTTTAATTATATCAACTATCTCTTGGCTTATACAAGTCAAAAGTTTATTTCTTTAATTATTGTCTAATTTTCTTCTGTTCATTTTGTTTTAGGTGGTCTGCAATTGCTTGTCGCTTGCCAGGAAGAACTGATAACGAAATCAAAAACTATTGGAACACTCACATCAAGAAGAAACTATTAAGAATGGGAATAGATCCAGTGACGCATAGCCCTCGCCTTGACCTTCTTGAACTCTCTTCCGTTCTTAGCTCCTCCTTTTCCAACTCCTCTCAATTTCTTAATGCTTCAAATCTATTTGGTCTCGGATCGTTACTGAGTCCAGATCTTCTGAACTTAGCCACCACTCTCTTCTCTTGCCAAAGCAGAAATCCAGAATTTATTCCTCAAAATCTAGAACAAAACCAGTACTTCCAACAAAACCTTCACCAGTACCCAGTTGATCAAGCTTGCACGAATCCAACGGGTGAATCAAACCCTCAATATCTAAACGAAACCCAGCTTCTGCAAACCAATTTGGAGCAATTTGCTTCAAACCCCACCAACTTTAGCTGGCAAAATGTCCTTCCAAACTTGTGTCAGGATGATGTAGAGCAGTTTAGTATGTCTAAAGAATCAATCACCACACCATACTATGGCTGCCAGGAAACTGGAAATGGTCCCAGGATTGACCCTCTGTTGTCCCAAAACCAAGGATTTTTCTCCAATAATATCAATGGTGGCAGCATCGCAAACATGGGTTTTGGTTCACTTCTACCAACGCCTTCATCTAGCTCAACTCCATTGAATTCATCATGTACAACCTATGTCAACGGTAGCACTGAAGATGAGAGGGACAGTTACTGTAGCGCCATGTTGTTTGACAGCTTGAATGCCATTGGACTTGTGTAAACACAATAAGTCACAATATTTGACATCCAAATTTACTGAAATTGTATAATCTACATGCTTTTATGAGTTTGCTGAATATCCATTTGTGAGTAATCCGCGCATATATATGTTTTGAATTAAGATTTTGTAGCATGTCTTCATTAATAACATTATATTATTACTTTTATTTTCTTATTTAGTAACTACAATTATAAATTTGTATATATTTTTTAGAAAAAGTTTAGATTCGTAAAAGAATCTCAACCTATAAATTTTTTTATAATTATTAAAAAAATTGTGAACATATTGGGAGCCTGTGGAAAAGTCCATTTAGTTTGATGTATTAGAGAGCACTTCACAAAGAAATTGAGTTGGGATATTCTCGTATTTAATTATTAAATGTTCAATATACAACTTGTGAAAGGAGAAAAGAAAAAAGATCACATGTTACTATAGGAGTCAATAATGTAATACCATTATTGGAAGTTAGGTTTGCTTCTTCTTCATGGACCCTTTGCTCGTTCGACTTATAACTAAATAAACTAGAATAAAAATTCATGTTGCTCGATGTAAAAATTCAAACTGAAATTGCTTTAATATTTTCTTGTTTTGGAAAAAGAACCCAACCCATGGATGGTTTCAATTCCAATGTTTAGTGAATCTTTCACGGCAATTTCTCTCGGCGGCTTGACGGGGCTTACCCTTTGACCTCTGGATGTTATTATTTCATTTCCATGTGCTGATAAAACAATGGGTTCTTTCGTAAATCAATCAGCTAAATTGATTTGATAAGTTTGATTGGACCCGTTTCGGCCAACTGGCGTCCACATTCAAGGCCGAGGCGGACCTCTTTGGAGAGGATTCATTTGTCAAAAAGCCGAAAGAAAAATTCGCTCATATCTTTGATTGACGTTAGTTACAGGCCCATTAAAGCAACCAATCAGGGCTCAATGATAAAACTCAACTGTACATGAAACTGAATTACTGAGTGATCTTCAGAAGATTAAATCTACGCCCCACTCTTCCCTTACCACTTGTTCAATTCCTTCTTAATTTTTTTTTTCTATTAATTAATTTTTATTTATTAAAAAATTCAAAAATAATAAAATAAAATAAATTTAATTTAATTAACGTGTAAATCCCGAGCTGTCCATTGCATCTCGGTTGGATGAAACAATAGAATTCCAACGCGGAACATTGCGTTGAATAATACGAAGCACTAGTCTGGTTGATAGACTTGGAAGACTTGATAATTCCCGACGCAGCATATCATTTTCATATTGGCGTCTGAGAAGCTTGACAGTCATCTTCTCCAAGCCTTGTGCATTTGCGGTGAAAAATTTCAGGAGCTGAAATTGTATTTCCAGTCCACGATATTTAGTTTCTTCAATCCATTTCAAGGACGGAGGCACACAGAGAGAATGGTATTTTGATTCTTCTGGCTCCAGTTCTCTGCTAGCTCGGCCGAAAAACTGGTCCGAATTAGGATTGTAAGTAGATGTTTCTTCTTCCAACTCGGATAAGATTTGGCGGAAAAAGTCATCCGCGTCGTAATCTTCGGCAACGAATTGACGAAGGCTTTCGATTTTGTTGTTAAATTTTATGGCAAGGGATTCAAGAACAGGACACAAATGGAGTAGACAACCGAGTACTCCAACATGAACATCAACATCGACATTACAAATGCCGATCTCCAAATGTTTGAGATTGCAGAAAGCTGGCAAATATTTGAATAAATGTCTTTTATGATGCAAAAGTTGCAGGAGAAAATTAAAGTGATTAATTTCAAAACATACTAATTTCATCCCAAATAATATATATATATATAGAGAGAGAGAGAGAGAGAGAGAGAGAGAGAGAAGGTTTTAAGGAAGTGTAAATGTATGTATCTACCCGAATACACTGGTGACTTAGGCACAGAATAACAACGGTATGACTGTTTCTAATGAGTTCAGAGAAACCGTTCACCATTCCCCTGTCTATGTACCTGCTTCCCCAATCAATTATATACGAGGGAGAAATAACTATTTTCTTCAATTTGGATGAAACCCTTCCATTCTTTTTCTCTGGATCTTGAACTTTAACTTGAACTTGATCAGCTATACCATGACGATCATTCCAATATGCTATCCCATAGCAACATTCTGTCAAGGCTAATTCTTCAACATTTGGGCTATTTAGCTCCTGATCGGTTATTTAGCTCCTGATCGGTGAAGTTTTTAGGCAAAATAATGGAGCTGAGATGCATGCTCTTCAAATTTGGGAGTGAAAAAACCTCAGGAAAACGGACCGTAGCGCCAAAATCCAGTTTCAAAGCCACCAACGAATTGCAAGTAAATAAGCAAGAGGGAAGGATTGCTGTTCCAATTGTCCAGACATCACTGTCCTGACTATATCAATTTCCTAAACTTCAGCACTTGCTGCGATACTAATCCATTTGCGAATTTGCAAACCATTGGTTTCTTTGCCGCATTTAAGTTGAAATCTAATTATATGAGAGTACTTGTCGCGGCGTAGCATAATATTATTTACGAATTCCGGAAATCCTACATCATTAGCAGTGAATTTAACCCGTGTCATCTCATATGAAGTCTTTGACACCCTAGTCAAGTTTCTTTTGCTTGTATGTTTCGATGGCGTCGCAAAATTGCCATAGGTCTTCCTCCTTATTCCAATTAGCTTCATGGCTTGATAAGTTCTTCCACTTGATTAAGTACTACATGTAGTTAGGAACTCTGCTTTTTCGAACAAGTCGGTCCGCAATGATTTCTTCGGTTTCGCGGTTGAAGAAAGCTAGGTTGGTGAGCGGCGCTCTATGTGACTCGCCGCGACTTGTGTCTTCCATATCTACATGATATGGCTTTAGGCAGCTCACATGAAAGATTGGATGGATCCTCAGCTTGCGTGACAACTCTATTCAATAAGAAACCTTTCCGACCTTTGCGAGGATAGGGAAAGGCTCTTCATACTTGCGTATCAACCTCGGATGCACTTGGCGCAGCACCTTGAATTGTCAAGGCGATAGCTTCACTAAGACAAGGTCTCTGATCTAGAAGTTCAGTGATCTTTGACTCTTGTTTGCCCATTTCTTCATTTTCTTGGACGCCTTGTCCAAGTAAACCTTTGCTATATTGACTTGTTCATGCCAACATTTAACCCATTTGTAGACAGGAGGACTAGAACCTACATATCCCTTTGCCATTGCCTACGGCGTTAAGGGTTGTCGGTACATCACAATCTCAAAAAGGCTATGTTGAGTGGCTTCGCTCTGCTGTAAGTTGTAGGAGAATTGCATCACGTCTATCAACTTCACCCAATCACGTTGATTGGTACTCACAAAGTGCCGTAGGTACATTTTCAGCAATGCATTCACTCATTCTATTTGGCTGTCGGTTTGTGGGTGAAAGCTTGTGGAGAAGTGAAGATCCGAGTCTATGAGCCTGAACAACTCTCTCTATAATCTTCTGGTAAACCTCGAATATCTATCACTGATGATGTGGCAAAGTAAGCCCTAATACTTCACAACATGGTTGAAGAACAATCGTGTAGCTTCCTTGGCATTGCAATCTCGTGGGGTAGGAATGAAAGTGCCATACTTCGACAATTTGTCCACCACGATCAAGATGGACCCGTATCCTTTAGAAGTTGAAAGTGCGAAGATGAAGTTTAAGGTGATGCACTCCCATGGATGCTTGAGGACGGGAAGAGGTTCGAGCAAACCTGCTGGATGTTTATGCTCGACCTTATCTTGCTGGTATACGAGGTAAGTCTTCATGTATGCCTCCATATCATCCTTTATTCACGGCCAATAGTAGAGATCTCTAAATAAGGCCATAGTGCAATGAGTTCCTGGATGTCCCGCTCATTTGTAGTCGTGGAACTCTCTCAGTAATTTTCTTCGTAAATTTTTCCATTTTGAAATATATAGGTGATTACCAACGGTGTAAAGAATGCCGTCGCGCTCCCAGAATCGCCTTGTCTTGCCTTTCTTGGTAAACTCTATTAAACTCTTAGCAAATTGATCATTGGTCAACCTTTCCTTCACGCGCTCCATGATGTCACACTACGGTTGGTTGATGTTGGCAAACTCTGCTTTGCGACTCGAGGCATCGGCCATAACGTTGGTTTAACCGGGCTTGTATTCCATGATATAGTCAAATTCTGCCAAGAAGTCTTGCCATCATGCTTGCTTGAGGCTGAGTTTCTTCTGATTTTGAAAGTAACTCGTCGCTACATTGTCAGTTTTGATCATGAACCGACTTCCAAGCAAGTAGTGTCGCCATACCCGCAAGCAATGGATGATCGCTGTCATCTCTTTGTCATGCACAAGATACCTCCACTCTGTGTCATTTAGCTTGTGACTCTCATAGGCAATGGGGTGCCCGTCTTGTATAAGTACTCCCCCAATTGCAAAGTTTGACACATCCTTGTGCACCTCGAACGGCTTGGAGTAGTTAAGCAACGAGAGAACTGGCTCCTCCATCACGGCTTGTTTAAGATCTTCGAAGGCTGCTTGACATGTTGATGACCACTCCCATGTCTCCTTCTTCTTAAGCAAGTTGGTCAAGGGTATTACACGGGTGGAATACACTTGAATAAAGCATCAGTAGTAGTTGACTAGACCAAGGAATGATTTTAGCTCCGTCACGGTGGTAGGGGGTTGCCATTCTTGGATGGTGCGTACCTTGGCTGTATCCATATGAATTCGTTCACTTGTTATCTTGTTGCCCAAGAACATCACCTTCTGCTGAGCAAACGAGCACTTCTCCTTCTTCACATACAGCTCGTCGTCTCGCATGGCTTGAAAGATTATCCTTAAGTGCTTCTTAAAGTTCTTACTATAGACCACGATGTCGTCTAAGTATACGACCACGAACTTATCGAGGAATAGGAGGAAGATCTTATTCATCAGGGTGCAGAATGTGGCAGGTGCATTGGTGAGACCGAAAGGCATAACGAGGAACTCATACGATCTGTACCTGGTCATACATGTTATCTTCGGCTCATCTCCCTCGGCAATGCGCACTTGCCAATAGCCAAACCTTAGATCGAGTTTGGAGAACCATCGAGCATTCCCAAGGCGATCGAAGAGGTCATCTACGTGAAGGATCGGGTAGCGGTTTTTGACTGTCACTTTGTTTAGCGTTCAGTAGTGGATGCACATGCGTAAACTCCCATCATATTTTCGTTGGAACAAAGCCGGTGCGCTGAATGGTGCCTTGGAGGGCCTTATGAATCCGGCCTTTAATAGCTCATTTAGTTGCTTTCGGAGTTCCTCGAGCTCAGCCAGTACCATGCAGTAGGGTCCCATGGCCGAAGGTTTAGCGCCAGGGTCGAGCTTCATCTCATAGTCTACCTCAGTCTCGGCGAAAGTTTCTTCGGTAGTTCTGGAGGTATGACATCATTGAACTTTCGAAGAATGCCTTGAACCTCTTCTGGGACGTTGATTGTGGTTGCAGAAGTATCATCTTTCTTCAGTATGGTGAGGTAGGTGTCCTCCCCTTTCTTGATTCCTTTAGTAATTTACAGTGCGGATAACATCCTAGTGTTGACATGTCTCTGCTCAATTGGTGCTTTATGGAGTTTTCCTGCATCATTGAATTCTATGTACTCATTGTCTGTGAAGGTGAAAGGTAGCATGCGATCGATGAACTCGTCACCCAACACCATGTCGAAGTTGCCCATTGGCATGACGGTTAAGTTGACCATGCCGCACTATGAACCAATCTGCATTGGCATTTTTTGAGCAACTCTGCGAATTGACCAAGAAGGTTGGTCGATGACCTTCACCCATCTCGGCTCTTTAACGTGCGCTAAGTCCAACCGCTGTGCAAGGCCTTCGGCGATCAAGCATTGATTAGTGCCACAATCAATGAATGCCTTAAAGCTTACCCCATGGATGCTGGCATCGATGTACTTGAACATCTTGCCTGGATCAAGTTTTATGGTTGCCTTGGCCTTGGACGCTACCCCTTTGGACGTATCATTGGCCTTCATTGAGTTAAGGACGCGCATCGAACCCAGGTGCACATCCTCCAGCGACTTCTTATAGGCGTTGATGATAGCGTTTAGCTTGAAGCGCTGCGGACATTCTCTGGTGCGGTGCGCTCCTCCGCAAAAGAAGTAATTCCACTTCTGTTTCTCCTACACTTTATGCCTTTCGTTGTGCCTCTCGTTCTTTGATAGACGACTTGGTTGCGAATCCACCTTGTGAGGTTGGTCTCTCCCACTTTTATTATGGCTACCCCAGTTAGAGTTCGAAGTCGTCTTCTTGCCCTTGTCATCCTTGGACGACTCGCGGTGATATTTGATCAATGCCTCGGCTACCACAATCGTTGAAGTAAGGTATTGGACATTCCGCCACTTCAATTCTTACTCTGCCCATGATTGTAGACCATCAAGGAAGAACAACAACTGATTCTTCTCGGGCATGTCGAGTATTTCCAGTATTAGGAAGTTGTATTCCCTAATGTAGTCCTTGATTGATCTCCGCTGCTTTAGCTCGCGAAACTTCCTTATCACCACTTCTTCGCATTCTCGGGGTAGAATTACCTCTTGAAATCTGCTTTGAATTGGTCTCAAGTGTTGATGATGTATAACCCCCTTTTTATTTTGGTGTGACGACGTCTCCATTATAGTGTTGCATCATGCTCGAAGAAGAGGGTGCACATTCACCCTCTAGGTAGTGCTTCATCGTCCAAAGAAAGTTCTCTATTTCTTTGGCATCGCGCTTGTCCATCCTTGTTTTAAGAGTATTGATGCGGTCTAGCACATCGCCCATTGCTAGTTCGAACTTGGTTAACCTCACCTCGGTAGAGCAGAATGTGTCCTTGGATGTAAAGTGGTTATTCGACGAATTCTTCCTTCCATCATGGCTCTTTCCGCAGCCTCGCTCCTCCTGCAGCACTTCAGCACCATTGCTTGGCTCCGCCTCCTTGCTCGACATGATAAGAATTATGTTTGATGAAATTTTGAATTATCCCCACAAATCCTGGCTCTGATACCATGTGTCATGGGACGTTTGATTCTCGCAAAACTCGTGCGGTGTTTAACTAGTAAAATTTTCGTTACTATATTAAGCAAGCCTTTAATGTTGTGCGGCATTAAGATGCTTGGGAGACTAGAGAATGTAAAAAATTACAAGAGAACTTGAAGAAGAATTCTTGAATTGAATGAAAAGATTACAAGATTACAAAACTTTATAACTCTTTAGGACTACTTGTATTTACAAGTTTAGTGGATGCTTGGCCTAAGAAAGTATGGCCTATTTATAGTTGGAGGTAGGTGGAATGGAGGGTTAAGATTTGTTTTACAAAAGTCACTTTGGATAGTTAGAATCTTCTCTACAATTTATAGGCAAATGAGAGGGAAAATTCAAACTCAAATATTTGAAAATTTCCTCCAATTTTGCCCTCTAATGTAGGCTATTTTGAGTGTTAAGGCCTTCTAAAAGTTAGGCCAAGTTTAGGCTTGCATTTGGGCTATTTTATGCTATCTTTCTGCCTTTGTCTTGACGTCCAGCCCGTGTTCTATAATAAGGTGCCTGCCTACCTGAGCCTACATTCAACTTAAAGCAAACGAGCTGCTAGCTCACCTACTGAGTTTCAGCTTGAGTATAAGAAGAAGGATGCTGCTAACTACCAGCTAGAGACTGAAATTGAAGGCTGAAGGAATTCTTTGTTTTTTAGTTAGTGTACTAATCTTGGTTAGTTAGTATTTTCAGGAATTTAGGAACTCTATTATAAGTTATTGGCTAAGAATCTTCTAGTAAACTTTCTTGTATATATAGGTGTTATATTCTTCACTTCATTAATTCAAGAATTAAAGCAAAAATTACAAGAAAAAAACTTTCTTCTGTTTTCCTTTAAGTTTTCCTACTTCCAAACACATCTCAAACCTTCATAACAAGCACTGAACCTCGTTTTTTTGTTTCTTTGAAAATGGATTTCAATCTAGATAACACACAACCCGAGAATGTCATCAAAATGGATTTCAATCCAGATAACACACTGCCTGAGATTTCCATTAAGGATGTCATTGAGGAGGAAAAGAAGTGGATGCCAGTTGCGGATGATCGCAGAAACATAATAGTGTATTATATTCTCCAAGTGAGTGCTTCTGAATCTTGCCAATGTTTTTTGTTTGGTTTCCAAGAAAATGTACCAGAAAAATAAAAGCAACTTAAAAAAATGAAAAGTTGTTCTTATTTGGGTAAAGAGAAAAAATTAAAAATACTTACAGGCCTTATAAACACGCTTAAAAAAGTAAGAGAATGAAAGAAAAGAAAAAGAAAAAGAAAGGAAAGAAAATGAAATTTTGTTTTTCATAAATTTTTCATTAATTAATTTGCACCTTATTTGGTTAATGAGAAAATGAAATAGAAAATAGAAGTGATGAACTGATTTATCTTTTTCTTCAATTGGTGGCAATGAACAGACTGATTAATGTGTGGAACGGTAATCGTTGATAGATTAGTTTCTGAAACTTTCTAAATAAAGAAAAAAACAAATAAATTGAATGATTTTATTTTTGAAATCTTTGATCAAATGCTGAAAGTTACTGTACATACTTCATGTAGAGCTCAAAATACGATAAAATGGATCTACTCATCCCATATTTTGAGGTGAAAGTCTTTGATCGCTTTATTACAACACATGAACTTTCGGTAATACAATACAAAACCCCTGGAATTGATTGATTTTTTAGTTATATTGAAAATTATTGGTCGTTTAATCGATTAATCTGAACTTGTTTAACCAGAGAGTACCAAAACAAGTACGAGATGATATGGTTCTTGCTACCCATAGTTGCTTAATAATGGCTTGGAAGATGAGAGATCACTTCTCTTTCTCATTTTTTAAGTTTGTGGTAATACATAGTGTACTCTTGATAGTAATTATCTATTAATTAATTGATTAAAGTCAGTTTTGCTAATTTGGTATTGATTTGTTAATCTTTTTAAAAGAAAAAAAGGAAACTGAACATGGACTTTACAAAACAACTGATGAAAATGGAATGTAAGATCCAGAAGGGCCTTAACTAACGAGAATTGTGTATTAAAAATCCTACAGACTTAGTAAATTTATGGGTGAGAATGATGTTACTCGGATAAGACATCAACTGTGGAATCGTAGATGGGATCATAATTGAAATACTAAATGGTAAGATTGCTTAGTACAGAATCTAATACAATACTTTAGTGCATTATTTGATGAATTTGCTGATTTTTCTTTTCTTTTCTTTATTAAACAGACATCATGTTTACAAGATTCGAGCCTACAGTGATAGCAGCATCAACTGTTCTTAAGCTTCCAAAAATCAGTATCCTGAGTAATACGAGAAGATCCAGGAAAATCTTTTGGCTGAAGTTGACTAATATCTTATCAAGGTAATCAATATATGTTTATCTACAAGTTAAACACGACCATTGACTTTTATATTGTGGAGAAATCGACCGTAACCCGTGAAGATTACCAACAAAAATAGTCACCACAAAGATAGTATGTAACCAAGAATTCAAGAACTTATAATTCTAAAATCCTTACTTGTAATCACTCAATCAAGTCACCTCTTATCAGCAAGCAAATGAATGAACACAAGGTAGTCAAGAATTAAAGGAAAAACAGATCAAAAATGAATTTAAAACAGAAGAGTCAAATGGTTACAAGAAAACTTTGTGCAGCACACCCTTTCCTGCACTCAATTTTTCTTTTCCATATTTTTCCCCCTTCTGTCTTCATCGACCTCTTTATTTTCTCCTAAGTATCTAATTCATTTTAATAGTCAAAATTACTGTTAGTTACAGTTAGTCAACATTAGAATGAACCAATCACATTTTAGCTCATTCAATTAACTTTCCAGTTCAGCTTAGCTTCTTCTCATTGCCAGATAAATTGCCACTTCAACTCAGCTTTACTTCAACAAACTTTACTATGATCACCTGTGAATTTTGATTCATAATTCACAATCTCCACCTTGATTCAGCATTCACAATACAACAATCATCAAGACACTCTTATGCTAAATTCAACAAATCCATACAATGTTTGAACTTTGCACCAGGAAGAACCTTAGTTAACATATCTACTGGATTTTCCTCTGTTTTGATTTTCTGCAATTTAACTATACCTTTTGAAATCAAATCTCTTATGAAATGCAACCTGACATCTATGTGCTTTGTCCTCTCATGATATGTCTGATGTTTAGCTAGTTGAATTGCACTTTAGCTATCACACTAAATTGTTATACTCTTTTGATCTATTCCAAGCTCAGCCATAATTTCTTTCAACCACAAAGCCTCCTTAACTGATTCTGTTGTAGCCATATATTTTGTCTTAGTTGTTGACAAGGCTACTACTGCTTGAAGTGATGCCTTCCAGCTTATAATACAGTCAAATAAAGTGAGCAAGCTCTGATACCACTTGTGGAGAAATCGACCCCAACCCATGAAGATTACTAACAAAAACAGTCACCATAAAGACAGTATGCAACCAAGAATTCAAGAACTTATAATTCCAGAATCCTTACTTGTAATCATTCAACCAAGTCACCTCTTATCAACAAGCAAATGAATGAACACAAGGTAGTCAAGAATTAAAGGAAAAATAGATCAAAAATGAATTTAATACAGAAGAGTCAAATGGTTACAAAAAAACTTTGTGAAGCACACCCTTTCTTGCACTCAGTTTTTCTTTTCCAGATTTTTTCCCCTTCTGTCTTCATCGATCTCTTTATTTTCTCCTGAGTATCTAATTCATTTTAATAATTAAAATTACTGTTAGTTACAGTTAGTCAACATCAGAATGAACCAATCACATTCTAGCTTCTTTAACTAACTTTCTAGCTCAGCTTAGCTTCTTCTCACTGTCAGATAAACTGCCACTTCAGCTCAACTTTGCTTCAACAAACTTTACTCTAATCACCTGTGAATTTTGAATCACAATTCACACACACACGCACGCACACACACACACACACACACACACACACACACACACACATATATATATATATATGAATGAATGATTGGGTGAGTGCTTGTTTATTCACATTATTATGTGTTTTTTGAACCCTGTGTTGTTTCAGTGTGATATAGAAAGTTGCTTAGAGGATACTTCTGATATGCTCGTGCGAAAGAAAACTATGATAGAAAGAAAAGGGGGGTTTAAGGACAACCCAGCATTGAATTTAAAAGCTGGAGACCCATCGAGGAGACCTGGGAAGGACCCAATGGTCGAATCAGAAGTGAAGGAGGATGAAGGGTCTATATCGCATAAACTAGAAGAAATGGTTGCTAATGATCTCAAGTACAAGCCTTTAGCTGGTTACTCAAGCACTGTTAAAGCTGAAACCAACAGGAGAAAGGCTCTGTTTTTGCTTACGGAAGTAAGTATTCCATGATATATTTCTTTATTAATTTTTAGTACATTTATAGATATAATCATGCATGTTTAATTTATTCTTATATTTTTCTTTTTCTGTGATGCATGACAGAATCATAATAGGATAACCATGAGCAAGGTTATTGATCCTTATCTCAGTTTTCTGACAATAAATCTATTCGATTGTTATGCCTTGAGATTTCCCCCTGAATCAATAAGAAGAGAGTGAATACAATATTTTAATAATGAACTTTTTTTTGCTGCTTATTGATGATATTTTACTCTTTATTAGGATGATGAAATCAGTGTTATAGTAATGAGCTGTCTGTGCGTTATCTGGGAACTAACAGGCAACTACTTACGCCGAGGAGATTTTGCGGTAATTTTGTTTTCCTCAATTTTCCAGGATGTTTTTTCGTGTGTTATTAAATGTAATTGATCTATTTTGTTTTTATT
This sequence comes from Khaya senegalensis, assembly GCA_032402905.1. Classification (NCBI taxonomy): domain Eukaryota; kingdom Viridiplantae; phylum Streptophyta; class Magnoliopsida; order Sapindales; family Meliaceae; genus Khaya; species Khaya senegalensis. The sequence goes on along the minus strand of CP135553.1, from coordinate 1,411,534 downwards.
CATCAACAGGTTACTGATTATCAGCTTTTCAATGACCGTATTAAATTCGAATCAAAAATACGAGGTGAATTGTCTGAGATAACTACACCATTGCCCATAAAACAAATATTTGACTACTTCCTGTCCCTCGTGAATGAGTCGGATACACATAAAACTTGTCTGAAGTTTGCCTCAAGAGGAAAGATGTTGTACTTGATGGAACGAGGTTGTTCAAGAATTGGCTTCTTTTTTTTTTAATTAAATTTCTTATTTTATATGATTTATATTAATTTTTAATTTTACTTTTTTAACAGATATAAAGTTCACCGAATTTAGGCCTTCTACAGTGGCAGCGGCAGCCATACTTACCTCCATCCTTCAGGTCTGCCCTACCAACTATCCAAAATTCAAGAGCGCGATGTTGACCTCTCCATTTATTGATGAGGTCTGGCTTATTTTCTCCCATAAATGTTATAACTTGAGTTTGTTTCATTTAAGGACATTAATCTAATTAATATTGGCAATATACATGTGAATTTAGGGAGAGCTACTCCAGTGCCTTGACGAATTGATTGTCAAAAATACGGTACTCACATTTATGAAACTTCACACGCCAGAAGAAGAAGCTGATCAGTACAGTGCCATAACTGAGACAGTTCATGCTGCGCTGCGGAAGCAAAACAAGGATAATCAGAGCAATAATTAGGGTTGCTCATCCTTCAAAGTGAGTGACAACACTACAACATTACTTTGCAATTGTTAACTGATTCTTCAAGACTTCATAAGCATTGAGTTTGAGTTTTTGTGGTTCTTGAGAAATTGTATCTGACTGCTCCAATAATCAAACTTATACAGATTTTATTGGATGCTATGGGAAAACACAGCTTGCATTAAATGATTGAGGATTATGCATGATTAAGTTTTGTCCTTATCTTGTTTTCTCTTCAATGATTATTTAGTATGTCAATCTGCAGAAATTGATTGTATTTTCTCTTAGCTTCATTTGTGCGTGATGCTACTTGCTGCATAAAAGATTAACTTCTTTAGTCTTTGGAATTTATCTTAGTTGTTAAAGGATGAACTAGAGTTGTGATAGGCCTTGACAGCTATAAATATTTTGTCATCAGTATGTTTTCTGTTATTTCAGGCACAATATAATTGTTTAAAGGGGGTGAGTACATGTTTTTCTTTTGATAAAAATATTCAAAGCTCAGATTGTTGAACTTAATGAAAGCTTCAACCAAACAATTTAAAATCAACCACACTTAACCTTTTTTCCGCCTTTCCCTTCTCCATTTGGATCTTTTTATTGAATTTGAATCCGATGTTCAAAGTCTACACATTTAAAAGGATTGCAATAAAAATATGAAATGCCAGAGGCTCACCATCATCTCCCAAGTATATGTTGAATGTCTCCTTGTTGTAATCCTATGCTGTCCATATATAATGTTTTTGGATATTGTTCATTATCCGCAATGCTATTCTTTAATTTCCTTTCATCTCAAATTGTAACTTAATATATATTTGTTCATCGTGTCAATTATCTTGTCTTGCTTGGCATGACTGTGGATGGTGTATTCAGTATCTATTCAATACCTTCATTTCGCGATTGTACTTCTAATCAATCTTAAAGAGTTTTCTCCTTGCTCCATGCCTATTGTTCGGTTTGAATGCGTTCATGCAATTTCATATTTTACCTGTAAACTCAGCAATCTTCCGATTAAGTTTCTTTGCGTTTTAATTTTGCTTGACGGACCCCAGAATCACGAAGTGTCGTTTTCATTTCTCTCATACATTGGGTGATAATCTTTGTTCATGGATTACTGCATTCAAAATTATTCTTGTAGCCAGTAGGTAAATACTTGCTCATTCCGCCTGCTGCATCTGGATGATTGCTCATTCTATACTGTGGCTTCCAAGAATATTTTATTTGTAGGCTTTATAAGAATTACATAATCTATCTTTCTGTGGATAAGAATAAGAGTTTAGTTTTCTGCTAATTGCAAGTGGTTGGCTGCAAAGTTGGAGTACCAACGAGGACGTAGCTTGAAAGGCTAAAAAAGCTTAATAATATTTCTTCTAAACAGTAATATAGCAGATGAAATTCAGTGTTCATGTCAGCTCTTGCAACTTTTGCCTTATTTGATTTCTTCAATTTAGATAAACTAGTGAAAATATATTAGTTAATTAATTTTTTTTTTTAAATTGTGAACTAATGCTGTTGCTGGTTGAGTATCATTGCGGGGCATCAAAACGTGAATCAATGACAAAGGCGGTGTAAACTGATTCCAAACTTACTTTGTACACAAATGTGTAGACAACTCTGCTCTAGCATGGTGAAACTTAAATGCTTTGTTAATGTCATCGGTTGGTAGTGTCTTTTGGTGTGCTTTGTATGCTACGTTTCCTGGAGGTTTGCTTGCAGTTCTGTTAAACTGGCAACAATACCATATAAGCTGATCTGATATTTGATCCTAAACTCGGCCTCTGCTTTTACTCTTACGTATTCAGATCAGAGTGTCAATCTTTCGAGCTTGTTTTGTGGTGGGTAGCAAACGTAATACAATTACTAGGCATAGATTGATGAATGTTCACCCAAGATCAAGTGATGACAGGTAGCAAATGTATTACAATTACTACGCATAGAATGATGAATGTTTACCGAAGATTAGGTGATGATCATTAAAGATAGCACTAAATTTCATGTCTCTGCCATTGATCGAGATTAATAACTTAATAGGAATGTATAAACTATTTTATCTAATTCAAAAATAATAATAAACACTACTATTTCAAACATCGAATTTTAATTAAACGAATAACTGTGGTTGTCATTGCTTCTCCGTCGTTTGCTGGGATGGCTAACTCGGTTAAAGTTAATAATCATCACTTCACCAATCTTGACCGCCGAGAGAGAAGTTACAGACGTTTCCTAACGAATTTCACAGAATTCGCCGTCGATTCCGCCGTCAACGTCTCTTTCAAAGGGCGCCAATGGTTAGTTTTTGTTTCTCTGTTCGTATTTTTGGGCTAATTTGAATTAACTTTCATAAATTTTATATTGTTCTTTTATGTATTTCAAAATTGTCCCGTAAAGTCTACATTTTTCTTTTGGTCGAGATTAATGGAGCCTTGTGTCATTTTTTAATATTAAGTCTTTGTTAGAAAGGTTATGTTGAGACTCGAAATATTGGTTTTGATGAAGTTATATGGACTCATATAATGTAAGGTTCAGATTTTCTGTAATTCTGCAATAATTGTAGGAGACATGATTCTGACTGATATTCTCTATAATAACACATGCATTATTCTAAGTGGTTTGTTAGGTTTTTGGGGTCTACACATGAAAGAAATCAATCAAATGATGTCTGCAGAAATTTGTGAAATGCTGTCATTTGCTCAAGTATGTGCAACATTTTGGGTGTTTTGCCAGCTTTTGTCATGAAACTTTCACACACTTAGTAGCTTTGATAGTTTTGTTACTTTATAAATTATTTGGTTCTTCTGTGAGCAAATAAACGTACAATTACATTTTAATGTTTGTGTTTAATGGCATTAACATGCAAAGGGATTACTATATGGCCATATCTTTGGCTTTTGATTTTGAGAATTGTCATATTTGACACATTATGTCCATTTGCAGATCATGGCAATCCGTCACTTCAGTCACATCTCTTTATTTTTTTTCATCTGTTTGAGGTTGTGCTAGCTTCTGTATTTGCGCATTTGCATAGGTGATTGCACTTCCAAATTCGCAATTGCTTAACAACTGAAGTGGCAATATGTGTTTGTTTCTCTAAAGATTGTGGAGAGCACATCACTTTCATAAGCAAATTACTTTCACGATATCATATTGTTGTTTGACAAGGTTTGGGTTCATATTATAGGCCTGGTCAACTTTGACATTCAGCGATTCATCAAGATGCAGTTGAGATCATAGGATTCTGGCCAACCTAAGGATACAAATTTTGTCATTCTGGATGTCTATGGCAGGATAACTTGAGTGATGTATGCAATAAGTGAAGTATCGTCTCTGTTTGTACATATTTTTATCTTGTTTTTGCCCATGTTTGAATTTGCAGGTGGGAAGAAAGTGTACAAGATCGTGCAGGAAGGATTAAAGAATCAGCCCCGTTGACTCTCTGTAGATGATAAAAAGAAACACAGAGATATGGAAGCAGCAGCAGAGAAGCAAGCAAGGATCGAAGAAATGCAGGAAGTTAGCAACAAACTAAAGCAACAAAATAAGACATCTGTGAAACTTGCAGAAAGAACAAAGTCTCAGAAGAAGATACCAAATGAAAACCTCAAGGGATCAGGTCTTCTGAAAACCAACTAGAAAAGAAATTTCATCCGTTCCAGGCTATAAGAGGGGCTGTAAAATACTAAAAAAGAATAAATCAATACATTACAATATTAATAGGATTTGTAACGCAAATTATCACTGTATTTCATCCGTGGTTATATAAGACTACTTAACTCTATCTTGATGTTTGCATTTGAGTTCTTTCTCTTACTCTGGTTTTTAGCTTTCTCATACAAGTTTGTGCTATGAACTAGAACTGTAAGTCACAGCGAGTCAAGATTTGCTCTAGGCTTATAGCCGTATAATTCTGAAAGACTGCTAAAAGGAACATGAGCAGGTAACTGTAGATTACAGTTTCACTTGGGGTGTGCTTGTTGAGAATACCCTTCTTTCTTATGATTTGTTTTATTTTTTTAATTTTAGTACAACCACCAAGAACATGTTAACTATCACTAAGGGCGCTTAGTTAATAGAAGTGGTTTCCATCGGGGAATAATTAACTGGCTACGGGTAACTCTCCCTCAAGTCTTCAGCTCTTTGTAGTTTATGCCATCCCCCATGGGCACCATGTAATAATAGCAACAATTGAGGGTAATTTAGACTATTAAAAAGTTTCCTTTTATTTCTAAATGTATTTCATTTTCATTTTGTCACTTCCAGGGTTTCTGTAAACTTCCGTACGCTCACTCTGACAGTTTCTAGCTCTGTCTCTCATTCAACAGAACTATGTCTACGTGGACGGCAACGGCTCGCCAGGCCGCTAAATTGGCTCGGCTCACCTCCCCTAAACGAACTTCAACTTTGTCATCTCAAGCGGCTTCCCTTATCCAGCGGCGCGGTCTTGCTGGCGGTGGTGGTAATCATAATTCTTTTTTTTTTTTTTAAAAAAAAAACAAATGATTTCGATTCATATGATTTCCCTTTTTTTTTTTTTTTGGTTCTAGTTTTTAGTTGCAAATTAGTCAGCGAATCGATGATTGTTTGATGGCCTTCTGTTGACAGCAATCCTTGGTTGGAGGATATTTTTACTTTCTTTGTTTGCTTTTTCAAATGCAGGAAAATGGAATTTTGTTTTGCGGTGCATTAAAAGAGTTTTATTCTTCTTACTGGAAAGAGAAAGTTTAATTTGATGTTTCTGTAAAAATAAAATTCGGTGCTTGGAAATTTTTTTTTTTTTTTTTCACTTTTCAAAAGAAAATTTTGTTCTTTTTGAAATCAATTGGCAGTATTTACTAGCTTGTAGAAGAAAATGATAATTTGTTTAAAAAAATAAAATAAAAGAAAATAATCTTGTAATCATATACTATTGCTTTGCTGTGACAATTGCAGAAAATGTACATTTTCTGTGGTAGGAAGTTGTTTACTTTGTATTGCACTTTGAATTGCAGATCATCATGGACCTCCGAAGGTAAATTTTTGGGAGGACCCTCTGAGTCCATCTAAATGGAAAGAAGAACACGTGAGTTGTTATTACCTTTTTGCAAGACTAGGTCTTTTGTTCTTCATGATCTGATTGCAATTTTCATTGTTTACATCATGAAAACATTGTTCCCATTGTGAAAACCTTTTCATGGTATCTTGTGAAATATCCCATAGTTAGTTATCCATAGATCCTTGTGCTAAACATGGCTTAGCGGTATCTTATTTAAGTTGGGAGAAACTTATTATGATCTGATATGGTGCTAATTTATCTGAGCTCATCTTCATGGTCTAAAATTTAAAGAAGTTAAGGTAAATGTGCTTATGCGAAATCATTAATTTGTGCTTGTTTAGTCCATGTTGGCCAGCGGATGTCATTTCTTGCAAAATATGGGCATTAGGTGAGCCTTATAGGAACAAAATTATTGTTTTTTTTTTTTTAATTGATCCTGTTTTATTATTATGATCCAAGTATAGTCATATTATTTTGACATGTTTCTCAAAACAGATGACAGAAATGCCTAGCCTTTGACTTTCATGATATAGAATAATTAAGAATGGATTGATAATTTAAATTGCTAAAGGATGTGTGATTGGATATGACTTTTTGTATTTGCAGTTTGTGATTGTCTCTTTAACTGGCTGGGGTTTACTCTTTTATGGAGGTTACAAGTTCCTTACTGGAGGGAAGAAGGACAGGAAAGAAGAGGTACTTTTTAAAATTTTTCAATTAACTTATTGATAGCTCGTAGCATTCTCTGTGCCATAACTTCCCTTTTTCCAGATTTTAGTAGTGAATCTCTAAATTCGATTAGATATAAATGTTTTTTAGGGCATACAATTCTGTTGCTTGTCTAAACATCACAAGCTTTTTTATTATTTGGTGGACTATAGCCTCAGTATATATCAACAATGTGATCAGTTCCTGGACTATTCAATGATTATCTGATCCACTCTGGCATTGTGAATGTGGCTGACACAGCTCATTCTTGGTTTGGTTATGCATTTGGCCATATTTATGGACCAGAGATATTCAATATATCCTCGTTTAACCAGAGAAATGCATAGCCCTGAAATTGGGAGAAAATTTTCACCAGCTGACCTTTTCTTTTAACTGATGGCAGAAGGTTGGAGAGGCATCACACTAGGCTTCTGGAAGCCCCTTAACATATCCAGAAAAATTCTGCATAATGAGGATGCATTCTGCTGCGAGGTCTTCTAGATCAGGACAGTTTCAGTTGTAAATGACTAAGAATTGATGGATGATGATGACTATCAGTGTTTCCTTTTCACTTCTTTTTCCGTGTTCTTTTTAACATTTTAGTTTACTATGTACACCATTTTCGAATGTTTTAATAATGAATGGAACAATAAATTCCCAGTAGCTACTCATTCAAACCTCTCATTGTCAAAGAAATTGAAGTTAGTTGGCTGTTAGATGCACCAACAAATTAAACCTCAAAGCAAAACGAGTTAGGAAAATACAGCAAAGAGATAATTAACTTATTAAAATATAAACTGGAAAGTGTTTGCAAAAGGCACTGATCTTCACACTTCACCCCTATGTCATCAGCATTACTTGTCCAATATTGTAGGAACAACCAAAAATCTACTGGAAGATAATTCATTGAGCAAAATTCTTCTGACAAGTTGTTTGCCAATACATTTTATATACCTAAGACCCTTAAGTAAAAATGTCTTCTGAGTTTCTCACTACAAATACAGTAATTACACAGAATTATGAGGGACTACAACAGACCTGAACAGATAATATACAAAAGCTTGCAAAGAAAATATCATTTACCAAAATTTAAAAAGCATATGCATCGTTCGTTGGGGTATTTCCAGCCCGGTATGACTAATTATGCATCTGCATCAGCCTGCAATCTTTTTTTTTTTTTTTTTCTGATCCTTGAAATTTAACTGTAATTCCAAAATTTTCCTTTAGAGACTGATACCTTCAACAGAAAAATAAGCAATCACTGAAGTTCAAGGATTATTACAATATACCCAAGGAATTATAATTATAAGACCTTAGTCTGCGTCCTTTATCTCTGCCTCTACATCAACAACTGCTGCAGAAGAACCCTTTCCTGCAAAACACAAAGCATAGAAAATAGAAATAAGCCAGAAACAAATTCCCAATGATATCTAATTTAGCTCCCAGCGGTTATAATCAATTCACATGAATGCCAACAATTTTCAACCATCAAATGCAGAAGTTAATATTAGATTATTTGAATTTATAAAACAGATCATGAATGGAGGGAGCAGGAGTTGCAGGTAATACCTTTCTTAGAAGAAGGAAAGAAATCACTGAATGCTTCTCCAAATGTTGTAGATTCATTGGAGAACCTTACAGATTCCCGAACAAACTTGTCATCCACAACTGATATTCAAAAGAAAAAAAAAATTGTAAACAATCATGGAAAGTCAATAATAGCTCAAGTGAATTTTAAAAAAATTATATTTCCAACTATCCATCGCAAAGCCTCATTGAAATCTAAAACAGCTTAGTGACTGCATTAATCTAAAAGATAACCATGAGATCAACTCCAATATCAATGCAGGAGAAACTTTAAGTCTTTACAATCAATCAACCACTATAAAGAAGTGGGCAGAAGTATTCAAGGTTCTATAATTTACCATAAACAAAAAAAAAATAAAAAAAGACATGGCTTCCACCTGAGAATGGTTGACTGCAGTATGGGCACAACTGCAATTCATCATCATTCAGAGCAGATCTGTAACACAATCACATTACTTTCCTGGTCAGACAACTTATAGCACAAAACAACCCCAAAAAGTTATTCATAGGTTGATATGGAGAAAAAATGGATTTTCTTACTTGAATATCTGAAAATCGTTCCCACAGTTTGGGCACTGCACATATACCATAAAGTGTAAAAAATTAAACATTCTTCGCAGCATAAAAATGTCAGCAGGAAATTATTTCAAATGAAGAAAAAAGAGAAAAGATGACATACACAGATCCAGTTGAAGGAAGATAGAAGTTGCATAAGAAATTTAACACAATAAAAAACAGTTGACCTTAATGAGAGTGCACCAAGAGTCTAGCTTAACTATCTGAATAGCATGCAAATCCACGTCCACAGACAATGGTGCAAGTTGGCATAACCCTACAGCAGTGTTATCTATGACTCATTTTACAAATGTGATAACTACTCATAGATTCAAGAATTGTTACGATTTCTACAGGTTGACAAATTTATTTTTGAACTTAGGGAACTATCAGAAAAGATTTCAAATATAGATGGTAACTTTTGACAAGTGAAAAGTTTTAACTTGTTGATCTACTACAGTTTTTCTTAACATATTCGGCATTCAAGTGTCTTGTATGTTCAATAATAGATCATGCTTTCTCCTGATGCAAATTCTTATGTGGAAGAGATACGGTTCATGGCAGACCACTTAGTTCATGCAAATCTCTCATCCAGGATAAACAACAGTCTTGGGATCATAGACGACCAGAAATGCATCTACCTAATAATTACAGGTGTATATCATGTTACAAAAATTCTCAACAATCACCAAGCTAGCATTGTATGGTGAAAAAGACATAACGTTTAGGACAATGGAACAGCAAAGCACAAGGATTTAATCTTACGTTCAAAGACCCAAAAACAAAAAAAGGAATAGGTTTTACCCATTAATTGCAGCACATTTTCCTTTTTCTTTTCTTTTTTTTTTCCCCCTCCAGATAACAACTGTAATTTCCATAGAATCTGATAAACAGTAAATCTTACAAGTTCCTTTTAAATTGCATCTATATGAATAAGCTAATCACCTAATTATCATATAACTAAGTGAAACCTATAATTTTAGGGTTGACCTATTAGCCGACAACAACATAAAAGTGCAATTTTGACTATCTAAAGATTAACAGCAATCTTCCAAAGTAAGCACTCCACATAACTTGTAAAGGTTTCAAAAGTTAATATGTTTATTTATTTTTCTTCAATATTGAACTTACCAAAGAATGGCCAAGCAAAAGAGAAAATTTATTGGATCAAGATTATCAAGTCATGATATTTCTAAACAAAAAAAAAAATGTTTATGATGATCCATAGAGTCAGAGGAATCAAAAGGGAATGAGGAACCAAAAGTTAAGAAAACTCACATTGCCTTGAACCATATCTCGACCTGCCCACCAGAGAAAAGCTCCCAAACCCACTATAGGAATTATCACCACCAGGAGCTGGAGGAGAAAAAGCACCATTCCATTAAATCAAACCACATATATTGGTGTCACTGTCAACAGCATAATACCAGATAAGGCAGCAACAGGTAAGGGATACTACTACATGATACAGACCAGAGACAATCCTAAAATTCATTAGCACAAGTAAAACACATATTTGGAAACAGATCAATTATAATCAAGTAAATGTATAATCATACAAGCAAGAAACCTAAAATTGCCCTGGTTCAACTTAACAATCTAGCACTTTAGTTAAAAGGTGTTCTCATATAGCAAGAAAAGTTTTAATAAGCAGCTAAAGGAAAATAGCTTAAACTTTTAACATGATAGCAGAATGCTTTCAATTATCGGCAAGAATGGATCTGAGCAACTTATGATATCAGTTAACACAGTACAAACCATAAAATAGTTATTCGTGTTAGCAATTAGTTGTAAGTTAATGAAAATCCATGTCTAAATGTTTCAAGTTTTTAATATAAACAATTGCACAACAAATTAAAGAACAAAATAAGGCTCCATTTTGGAAAAAGAGAAATGATACACGAAAACTAAGGTGAAACAACATATGCCCAAGCATAGCAGGATGGATAATCCAAGTATGTGATATCCCACCGAAACTGAACCAGTTAATTTCTTAAACATAGGCATATGTACATAAACACAACACATCTAAGTCCTAAGATGCGTACACGTACATGTAGATAAACAAAAACATACGGACAACACAAGTTAAAAATTAAGAGAAGGGAATACCCAAATGGAGACAATAGCATCCAAAACCCAACCAAGCTGCCCAGTCATTGAAAGATAAGTTAACAAAATCGCCAAAGCAAGATTACCCAGAATCCTTGCATTATTACTGTTATCTCCCCCACCACCCCCACCTCCGTTAAATCCAAAACCCTGATTAAACCTCACCAAAACCACTCTTTTCTTCTCACTCTTCAAGCCTACCTCTTTCACCAATAACCCATCATTGCCTCTCTCAAAAAAGCACCACCGTCTCCGCTCCCCAAAAACTCTCAACTTGCAGCTGTTTTGCTTAAAAGAACCCAACTTTATCCTCGATATACAATAATAAGTGTTGGGAATTTTGCAAAAATAACTCTGTAGAGTGTTGAAGGCAGAGAGATTTACGGAGAATTGTAGAGCTGTTGTCATGGCAAAGATGGAAACTTAAAACCTTCAAAATAGACAAGACTATAAATAACTGAATTTGGATTTAAACTGTTTATTTGTTCAACATTGCATGGCCTAATGATAACCCCAAATAGATTCTTCAGAGACCATTTTCAATTTTCTAGCTTTCTCTTGTCTCTCTCCTCTTTCAGATATTAGAATCCATTGAAGCCTGTGGGAGTGTGCCACGTGTGTTTTGGGGTGCGTGTGCGTGTTTGGCCACTTAGCTTCTAGCCCTTGCTCTTTGACAATGACGAGTTGATTTGTCCGATGACTATTAAGTGAAATATTATCTATTCGCCAGTTTCATCCTAACCGTTAACTTTCTAAAATAAAATCACAAAGACTGTAGAGGAACAGAATTTAACCAAAGTTAAGTTGAATTTCGAAGACAGAGTTCTTTTAATTACGAACGATAATGCGTTCAAGTTGAAATACTAAATTTTTATTTGTCAAGTCTCTCAACCGTACCTTTTTGCTTCATCAAAACATTCATTTGTGTTGCATCAGCTAACCTCCAGTAAACTGGGAAATGGTGAAGATTCATTTATGAGGTAAGAATTTTTGAGAAATTTTAAGGCAGCAAAGTGAAAGCATCGGAGATTGATCGGCACAGAACACAACTAAAAATGAGATTCCTGTATGCCAATATTCTGCTCCTTCTATTGATAAGAAGTACACTATGGTCATTGGGTTGATTGGATTAATGGCGCTCTAGAATTGGCAGTTTCTCATGCAAATGCTTATTCATGATGACCATCAATATAACAACACTAATCTCTAGTCTGTGTGGTCTGTCGGCTGGCTTTGGATTTCACTCTTTCTTCTTATCTGGTCTCGCAATTGATGTGTCATATCCATCTCTGTATGGTTTGGCACTGTATGCATACTTTTGGAAAATTGAAAAGAAAACCATCTCCACACACACCAATGCGTTTTGAAGGGCTTCCTCAAGATTCGTCGAGCCAGAAATGATGAGATTTGATTATGCCCAATGCTACAAGAATATCAAGCACAAAACCCTGTAAAACAATTAAAGAAGCTGTTATTTCAACGATTTTCATGTTCAGTGGTAGGTATAGTACCTTAGCGAATAAAGGCAACGGGCTCCCAATTGGTTAAAATCATGGCCACTCAATGATAAATGTTAGGGGTTATCGTTCTTAGGTTACTGCCTTGAAGTCTGGCTTATTTTCTCCCCCTCCTCCTTTACCTGAGGAAGATTTAAACCACAAACTGACTCTAGTACGCACCCTACGGGAGGGTGCTGAAACATTTTGTGAAAGAAAACCCCTTCCGCAATGATGGTTGATTGTTCATACTCAAAACTACAATGATCTGAAATTTACTTTTGGAAGCTTTCTGGAAAATAAGTAAAATATGGCAAAACTTATAATGGCTAGCAAGCCCAAGGAAAAAAATATCTAAATTCATAATACATCAGAAAAATCCTTCAACCATGATCACATAATTGTAGCATAAACTTGTAGTTCAAGGGATAATGACATGAAATTCTTCTAAATTTATAACAGGAATTGGAAAGTGTACGAGTCGAGAAATTAATTACCTGCCAAAAGCAGAAAAAGACAATTCCTTTGATGCACAAAAACTTGGCAAGAGGCTTGTGTGGTTCCAACTCTTTAGCAAATACATGGTAGAAGACCACAAGAGAATACAAAGCCATTGACACAGAAATGTTAAGAATTATCGTGAATGTCCAGCTAATCCAACTGGAATAAAACCCAAGAAGTTGAAGAGTGATCATCAAGATGGAGCAGACAGGGCGGATGACAACAAACTGCCATGTCCAGTACTTGAGAAGCTTCAACGTATGATGGTTCAAACGAGCTGTGTGAGGCTGCAATTGACAGGAACAACCAGTTAATACTTGAACATGGGCCATAAAATATGCAATATACAAAATATTGACAGGATGTAGCTTGTCTGCAAGATGCAAGCAAAAAATTAGTTGAATAGAAACATCTTCCACAATCTACCATTGTGAAAAACAAAAAGAAAGTGTTTGGCTCTATATAGGCAGCTGGTCAAAGTTATCAAGCTAGATATCTTAGACAATGATTCGAGCTTAACAACCAAATCAATCAACTGTTGTCCAGTACTTTTAACCTCTCATAATAAAAGGAAATGCCAGAAATGGGCAAGGTTTAGCATAAGCATCTAGTTATTAACTTCATTGAATCACTAGGTAAGCCAATAGCACTAAAAAATAAGCCATTTTGAAGAATGTAGAAGACATAACAATGCCTTGGCCAAGGAACAATTCAATAAACCCAATCTTCTCTGAAAAAAAAGAAAAAAAAGGGGGGGTGGGTTTGGAAATGGGGTGAGGAAACTCAGATTTCAACTTTCAACAATGTCCAACACCAATTTCCAGTACTATTAGAGGAAAAACAACCATATTCAGAAATAACAAAAATAAATGAAGGTTTATCTTTAACAACCCTTAATGCAATGAGTGAAAATGCAATATGATGATAAAGTTCTATAGCTTCTCAAATGTGTATGTCCCCTTTTTCTAGCATTTTCAGAGATACAAAAACCAGTAATTAAGAAGAACATTCCCTCACCTGAAAAAGAGTCATTGGAAATGAATGGTGAATGTCCCTTCCTTTGATCTCATCTGGCACTATGTTTTTGCTTATTGATCTATTCAAGTAGCTGTACAACAAAGCCAAGAACTTGGCTATCACCTGCAGAAATTAGTAGCAATTCAATGAATTGCTAGTGAAACATCCATCCAATAAAAATTTGATTTACTGATTACCAAATAACTTATAAGAAGTTCAATTTTTTATTGAACGAACTTTTTACTAACCAAGGCCTCACAACATTCCTTAACCGACTCCAAGAACATAAAAAATGCTTTGCTGCCCCGAAAATCGATCAAACCGACATAAGAGTCAATAGCATAAATTGGTGCCATTAGAATGATAATTATTATGGCTTTTTGCTCCTTTGGCTTCTTCCAACTAAATATATGTTCTGTCAGAAGCTGCATTGAGAAATGCATAGTAAACATCACACAAACAGTGGATGCCATCAAAGTGAGTTGTCCGGGATTCATTGTAGCTGTAACTCTTGTTGATCCTGCAGAAAATTCAGAATTAGGACCAGCAGAAGGGAGTAACTTTTTCATGTTCTAAGAGTGCTACTACCAAGGTCTTACCTGATGAATAAGCACATAGAAAATATCAAGAGAAGTGAAACATGTAGTGTTTTAGGGTATCAAATATAGCATTTGTTCTCTACACTCTTCAGGTCCTAAAATGATGACCAAATCAATTTCCAAGTTCTCTACCCAGATAACTAATAATCAAAATACCATTATAACCATTTTTGCTCTACCAATCCCCAAAATCAAAAGATGTAAAGGAAGTTTAATGTTCACTTTGTAAATCCTCCTCCTTTTGTCTCCAGTACTGGTTTAACTTAATGTCCTCGTGAACTAAATGTTGCAAGGTCTCAACGTAACTTACATTGTACATTTTCTTTTATTTGACTGCAAGCTGTCCTAATTTGGTAATCATTTAAACAGTAATTTCATATACATCACTGCCAGCCTTGCTAAGAAGAAATTTGTATACATTAGCACAGAGACATTCCAATTTCTTCAAAAATCAGACCGATAACGATATCAATAAATCTCTGAACACTCTCAATCTAATACATGTCAAACTACAATCACAGTTTCAAGTTGCCACTCCTAATAAATCAGCTACTAAATGAACTTTAAATAACCACAATAACCATAATTGTAACTGAATCAAAGATTAATTCATAATTCCACACAGAATATTCACAAACTAACTAAGTTATATTAGAAACTTAAAGCAAATAAAGAAACTTTCAAACTTGAGCATATTTTGCTACGAACTCAGATCTTAGATTTTGAAATGGTAGCTTAGATTATCTTTGAAGATGAAGAGAATGGTGAAAGGAAACCGAAAATGAAAAGTAGCGGAACTTCTCTCCGTTGAAGAGAAGAAGGCATTTCTCGTGTCTTTTTGTTCATTGCGGACATGCAAGTAACCAAACAGGATAAAAAAATGAGATTGAAGATCAGCGGTAACTTACACAGTTCAATGTTGCTTCGGTTGACAGTAAAAGAGTGTTCTATGTAAGAATGATGTACGTGATCCGAGTACCAACTTGAATGTAAAGGTATGATACAGTGTACGTGTGTCTATTTAAGCAAATGTCTGTTGAGAAGTCTCGTTATACTTAATAGTTATATAACTTAAACGAGAAAACTCTCCCAACTTGCGGGGATAGCTCAGTTGGGAGAGCGTCAGACTGAAGATCTGAAGGTCACGTGTTCGATCCACGTTCACCGCAAAATTATTAAATAATTTCTCCTTCGAAAACGATGCCGTTTCTCTTTCTTTTAAATATTTCCACTTTTATTTTAATATTATGTCTAACATTTTATACAAGTAAATTCTGGAACCATACATATATAAAACCAATGGCAACATTGGAAGAATCATAAATTTATTCTAAATTATTCCACACACCCACAATTAAAAAAAAAAAAAACCATGTGAGTAAACATTCAATACGACCTTCATATTAAATACATCAACAATACCAATATTATTATATATTACAGCAAAAAGTTCCAAATGTTCAACACTGCCTCCGCAGTCTCACAATACTCAGTCTAAAGATGCCAGCTGCCACATTGCCGTGACTCCTCCCACCGGTGTAATTTGGTTCCAAAACTGATCTTTCTACGAATAGTCTCAGCTGCAAAACTCAGGTTCTTTTCTTGTCAAAATCCGAGGTAGAGGAAGACAACAGTTATCCAACTGTTCTGGTTCTTTCAATTCAATAACCTGAGCAACCGAGAACACGATTCAATATTCTAACATAATAAACATACCTATCAGCAAGTGTAACTACCAAACCTTGAGATTACAACAAGTTGGTAAACGTTGCAATAATTTTCTGTGAGAATTCAGAATCTGCTTGGAGAAACAGGAAGCTGCGTAGAAGTTAAACATGCGAGCAAATTAATAACAAATATGATCAAACAATAACAAACAAATTAATGCACCTCATCAATACATGTGTAGTTTAGAAAGCTTTCTAATAAATGTACCGACTTCCTCCCACTCGTAACCTAATATGAAAGCCAAAAAAATTCAGGGAATCCAAATTGGACAAAATCCTTGAATCATCAAGTATTAGTGACTTGGAGAAGATACCTGAAACCAACAATCTTAAAAGGAATAATTCTGTGAGTTTTGGGCAATGTAGCAGCAGATGACTAAAGTCCTTGGGGAAAATGATACTGACCATTGAATCATGCTCTCCATCTCTGGAAAACAAAAATAATCAGGAAATCTAGAAGTCCATCGCGTGTGTACAATCGAGCGTGCATTTTAATTGCCACCAAGTAATTGCAAGTAAATAATCAAGAGGGTAAACTACCAAGTAATTGGAATGATAAAAAAAATTAAAGACCAAAATAATCCCATTATTATGTGCCAAATAATAGTTCCAAATTCAGTGGATCCCCAATCTAATCATGACTTCTTTTCAGTAAAAAGTGAGATGAAGATACATTGTGAACCTTGACTTCGCCACTGGTGTAATTTAATTCCATAATTGAACCCCTGGCATAGTTAAGCATATCAACAATTATCTTCGCCAAGACTTTCATTTCCTACGACAGTCTCAGCAGCTCTATTTGTTTGTTTGCTCTCAAAAATGTATACATTCTAATACATTTTAAGCATGGAGGAACACAGAGAGAATCTGGTTCTGGCTTCAGTTCAGAGCGGCCTTGAAGAGAAAGATAAAGGAGTAGGCAAGCTTCTTCTTTAACAAGAGCACCGTTACCACCATAAAATTGGAAGTCTAAATTCTTGAGATAGCAAAAAGTTGATAGTTGATGCATTGGATTTCTTTTAGATTTCAAACGCTGCGTGCATGAACCAAGTTATTGCGGGCATTGGTACTTCATCTGAAAAATGAATGCAGAAATAACAAAGATGGTCTGAGAATAAAGATATGTACCATACCTGAATAGCTAACAAGTAGGAGAGAGCAAGATACTTAACATTGAAATCTTTCAGATTGTACTAACAATTTCATCACAGGAAGGCCCAATCAAAAATCCAAGATCCGTCTCATCCAAATTGGGAAAAATCCCTGAATTTTCAACTACATGTGAACTTGGAGAAGATTCATCAGCACAGCAACAATGTAAAACTAAGTATTTAAGATTTGGGGTTTTGAGTAGTTAATGAAAAAAATTGTTGGCAATAGTGATTGTGTAGAAATGCATGCTCTTCATCTTTGGGAAACAAAAATAGCCAGGAAACCGAAATGATGATAACACTCTGAAACTGCAAATTTAGTGCCACCAAAGAATTGCAAGTAAATAGACAGGAAGGCAAACTGGCAACTCTAAACGGAGTTCGAATCCAGCTTCTGAACTCCAGCACTTACTGCAACACTAGTCGATGCATTAATTTGTTAAGAAACATCAAAACTAACTTGGAGTTGCATTTAAAGTCGAACTTTGGTTATATTGTCATGGTGTATTTCAACAAATTCTTCAGGAAATTCGTAGATTTTTCCTCAGATTCTACAAGTTCAATGTTAAGATAGGAAAGAGAAATCCATGACTTTTGCCACTGCTTTGACAGAATGCTGGTTTTTACAACATCTTTTGTCGGAAGAAAGAAGAAGATGCGTGATAAAGAATTGATTCGTGCGAACGTCTTATTCTATCCGAATAATGGTACAGTTGTTGCTGCTTCTGCTTCTTATGGGTTTTCAGCATGTTCATGGGGTTTGGCCTCCATCCTACTTAACAACTATCACAACATTCTCAGTTCGTTGTCTGCTAAAAGATGAACATAAGAGCAGATGATAAAAGAAAAACTAACTGCAGATATTAAACACTTCGTCCCAATTATTTAAACTAAAATTAAAGATGTTGATAGATTAATTTTCAAGAACCAAAGTTGCTCTAAAGAATTTAGAAAATTTTTTAATGCCTATGTATAAATCTAAGATTTATTTAAAATTTCAAACAGATTATTGAAGAACAAAGGTTACCTTGCCGAAAAGACAAGAATTATTAAAGTTACTTTAATTTAAATGTTTTATGAAATTTTATAAAGAAACTATCTTAAATGCTAAACAACAATTTAGTTTGTTTATGGAAGATGTCTAGTGTAGATCAATTATTAAATTAAATTATGTTATGATAATTTGAAACAGCTATTATATTTTTCTAGGTGGGGTCGAGAAAAAATTGGAGAAATGAACTGAACTCATGGAATCAAACCAAACTAATCTATTCAGTTCTGTTTTAAATACCTTTGGCTCGATTTTCCATTTCATTCAGATAAATTCAATTTGATTTGCTTAGTCATTTAAGATCATTTTAAGTCTTGCTTGTTTTGTAATTTGTACCAAATTTATTCTAAATTACAATAAAATATGAAGTGCATGCTCAATTATATTTTTAATAATAAAGAAGAATTTAAAATAATAACATCATATCATTTTGTCACAACGTCTTATTTAGTTGTAACTGCTAATTTTAATTAAGGTAATTTTATTATATATTTGACTTTTCTTTAACTCATTTATTTTCTTATATATTTAGGTGTCATTGAATATTTAATACCAATCTTGGTCAATTCACAAGAGACTATCTTGACCTATTAAGATTCATTTGTTAGGTAGAAATTTAATGCTTCTTGTATTTATGAAAATTTTATTTCTTTTTTCTCGAGGTTTGTAAATCTTAATCACTAGCTTAGATGGGAGGGACTGAAAATTTTCTAGATTACACCATAATCTGTTGTTATAAGAGCAGCTTTGAGCAAATAAAAGAGTCTCTACACATCGCCTTTTGCTAATAATCATTAGAGGTAAATTTTCATATTCTTGTATTTTATTTCAAATTTTATGTAAATTTTTGTTATCATGAAAAAATAAGTTAATTAATTTTATTAATAAAATTACCATTTGATGTATTTACATAAAAATTAGATTTAAAGATTAGAAAAAAAAAATCCTCAGGGTAAATTTTAAATTAATTTATATTTTGCGTTTATATTCTTTATGACATGCATCATATATAAAGATTGAAATATCATTTGTGTTTCAATTAAATTTTGTTTGACTATAATTTATTTTTTTTGGTGATATTCACATAGTGTGTGTATGCACGCACACATGCGCATGTTTTCGTTTGATTTATTTTTTTAGTATGTAGGATATTATAGATATTGATCCTAAAGGAAATACATATTTCAAGTACAATACATATATGTTAATCGATTCTCAGTGAATAATAACTAAAGCTCATAATCTTAAAATAAATGTCACCATGTTCTAAGATTTCATATCATATTGTCTAAATTCTTAATGCCACCATGTTCTAAGATTTCATACATATTATCTAAATTCTTAATGCCACCATGTTCTAAGATTTCATACATATTGTCTAAATTCTTGCAAGACATTTATGTAATTCGTGGATTCTCATTCTTATTCTATTGGTTCTTTTCCTTTTCAAGATAGTGATATTACTGTATTTTATGCATTTTATAAATTCCTATTAGAACATCTCTCGTAATTTCTAATATGTCTGTCTATTAGCAAGGAATAATATCTGCAATCTCAGGCCACTGAAGATCCGATTTGAGGTATAATCCTTGTCCTTGTAACTTCCTCTTAAAGTATGATAAATTTCTACAATAATCATGTGTGTGTGTGTGTGTGTGTATCAAATCAATAGGCACTGTTAAGGGATAACTTGTTTGTTGATCTCCTTTATCAATTCGTATTTATTTATTTTACATAATAGTGTGTGTGTGTGTGTGTGTGTGTGTGTGTGTGGCCAGATATGGGTTGCCTCTCAATGTCGGTTTTCATTCACATTCCTACAAATATAAACAGTCCCATGTCTGTCATTATTTGTGCAATAGTTTTCAGCTCCTGGTCGCTTTACTTAATTCAGATAGAAGCACAGTTTCGTTTCTCTTTCGAATCCTAAACCGAGGGGTATCATTATAGCATGTAATGTATCTGTAATAGAATTGAAAATGTTGGTCAGAATGCTATGATATTTTGCATTTCAATTTTATTAAAACTTTTCGATTTCTGTTTTATCTCTTTGTATGCTCTTGCATATTGTTTCCTACACATACATGCATCTACTATTTTTCATTCATGTATTTTGTGATTATGTGATGTCATGACTCTGTATTACAATGTGGATGTCCACAGGAGTAAGAAGTTACATTTCTCAGTAGAGGAACGCCAAAAGAAACACAATCAAGTAATACTAAAGAAAACAACACAAATATCGGCATATATCTCTGTGTTGTACACGATTTATCACATTAGCAAATGAATGAATCGTGTGGAAAATACATATTTATGATAGAACAGCAGAGATAGAAGCTTGCAACAAGAAGACATAGAAATATAGTAAAAAGTCTAAGTAAATCTATTGTAAGCACTAGTACTCATAGATAAATTCTTTCCTTAAGGAGTTACCTCAACCCTATTGCTTCATATTATGCAACTCCAAAGTTCGAAGTTTAGAAGTTTCTCTCTAATCAAATAAAGCCAAGACAATTGTCTGTCTTCTTTTGGACACATCTCTCTTGTCCTCCACGTTTTAGCTGGCATTTTCATGCTTGTTGACATGTTTTTGAAGAGAGGTCTTTCGGTTTCTTTATTTTGTACCCACTCAAGAAATTGTTTGCGTTTAATTGTAAACATATATAAAACGTTGTTATTGAGGATCCCAGTTGTTTTCTTTGTGTATAATTACAGCTACCAATTAAACTTTAAAACCCTAAAAGTCTTGGCTGATCGATTTGCTTCTCTCAAATTCAAAAGGAAAACACTCATTGTTGCTAGGTTTTGAAGCTGCTTCAACAATGTTTGGCAAAAAAGAAATTAACGACTTGAAGGTTCTGAAGAGAGGATACAACTACGTTGAGGTTCGATGCGGCTGCAGAAGTCGAAAGTACAGTGATACCATCGGAAAACCAAAGATTTTTCGGAGTGGCAAATTTCTTATTGACTGTGAATGCTCAACAGACTGCCCAGAAAGTAAATCTATCCCCCTCTCTCTCTCTAGAACATCAATTTTTCTTGGCTATTTCTTCTAAATATGGTTTTAATAATTATTAATATATACATGCTCATACAATTCAGAAGGAAATTTTTTTTTTTTTTTTCTAATTTCATGTTTGTGTAAGAAGTCAGGTGAGATTTGGAGCTGTGTGAAAATTTTTTAAAAAATGAAATGAAATATATACATGTTCAATTAGCTAAAAACAATTTCTATATCTAGTTTGGTTTCTAAATCCAGACATCTTTATGCTTGATGATTATGTACTTGTAATATAGTAGGCATTTGCATATCATACATAGCTCTTCACGTACTTGAAGTCATGTTACTCTTCCAATTGGAAACATGGTAAAATTTACAAGCCGTTAAACTACTATCATTGTCTACACAATTAGGCGTCATAATTAAAGTTTTTTTTGTTAAAATTTAAGGGTCTTTTACTTCTTTTTTCCGAAAAAAAAAAAACTTTGAATCTTGTATGTTGTTTTGTGTTGCTCTATCTATAGGTCGTATACTGAAGCCTACTTTCTCGGTTTAGATTTCTACCTTGTGTTTGTAAATAGTAAACCTCTGTAGGGCATACAAAACTCTGCTATATATTTTCGTGGCAAGTAGAAAACTAACAATATATAAAGTGGAAGCAATGACGAATAGGAATAGACATAACCATGCAATAATAAGGTCTTAACTAAATATAAAAGGAAATTAATGTGTGTGCTTAAGGTATAAAAGAAGGCACGCTCTTGTATTGTTCAAGGTGAATATGTTATCCATGGCTTTTTCTGACAGAGAGGGAAATAGGAAATGGACCAGCCATATCTGGGTCTTGATCAATGACGAGAAAGTCCCTCTTCATAAGACTCTTCTGCTCAAGTACTACAAAAATGCAACAAATGAGGCCTCCTTAAGCAGCCGTGGTAAGCGAACTTTTCGTCGCGATGAATTCATGCGCTGTGCAAGATACAAGAAGCAGCGCAGGTTTGATCTTCGAAACAAAGAAGAATGCAGGATTTACCATGATGCTGTGAGAGCCAGGAGGTGGAAGTGTGCCGTCTGGCCATATGACAAGTAAGTTGATATAACCCTCTACTTGTTCAAAGAAAAGTTTTATTCACTAAATATATAATGTTACACAAGACATATAAAAGTACTTTCAAGTGCTTTCTTGACTCAAAATTATGGTTTCTGAAATTACATTCTTCCAAGTAGCTTTTAAGAAAGTACTTCTGCTTGTAACAGGCCAAGAAAGGAGAAAAAAGTTTGAAACTTCTTGAGATTACACCAGTCTGTCTGTAAATGCACTTTATCTTTTACTGATAAAAGCATATAATATTTTTTTAAGACTAACCTGTGATGATGAAGAAGAGAGAGCTAGTCGCATAAACTGCAAAGGCTGTCCTCGGTTTCCAACCTGTGAAGGTTGCAGCGCCTGCGTGTGTGTTGGGTGCTTCAAGGACTGCAAATTCCGCATCTGTGCTGATTTCATGAAGTATGCTGATCCTACTAATTAGGCGCCAGCGCACTCATCATTGCTGCTCCTTTAATTTTGCTTGACAAATACTTTGCGCAGCAGAATGGTGGCTTGAGACATTCTAATTTCTCTGTTAGAATGTTTTCGGTAAGACTTTGAATTCGTCGTCTTTTTTTTATTATTATTATTTTGTTTCCAATAACAGTAACCAGATGGACGAGGGCGAGATTTGTGCTTGGTGTGCACCTGTTCCTTTATGAACCTACGTGAATTTGCAATAACTTCTATGTAGTTTTCTTGTTTGGTTTTCGTCGTTATTACTTGCCTTTTGAGATCATTTTATTGACTAGATGTAACGTTTGGTTTGAATACAGATGGATCCTAATTGATCTGAGACTAGGAACAAATCTTATTTTAACCAAACTTCAACAAATGTCATAGTGATAATCCTTCATTTAATTCACCATTGGTGCGAAACCAGTTTTTCCGGGTTTTGGATGGGTAGGTTAGTGTATTCAACCAGCACAACGCCTAGGAAATTACGTTATTTTCTCTTAATTTTTTTTTTCTGAATTTTGTACTCTTACCCTCCAACATTCTCCCCCTTTCTATTCTAAATCAACCACTTAGGAAAAGAAAAATTTTATAGAAGAAAATGTATTGCGGTAATATAGATGCATTTGCAGGGATAAAAACACACATGAAATTACAATAGTCTCTACAATGGAGTTTATAAGCTACAAACTGCTTGCGGAAAATGTCTTTGACCTACACAGCTGCATTGGGGACCAACAGTTACCAAGTTGGTCACTGCCACCAAAATTTCTTCTACAACAAACAAACAAATGAGCTCTCCCAGTCAAAACTCCAAGAAACTTATTTCCCTTGAAGTTAATGAATAACCCATGGATTGATTATGTACAAAAATTTGCATGAGAGGGAAACCCACTGACAACTTTCAGCACTCCATACTTGAGCATACAGTACTTGCATTTGCTGATAGCATTGCGTGTCTACATGATAATTTGTTGTTGTCCAGTAGCAATGCGATTCCTACCCCTCCCTCTTCGTGCATTAGCAATACTAGTAATCAAAGAACTACCTGCAGTTCCTAAGGCACTAGGTCCCATTAGCTTCAATCCGAGATTCTTAATCAAATAAGACAACTTACTTTCATTCCCTCCAGTC
>CP135553.1:1337132-1387132 GCA_032402905.1 Khaya senegalensis | reverse complement strand
CAACATAAGAATATTATAATATAAAAAGGAAGAGTACCTGGTTCTGGTGGGAGTGAGTTGGAAGAGAGCATAATCAAGACGAGTTCTCGAGTCCATGAAGAGAGAAAGAGAGAGTTTCTGTACTCTGTACTCTGTGGAGTTCTCAAGAGAATCGTTCGGAATTTCAAAGCTTCAGGTTCTAATTACTGAGAATTCTCTTAAGATTTTTTTCCTGCATGTTACTTATCTTCTCGGTTTAGTGTCTCTGCAAAAAGTGTCTACTCTTTTGCACTGCACAAGGGGGGAGAGAGAATGCAAGTAACAGCAGGTGGGTGATGATTTTGAGTTACGGATCAGACGGAGGATTTTGGCCATTTTTTTAAATGTGGGTCCATTCGAACGAATCTAAGGTAAGTTTGATTTTGATATTCTGCTTACACACAGTATGATTTCTAAGATGTAATGACAATGTTGGTTGAGATGTCATTTATTTCTTTGCTGCTTATGCTAACCTTGTCTTCACAGAGAGCAGAGAACTCTCGCTTCTGCTTCGTTGTCACTGTCTGTTCCTCACAATGACTGCAGTAGTTGGGTGAGGAAGTGGGTAAAGTCACAGTTTCGAATGTTGCCAACTGCAAGGAAGCTAGATTTCAACCATATCAAGAAAGAATATTCCAAGCGCATTTTATTTAACACTTGAACATTAATTACATTCCCATGTTGGAGTTAAAACCATGACAATTTGGCTATTTAACTATGATCCAAAAGTGTTCATGAGATCATAATATAATCATACCATGTAAATATTAATCAATCATCAAAAATATTTTGAAGTTTGTAAATGTTGTCTTTTGAGTTTCCAAATCGTATGCACTAATTATGAAAGACCAGGAAGCTTTTTTACGTATGCCATTGTTCTTAATAATTGGATTGAACCTAGCAAATTATATGTCTATCAAGGAAATTGATTTCTTGATGATAAATCTTATTCCACATTGGTCGACATCCATGCTTAATAATGAGCCATGACCTTAGTTTAATCTTATTTGTTGGTTCAAAAATAGCTTTCTTTGAACATATATGTCACTTTTGAGGGGTCATATTGATTGATTTTCCTTACATTTTACTTCTACTTTCTCTCATAAAGTACTTGTTAGCTTCAATCCAACCACAGTTGCCACTCAAGATAAGGCAATTATTAATTAGATTTCAATTATTGTGGGTTGTTGTAGAGAGCTGTTCACGATATACCCAACAAGTTATTATTGACCCCGATATATATTGTATCCACCGTCTGTAAAATTATTACTTACCTTCAATATCATGAAAAAAAAAGTTTTTCTCTAACTTCAATTTTCAGGCACTTCACAGTTTCTGTGCCTGTTGGTTGAGCGAAAGCTGGAAACATGTGAAATTTATCATATTTTCTTTAACTTCTTTGAATTAGTTGGAGGATTTGATTTAAGAACTCATTCGTGAACCAAGGTTAACCGCGAAAGCAAAGAAATCTTTCTTTGATTTTACTGGCCAGGAAAAGAAAATGTGTT
Source organism: Khaya senegalensis (assembly GCA_032402905.1). Taxonomy (NCBI): domain Eukaryota; kingdom Viridiplantae; phylum Streptophyta; class Magnoliopsida; order Sapindales; family Meliaceae; genus Khaya; species Khaya senegalensis. The sequence continues at coordinate 1,385,606 of CP135553.1, read as the reverse complement.
GGCATATGTATGTTACAAATTGTTAATTGGGTGGAGGAGAATTGGGATAAAGCAACTATATATTATTAACTTGCATTAGCTGGAAATGCTATGACATTTTGTCCATGATTATGATTACCAAACAGCAATCGTGTGTATGCGTGCGTGTGTGCGTGTGTATTACCAGGTCCCTTCATTTCTCTGTATAAATTATCTTAATTTGTCTATTGATATGAAGTTGCAACCACTGCCACTACCGTTCAAGCAAAAGATTATTCAACAGAAAGGACGAAGGGCATCACATACACAATATATATATATATATATAAAATGGAATGGATTTCTAATAGTCTTGTAAGACCTTAACATCTCAACTGCCATTCAATTTTAAAATTTCAACAATTTTAAAGAGGCAATCACATTTCATATCAGTGTATGTATATGTGTATATATATATATATTCTTAGTTTAAACTTAATTATATTGTACCACGTCAAACTCTTTTGAATGAATCATCAGTCTAATCAAAATAGATAAACATAGAAGCCATCTAAGCAGGCCTTGGTTCATTATCAAATAACATGAAGGACGAAAGAATTACATTGTTTTTTATAGTTGGTAAGGTGGCCTGAATTTGTAAAAGTTTACCTACCTACTTGACTGACTATGATTAACAATATATATTATTAACATTGCAAACATATTCATTGTTGGGGTTCTCATTTATGTTAAGTTATAAGAACATATTTTTTTGCGTAATGCTTAAAAATACATTAAAATTATATATAATCAATAAATATTGGATCAAAAACCCCATTTGACTTCATCAACCCATGCTCTGCCGACCAACGACCAAATTTTCATTTTTAATTATACAGTTGAATATATATGTACTTATATGACTCTCGCATAATTCTATTTCTATTCCTTTGCTTGCCAATAATATGCTGCAGTTCCCGTTTGGTGCAATCATGGACTTACTTCGCGGATTACCAGTAAAGTCTCTCCAGCGGTTCAGGTGGATATCGAAGCTAATTTGTTCCTTAATTGACAGCCAGGAATTCACAATCATTCATCTCAAACGTTCCTTTGAATCAACTCCAATCTTAACCTCATTATTTCATATACATGGGAAAATACCAATTTCTTATCTGCAAGATTGGATTCCCTGGATAATACTGCTGTAGGACATGATCATCATCCACTTATTCCAGAAACCAGGATTATTGGTTGTTTCAATGGATTATTTGCTCTATCATATCTCGATGGACGCATAGCTTTGTGTAATCCATCAACCAATAAACAACAAATATTACCCAAGTTTTGGAATGATTTAATAAATTTTTAGATTCTTATAATGATGGGTTTGGTTATGAAATTAGGATACTTTCCTAATTTTTTTTTCTCCTGTCACTTTTAATAAGATAATAATATATTGTATAATTAATAATGAACAGTTTAAATTGTATTTTAACAAAATTATAAATTAATTTGATATTTTATGATATAAACTAAAAATTCATTTATTATTAATAGTGTTAGATATAAACATTTGCTTAAAGTAAAGAGAGAAAGACTAAAAAAGTATCCAATCCTTGATTATGACGCTGCCAATGATGACTACAAATTTGTAAAAGTCATAGTATTATCCTGAATATTCTGCTGAAGTTGTTATTTATAGTTTTAAAATAATTCTTGGAGACAGAATAAGGAGTTGCCTGTCATTTTTTCGGCCCTCAAATGCAAGGTACTCTGGTAGAAGGGGTTCTGCATTGGTTGGCAGAGCAAATTCTTCAAGATCATCGTGAGGATGTAATTTATTATTGGGAAGACAATTATATGATCCTTGCATTTAATCTAGAGAGTGGTGAACTATACCAAGTGCCATTCATACCTCCTTCACAGGAGTTAAACATAGTAGGTTGTGAGCATTTATATGTTTTTGAAGGATGTCTATCTGTAACCGGCTATTATCATTATTCGAAAACTTTCAATATATGGGGTAATGAAGGAATATGCAGGAGTTAAAACAATGGATATTTTAAGGTTTTTTTTTTTTTGTGTTTTTTAAGTTCTATTTAATATTTATTTTATATATTTCAACATTTTTTTGTTTGCTTCAAATTTTATAAAGAATGTTTCAAAATCCTTTCACACATAAAACAAAAAGGAGGCAAGAGTACCCTTGGGTACCATAGCCAAGTCTACAATTTGTTGGTTCAACTTAGAGAACCCGAGGGAGACTAGTATCGTGCTTCATGATGCTCACTGTCCATACATTTGCGTGGAAATTCTCGTTCCACTTCATCCTCAAACGGAAATAGCGACCTGTTTTACAGGCAGATCACGAGGAAGAACAAGTTAGAGAAGATGATCAGCTAATCTAAATCTGATATTGACGAAGTTATAATATTTTTCCTCACCAAGTGATAAATTGTATTAGATCACATGTAGAATTGCCAGCAGTGTTTTTATTAACCTTAAATTTAAACCAATGTAAAATCTAAATATATCTAAATATATAAATTTAAATAATTAATTTTGAATAATATATTTTTTTTATCACAATATTTTAATATTAATTCTTAAAAACTTATTATTTAACATATCACGTTCTTACATATGATTAGATACATTACTCTTTAAGAAAATAAATAAAATTTATAAGTATTTTTATATGAACTCATTCATTATTATATTGTTATATTAATTCTCAAGAGAGTATAAAATAAATTATATAAAATATGTGATAAGAAGATAATATTGTTTTAAAAAAATTAAAGTGAATTTTGATAATTTTTTTAAAAATAGTATAAATTAAATAATATTGATTTAATTTATAAATACAATGAATTATATATGATTTATATATATATATTTTAAATTATTTATAATACCTATTTAATTAGTCGCACATATTGTACTGTAAGAAAAATAAAACAAAGAGTTGTGGAGTAATCTTTCAAAGAACGAGGAAGGTGGGCAAGTATTAAATAATAATATTCTCATGGGTGGCAGCCCAACAAGTGGGTGGAAAAATGGAAATTTTGTCGTCAAAAGAGGTCCATATCACATGTTATTATATGAAATAAAGTGTGTTTGTTTAGAAGGAAAAGTCAAGAACGTGGTTTAAGGGTCAAGAATTTTCAAAATCTAAGCACGAAAACATGGATTCGGACAGTCAATGTTATTTCTTCTATTTCAATATAAATTCTGTCAAATCAAGCACCCGGTTAATCGTTGATGGTCAATCTTCTTCCATACATTAATTCCTCGTTCAAAATCAACTCGGAAACTCAGCAGCAAAGTTCCATTAATTAAACCAAATTGCACCCTAGAGCTTCTATAAATATAATAAATCTTATCAACAAGGAACCAAAGCATATAACAAAAAAATTTACTGAGTCTGAAAATACCCAAAAACAGAGAAAACGAAAGCCATGAATCGTTCATCAGTCATGAACTTGCAACGCCATTTTCTGCGCCAAAATTATCAAAATCAATTGAGAAATCGTGTTCTCAAGCCATGCGATGTGTTCATTAACCACAGAGGTATTGACACAAAGAGAACGGTATCCACCTTGCTTTACGATCATCTTTCTCGGTTGAATATACGTGCGTTCTTGGATAACAAGAACATGAAGCCAGGAGACAAATTATTCGATAACATCAACACTGCCATCAGGAATTGTAAGATTGGTATTACGGTTTTTTCGCCTACTTATTGCCAATCGTACTTCTGTCTTCATGAACTTGCTCTTATCATGGAGACGAAAAAGAAGGTTATTCCAATATTCTGTGACATAAAGCCCTCGGAACTTCGTGTTCTCGACAATGGAAAATGTTCGGCCGAGGAGATTCGGAGGTTTAGCCGGGCGCTTGAAGAGGCTAAATACACCGTTGGGCTTACGTTCGACTCATTGAAAGGGTATGCTTATATATATTAGTTAACTTCTTGTCTTTCTGATATTTTAGTTATATTTTCTCAGAAAATTATGGGTTTATTTTATTGATATATTTTCTTAATGGTTTACAGGAACTGGTCGGATGTTGTGACAAATGCCTCGGACATAGTCATCGAAAGCTTAATGGAGCTCGAGACTGAAGAGCAGATGAGGCCGCGGCGCCGACAGAACACTCAGTTGCCTATGTAACACACGGATTGAAGCTACATCAATAATGAAGGAATCATCAATTCAGTGCCGAGATCTAGCCAGCTCGTCTTCTTCACTTCTGCCGATGATCATCATCAGTCTGCATTATTCAGTTTCTGATAACAGTCCATTTAACATCATTCGTTTATTTTTTCGTTTTTAATTCTTTGGAGTCGTTTGTTCAATAAGATCAACCTGAATTCGAGGTTCTCTAGTTTCATTTGTACATTAATTTATTGTAACAATAAATTTTCTATGCTGATAATGTTCCCGTGATTCTGTAATTAATAAAATACCTCTGAATTTCTTCAATTGTTTTCCTTCCTAATTCTCATATTGCATTTAATTTGGTTTTTTTTTGAACACATAATAAAGTTTTATATACCAAGATTGAATGTTACAAGCATAATTGGATTTTGTAGACAGCCAATATTCGTCGTGTTCTCCAAGTTTTAAGTTCAAAATTGTAATTGAAAATCTAAGTTGTTGTTTGATTATGTTTTTAAAAATTAACAAAAATAATGAGAAATATATTTTATTATAATTTATTTTTAATAATAAAATAAGGTATTATTTTTTAAATTTTAACTAAAATGTAGAAAATGAAATTTTGATGTTTTTCACTATTTTTAGAACAATATTTTTAATAATTATTACAACCTTTTTTTAAAATAATTATTTACTCATTTTTAAAAATAATATCAAACATGTTTTTACAATTTTTTATTTCAAAAAAAATATTTTAACAAACATTACCAAAGACAAAATTGTAGGCTCACAAAATTTTTTTAAGTCATAGTCTTTTTCTTTTATAGTTTTAATTCTTTAACTTAAAAAATAAATATTTTATTCTTTTAATTTACCAATTTCTTTTAAAAGAAAATTGGGCTCTTTCACATTATCATTTTATCATTAAAACCTTAAAATTTATATCGTTAATATTTTTTTCATTAATTTATCAATACATATATATATATATGTATATATTTAAATTTGACTTCTTTTATTTTATTGTTTTGTACTTTGAATTTTAGGTGACCGAACACGTCTTTATTCTTAATATTTTTATTTTTAAAAATAATCAAAAACATAATTTTAAGAACATTATCAAAAGCACCATAATTTTATTTCGGGTAAATTTTGGTAATTTTTGGAATTATGTTAAAAATATAAGTTTATTAATTACATAAAAAAAAATTGGATGGAATTAGTGGCGCCCCCGTTTAATAGCAATCTTATAAGTTGGATCAGTTTCGGGTTTGGTTGAATATACTTGATCCTATGCTTAACCCGATTAGATTTTGATTTGGTCAATTTTGACTTGGATAATAAATACTCGACACAAAAAGGACATGTTAATAGTCTGAGGCAAGACAAGATGCTGCTTCTCACTGTTACATTGCACGAGCTGAATTCCATAACCAGGTTGTATCCACTCTCTCCTTTGCTTTAACTACCATTATTGTCTCAATTTGTAACAAATAAATGATATTTTAGCCTTTGTCAAACAACATGAATGTCGGATTATTGCAATTGAAAACACAAGCAAGTTGTAATTAACCTCATTATGCCACTAAATTAGGTAAATAATCCAGCTTTAATCGTTTTGCCTTACATAATTTCTCAGAATTAGAGTTTTCTGAGTGTTAACATCAGTCATACAAGAGAGAGAGAGAGAGAGAGAAATTCTCAAGATCTTGAACTACTTATTCTTCTTTCTCAATCACAACTCTAGAGAGTTAACATCCCTTACAGGTTAGAGCCATAACTAGTGATCAATGGAGGAAAGAAAAAGAATAAGGAAGATAAGTAGAAAACAGAAAAGAAGGCCTGCCTCTTATAATTCGATGCATGGCATAACCCATCACTTCAGCCATTTCTCCTGCGTATCTCATCAGCAATGGCCGCAAATATACTCCCCATAATCCCAACAGTGCCATCACTATTTCTACTCCCAAGCTCATCCTAGAACTCTTTCTTCCTTCTTGCATTTCCTTGATTTTCTTTCCCTCACAGCCGCCCCACGCTTTCTAAGAGAAATTACATTTCTGATGAACTAGGTGTTTGAGCTTATGAAAGTATTCGGTAGCATGGTGCCGCACGTGTTTAGTAAACCTTAAACAACCATTCCCAACTAACAGTCCTGTCTGAAACTTTGGTGGTTTGGATTCTTCTTGATCAAAAATTATTAACACGTGGCGATTGCCAAACTTGCAGTAAATTGAATAATCGAGAATTCGAGATCACATGGTTGCACATATTAACTAGCCTGCTGCTGAGAGCTCCCACAAAGATTTGATCTCCGTGGGTCGTGATTTCAAAATTTTATTTCAAGAAAATGCATTCTCTATCAAATAATGTAGAACGTGTTGAGCGCAGAATTGTGTATTATACGAATGAAATTAGGATTCTACATGAGATTAATGGCTTTGAATTTTAATCTACAATCTTTTGGTTCTTTTAAGGAAAGATTGGTAGAATGAATATGCATTACAAACAGTGTTGTTGTATCCGTGAAGAGAAACAGAGCATAGCGGTATTTTATGAGTACATAATCCACCCTGAAGGTTTAGAAAGAAATTAACTAGATCGAACTCCTCTGTATTGTAGTGCTGGGGCCAGTGTTGTTTCGGGCATATACTACCAACCTTCGTCTAAGTTTATTGTCAGCATTTAGATTACTGATCCTTCGTGCACCAATTGGTTTGTCTTGATAAAGAGTGGTACAGAGCTAGAGTTAGGTTTTTTTTTCATGTAATTTCCATCAGCAGGCAAGTAACTTCACAAAACGAAATCACTACAAAAAAGAGAAAAAATTATAGTGAAAAATACGGGATCAAATCCCGTAGTATCTATTGTGATGTATAGGTTCCTCCAGTTCATAGTTGTGAATCAATCATGGATGTCAACTTGGGACTCAAAAACAATTTCGTTCAGATCAAATGAAAATTATATCTTGCATATTTCTTTCACACTCTTGCACTCTACCAGACCATCAATACCAGAAAAAGAAATGTAGAAAAGGTTCTTAGTCAGGTAATCTTTGAATGCACTTTACATATATTCATACATGATATATCCACGAAAGCAAAGAACAGAGAATCTATAAATTATGCTGCCAACACCATCGAAAAAGTCGATGGCTGAACACAAGGTATGGTCTCAGTGCCTCCCCAAACACATCAAGAACTATCAAATTAAAGAAGCATTCCTTCTCAGTTCCTAACTTTCTTTTATTTACGTTACATGTATATCTGTTCACCTCTACAATATATACTCACACCCAGAATATGTATCAAGAAAATAATCTCCAAGCAATAAATTAAGAATGGTGTTAGCGTTAGTGTGTTTAGCAAGGATACCAGCTATAGGAATGGAGAAAGTGGTGGCTGACGACATTGAAGCTCAAACTAAGAAAGAAGAATATGAGTTAGAAGCAGCAGATATTTTCCAGATAGCCAAACATCCTGTTACATTAAAGGCTCACATCAAGAATATATATTCATAATTTCTCTTTTCTAAATTTCATTTGGATGGAAACTAGAGAGCTCTGAAGCAAAGAATTTTTGAAAATACATGAATTGTAAAAATTTCAAACATCACTTCAATTAGAGTATTGTATGTTAAAATTACTTGATACTTATTTATAATCACTAATATTCATTTAATTTGAAATCTAAGCCAAAAAATAAACAATCAAACGAAAATAGTTACTAATTAACTGATCTCTTTGTTTACTGATGCTACTTAATTTTTGACCCAATTAATCTTTAGTTTGAGGATGTCATATACAAGATCGAAATCAAGAAAGCAAGTTCATGTCGAAATAAGAAAAAGTTTGATAAAAAAGTGATCTTAAAGGGAATTGCAAGAATGGTTATACCTGGACAAATGCTAGCAATGCTAGGCCCATCAGGCAGTGGGAAAACAACACTACTCACTGCATTGGGAGGTCGACTTGGACGAGTTGATGGAAGCATAACTTCCAACGCAAAGCCATTCTCGAATGCAATGAAGCGAAACATTGGCTTCGTTACTCAGAAGGATGTGCTTAACCCCTACTTGACTGTGACAGAAACAATGATGTTTACTGCTCTTCTTCAATTACCTAATAGTCTCATGGAATAGGAGAAGATCAAGCACGCAGAAGCTGTGATTACTGAATTTGGTTGTGCGAGAATATCCTTATAGTAGGGCCATTGATAAGAGGAGTTTTAGGGCGAGAGAGAAAAAGGGTTAGTATAGGGCAAAGAAATACTGATAAATCCTAGCTGCTTGTTCTAGATGTCGGATCTTGACCTGACAATAGCTCAACAGTTTCTCTCTACATTGTTGAATTTAGCGAATGGAGGAAGAGCAATTGTGCTGACAATACATCAACCTTCTCGTACGCTATTTTACATGTTTCATAAGGTCTTGTTGTTAACAGAAGGATACCCTTTGTACTTTGGAGAAGCATCAGAAGCTATGGATCATTTTGCGAGCATTGGTTACTGCCCATCAGTAACCATGAATCCTTCAGATTATCTTTTAGACCTGCAAGCGGTATTGTTAGATAACTTATAAATCTCAATAAAAAAAAAATTGCTTGATCACTTTATATTTTTCATTCTGCCAAAATGTGGATTGTGCTTAAGGCTGTGACTATGTTTTATATGCACAAATGACTGTAGGTATGCCATCCTATGAATCACGGGAGATTAGCCATGGTCAAGCAAATTCTGGTTTCGTCCTATAAGAAAATTCTTGCTGAAAACTTGAAGGCTTAGCTACAAGAAAATGACTTTCAAGATCAATCAGAAGACAAGCAGTCTAAAAGATTTTCCACAACTTGGTGGCAGCAATTCCGTGTGTTCCTTAGAAAAGGGGCTAAAGAAAGAATGCAGGAATCATTTTCTGGTCTCAAAATAATTGAGGTACTCGTGGTTGCTTTTCTTACAGGACTACTATGGTGGCTATCTGATGTTTCTCACCGTGAAAAATAAAAATTCATTTGGTAGGTACATCCATCCAAGAAAATAATATCGCATCTGCATTTCCTCTCTCTACTAGTTTTCATACCACGATTAAATATGCTTGGCAATTTAAGCTACTGATGTTTAAAATTAAAAGGCAGATTGGGCTTCTTTTCTTTTTCTGTGATTTGCGGGGATTCTTCCCAATATTGGAAGCTGTTTTCACCTTTCCCCCAGAACGATTTTCAGGCATATACAGGCTTCCAACATACTTCATGTCAAGGATCCTCAGAGACCTTCCAATGATTCAATGAAGCTTATGCTTCCCTCCTTATTTGTCACCATAACGTATTGGGTGGCACGGCTCTCAGCTGGCAATTTCTTACGCACGTTACTTTTCCTTCTATTCTCGGTGCTTGTATTACAGGGACTAGGACTGGCCATTGGGGCAGTGGTAATGGAACAGAAATCTGCTGCGATGCTGGGATCAATTATCATGCAATTATTTGTTCTAACAGGCGGATATTATGTTCAAAAGTACCTTGTTTCACTGCATGGATCAAATATATATCAATTGGTCACTACAGATCCAAACTATTGTTGGGGTCTCAATATAATGCAAGTGAAACATATCCTTGCGGTAATTCAGGAGGAGTTTACTTGATTGGAGATTATCCAACTACAAAGAAACTAGGGCTTGGTGGGCAAGTTTTCTCGCTGGTTGCTTTGGCCTTGATGCTCTTGGTTTACCGACCTTATAGCTTACAATGCTCTCATGAGAATTGGGGTAACGAGAAAATAACGTAGATTCTCTTTGTTTATGCCTAATTGTAGTCTCACCATTAATCTTATACATTAGTTCCATAAATGCTTTCTTCGGCTTGTGTGTTAGTGTTAACTGAGAAATTACGCGTGGTGTTAGTCTTCGTTTCTTGTCCCACCTCATGGAACAATAAAGATTTTGTTTCTACTCCCTGTCTCCAACGAAATGTGTTATTCTTATATATATAATCACTAATTGCTCGGATGTAATTTGTTTGTCGTATAAGAAGACAGTATGTCAAATAGATTAACAATGATTATTAAAATAAAAAACTGTTTTTTATAATGTATAATTTTAATCACTGCAGTCTAAGAATATGTAAATTAAAACTAAAAGGTATTCCAATTTTTTAAATAAAAATTCAAATTATGAACCAATTTGATAACAACTACAAAATTATGCTTTTTGAATGGAATACAACGATATAGGGATTCAAATGTCATTATCACATTCATGGGTCACGGTGGGTGAACCATATTCACTGGGTTGAAACAGATAGCGAATGTATCAAAATATGGCCCAACCTGCTTAAACTCTATCAGTGGAAACCGGAAAATTCATTTAATAATAGGAAAGGAGGGGATTACATCTCATTTCTCAATGTCATATAGAGGTTAAATTTGGATCTGAATCCTTACTATTTTGAGATATAATCTCCCATTGATAGAATTTCAATTTCCTTATCATAATCGTTAATATATTTGCTGATATCAAATTAATACGTATGTGGAGCCAAATTTTGTTAGATGAACATACAATGACATAGTATATTAGTTGAATATAAGTTTTATTAACATAAATACAATAAATAATTATGGTTACTAAGTGAGATTGTATGCTATATTCATCTATAAATATATACTCTAAAATTAGAGTTCGTAAATATACATTAATATCAACAAAAAGAGAATCGAGCAGGCAATTAATTCAACCAAAGTCTAAGAGAGAAAATGAATGAATTTATGTTAACCATAATGTAGTGCATATTTTTTAAAGTGTAGTTAAAATTTTATTTAACTAGAAAGTGATTCATATATAATTATTTTGATTTGATTGCCTTTCTCTTTAATTCAAAAGAAATTAGTTTTAACATAATAATAATAGTAATAACAATAATAAAAAGATGCAAGTAAATTAGAAAAGCAATAAATGCCTTTGTTCTAAAAAAATTACTTTCCTTTGACATCAAGTAAAAGTAATTTGAATTCTTTCCTTCTCTTTATTGTTTCAAAAATATTACTTTCCTTTCTTGTGAGTTATAAATAATTCAAATCCTTTGCTTTTCTCGGTATATTTCTAATCTTTATAGAGAAGTTAATAAAAATAAAATCTTTTTTGGTGTATATAAACAGCTAACTTTTAGCTTCATTTACTTGTCTGCATAAAATTTAAGATTATAAATTAATCATCTTCTTGTTTTCAAAGTTCTCAAAACAGAAGGCAATTTTCATTTTAAGAACATCATCCTCCATTTTGGTATGATTTCTTATTTTCATGTATTAATTACCTTAGTTCTTTTATTAATGTGATGATGTGTTTAAGTATTGTATTTATTGTGATGGATAAGTGTTACTCAAACAAATGGATTGATTGATAGAATCTAACAAAATAATACATTTAATCAATGTCCCATTAATACAAACTATTTCTCTATTTCATGTTATCTTTCATCTACATTATTATTATTATTATTATTATTATTATTATTATTATTATTATTATTATTATTATTATTATTATTGGGTTCTATTGCTTTATTGAATGGTAGTAAAGGGTGAAGATATCTCTTTAAAGAAATTAATGTAGTTTTGGCTCTGCCCAACTCCTACAGAAAATTTTAGACAGCTTCAAAATGTGTATACTCAATTAAAAAAATCCACCATTGTCTGCTCTTCTCAAGCTTCGAGCTTTTAGATCATAAATAGATAATTGAAAATACAGCTCCATGTTTTCATGATTTGTTATTAGTCAACAGCTTGTCAAAATTAATATTAAAGAAGATGAAACAACAAAAGAAAATAACCAAAAGTGGTCAAATTATTGATTTCAAGGTTCGCTCCTATGCCGTAATATTTACATTTATAGTTATTCACTTTCAACTAATAATTTTATATTAAAAAATTCCATTTAATAGAAAGAACATGAAAATTGAGCCAAATTTATTCATTCCCTCGAAGAAGAAAACACACGGAGGCAATAGATGATGAGAAAAATAGAGGGGAAAAGTGACTTCGGACTCGAAGAACCAAGCATTCAATTGTCCATCCCACATAATTATACATTGCTCTCTCCTTTTACGTACTGTACAAATTCTATAATTTTATACCCTGTTCTCTCCTCTTACCTAGTCAACAAATTCTTCTTCAGTTCAACATGAGCACCCGGCATTCCAAGGGAGACGCCGTCTTAATAGGTAATCATCAATTATCACATGATAACAATATGAACTGGAATATGTGAATCATTGAAAATTTTCACTTATTGCTCGAAGCTAAACTATGACTATTCCACAAAAGTGAGTAATATATATGAAAGTTGGATGCATAAATTATAAATTAATAAAATGTCTATCATTTTATCTTCTTTTAGGAAGGAATGCTCCACCCATTTATTGCTTGTTCAAAATTGATTCCTTATCTTCGCTATTAGATGCTTCAATCGAGCATTTAATCACGGACGAATTCGAAGTTGGTGGCTTCATGTGGTATGTTTTATTCTAATGCTTGTTATGTATAAATTATAAACTGTTTAAGCAAATGTATCTCTTCACTGCTCTTCTTGTACCAAGTGTACTTCATGAATTCCTCTCTTTGAAATGCCACCTTGAGATGTTGCATGTGTTATTATTAATAAAAGCATTCTCAATTTAATAAATAAATAGTTAATTAATTAACTTGCTTGCTTTAACAGGGCAATGTCTATCTACTTTACTGGAGATAAAAGTTACAATGTGATAGATGATATTTCTATTTATCTGCAATTGACAGATACAACTTTTCTCCCTATTGGATGGGAAGTTAATGTGAGAATCAATTTTTTAATATTTAATCATTTTCAGGACAAATACTTTGGTGACCAAGGTACCAACTCGGCAACTTTAATTGTCGCTATGCCTTATTATGTGTCAACATTTTATGTGCTCAATCCAAATAAAATTTTACCGGCTAACTACAAAAGTATCTATTTTCCTATGTTCAATGTCAGAATTCTATGATGCAGATGGGAGAGTTCATCACTTTCATGCAATGAAGACAAGATGTGGTATTGCCAAATTCATGGACCTGAAAACATTTCTTAATCCTTCAAATGGATATCTTTTCAATAATGAGTGTGTCGTCGGTGCGGATGTTTTTATTGTCAAAAATATTTCCAGACTGTCAAAAATGAATAAGCCTTCCACTTATTACTATACTTGGAAAGTTGGCAACTTTTCAACTTTATACAAAGTATTCTACGAGTCTGAATTATTCGGGTGTTGCAACTGGTATATTAATATTTGTTTCTAATAATTCTTAGATGTTTCCTTCTCATTATTACACAAATTGATATATTAGTTGATTGATTTATTGTAGGAAAATTATACTTTGCCCTACTGAAATGAAGAAGGCAAGGGAAACAGTATTTCGGTATTTGTTAAGGTGGATTGGTCATCTAATTGTTTGAATACTAAATGTCTGACAAAAATTCTTATCCGTGTCAAAGACCAATGGAATGGAAAGGACATTGAATTTACAGGTAACATTGTGCCCAAAACTCACCCCTAGTCTAGTGTAAATAAATACATACATATACATACATATATATATATATATATATAAGGTGTACAATTGAGATCTTAATATAATTAAAAGGAATTTAATATGATTTACAGTCTAGTGTTAACTATATATAAATACAAAGAGTGCAGTTGCTCGGAGTGGTTGTAGATGAATCATAATCTAAATATATTTGTTAAAGGCCCTATAAATACAGTTGGTTCCTCATCCAACAAACCATTTTTTAGGTACTTAATATCTCTGTGCCATATATCTACAGAAATATGTTTGATTAGTTTACTCTGCAACTCAATGCTTTCAGAGTAGCGATTTGTATCATAGAGTACCATATAACCTGCTCTTCAATTTTCTCCACAGTGAAGAAGATATTTATTAGTACCATATATACTTTGATGTTATCAAGATCGAGTTTCATACGTGGAAAAAGTAGACGTTGGTTATGACTGCCAGCAAAATCTTGTTCAAGTCTCACGTGACACGTACATACTACTCTTGTCGTACTACCGAATCCAATGGAGTTTGCCGATAAGTTAGGGATTTTCCATAATTACTAGCTTTTGCAATATTTGTCATGCTCGTTGGTTACCTTACCTGCTCATTGCTTACGTTGCCCTTATGAGGATAAGTGTAAAAAAGAAAGAAAACAGGGTAGATTTCCTACAATTATTTCGACCTGATTGCTTTTGCTCTTTAATTAGAAAGAAATTAGTTTTAAAAAGTGATAACAAAAAAAGACACAAGTAAATTTGACACAAAATTTAAAAAATTTGTAGCAATTTCACTAGAAAAATAGGAAAGCAATAAATGTTGTTGCTTTAAAAATATTACTTTCCTTTGCAATCAAGTATTAGTAATTTTAATTCTTTCCTTCTCTTTATTGTTTTAGAAATATTACTTTCCTTTATTATCAAGTAATTCCGATCCTTTTCTTGTCGCACTATGGTTCTAATCTTTGTAGGGAAGTTAATAAAATGAAAATCTTCTAATGTGTTTATAAATTACTGACTTCTAGTTTTTTTATTTTTACCTTATTACTAAAATTTGAGATTACAAATTAATTATCTTCCATTTTCAAAGTTCTCAAAATAGAAGACAATTCATATTTCAAGAACACCATTCTCGGTATGATTTCTAATTTTCATGTATTAATTATTTTAGTTCTTTTATTGACATGATGATGTATTTGAGAGTATTTTGTTCACCATGAAAAATCACATATGCTTTTATGGTACTATCTCATCATTAAGCAGATGATTAATTTTATGATAGTCTAAATAATTTATTATACTATCTTGCCAATTATGTGATGGGTTGATTGATAGAATCTAACAAAATTATATATATAATAATATCTCATTTATGCAAACTATTTCTCTATTTAATTTTATCCTTCATCGAAAATAATTTTTTTATTATTTCAAAATTTATTATTTGCTTATGTCGATTTGTTGAATAGTAGTGAAGGGTGAAGACATCTCATTAAGGAAATTGATGTAGTTTTTGACCCGTCCCAACTCTCCCATAAAATTTTAGACAATTGAAAAATGTGTAAACACAACTAAAATTTCCACTATTGTCTGCTCTTTTCAAGCTTGGAGTTTTTAGATCACAAATAGACAATTGAAAATACTGTTCCATGCTTTCATGATTTGTTATTAAGGAAGGTGAAACAGTAAAAGAAGATGATTAAACGTTGGTCAAATTATCGATTTCAAGATCCGCGCCTGTAATGTAATATTTGCCGTTATATCTATTCACTTTCAACCAATAATTTTATATCAAAATTACAATATTTAATAATTTAAAATTATTCTAATAATTTATATATATATTTTATCCAAAAATGAATCTGCAAATTTATTCATTGCCCGGAAAAGAACATGAAAATGAGCCAAATTTATTCGTTCCCTGGAAGAAGAAAACGCATGGAGGCAACAGCTGCGGAGGGAAAAAAGGGAAAAAGTGATTTTGGACTCGAAGCACCAGGCGTTCAATTGCTCATCCCACATTTATGATTTTATACATTATTCTCTGGTCTTACTTAGTGAACAAATTCTTCTTCAGTTCAACATGAGCACCCAGAATTCCAATGGAGGCGCCATCTTGAAAGGTAACCATCAATTGTCATACGATAACAATATGAACTTAAAATATGTGAATAATTGAAAATTTTCACTTACTGCTCGAAGTTTAAACTATAACTGTTCCTCAAATGCAAAGTGGTGAATAATATAAAAATAAGTTGGATGCACAAATTATAAACTAATGTTCTGACTATCGTTTTATCTTCTTTTAGGTAGGAATGCTCCACCCAGTCATTATTTGTTGAAAATTAATTCCTTCTCTTTGCTATCAAAAGCTTCAATAGAGAATTTAATCGCGGACGAATTCGAAGCTGGTGGCTTCAAATGGTATGTATTATTCTCATGCTTGATAAGTATAAACAGTATACTGCTAAGCAGATATATCTCCTCACTGCTCTTCTTATACAAAGAGTTCAGGATTTTCTCTCTCAAAATGCCACTTTGAGATACTGCATACTTTATTTGTTAACAAAGCATTTTTAATTTAACAGAGATAATTAATTAATTTACTTACTTGCTATAACAGGAAAATGTCTATCTATTTTACTGGGGACAAGAGCAATAAAGTGACAGATCATCTTTCTATTTACTTACAATTGTCAGATACAAATTCTCTCCCTATTGAATGGGAAGTTAATGTGATGATCAATTTTTTTATATTCAATCAACTACACAACAAATATTTTAGTCAGCAAGGTACCAACTCGACAACTTTAATTGTCACTATGCGTTATTATGTGTCAACATTTTATGTGCTCAATCTCAAACAACATTTCACCAGCTAATTACAGAAATTTCAATATTCTCATACTCAGTATTACATTTCTATGATGCAGATGGGACAGTTCAAAATTTTCATGCAACAAAAACCAGATTTGGTATTGCCAAATTCATCGATCTAGCAACATTTTCTAATCCTCTATATGGATTCCTTTTTAATGATGAGTGTGCCTTTGGTGCGGAGGTTTTTGTTGTCAAAAATACTTCCAAAGTGGAATGCTTATCAATGAAACCTTCAGATTTTCTGTTAGATCTTGCAAGCGGTATGTGTTGGATAACTTATAAATCTCATTAAAAAAAATTGTCTGATCACTTTATATTTATTATTCTGCCAAAATTTGGATTGTGCTTACTGGCCTAACTAGGCTATACATGTAAAAAATTAAAAAAAAAAATGATTGCAGGTATGCCACCCGATGAATCACGGGAGAAGCAAGCTATGGTCAAGCAAATTCTGGTTTCTTCTTATAATAAATATCTTACCGAAATTTTGAAGGCTAAGCTGCAAGAAAATGATAATGACTCTAAAGATCAATCAGAAGACAAGCAGTTGAAAATATTTTCCACAGCTTGGTGGCTGCATTTCCTTGTGTTGCTTCGAAGAGGGGCTGAAGAAAGAATTCAGGAATCATTTTCTGGTCTCAAAATAATTGAGGTACTCGTGGTTGCTTTCCTTACAGGACTATTATGGTGGAGTTGAAGATTGAAGATGATGACATGGCTGTCAGCCCGGCAAGATGTGTGATCACCCTGCATACACAGTCAGCATTGCATAGTCAGCCTCCTGATCCAAACCACCTGCAGATAAAACAAACAAATCAGTACAAGGACCACAGGATGCAGACAACATCATCAAGCCCAGCAACAAAGGAATTGCACAGCATATTGTACCAATGACAACTGGGAAATATCTTGCATTTATTGTATATTTCATATTTGTATTCTCGTGAGGTTTCTTAACATAGCCTTCATCTCACTTGTTTATAAATAGCAATGTAATTCATCTCAAAGGTATCAAATGAAAAGAAACATACAAGTTCTGAGTATTCTCTGTGTTGGCTGCATTGCATATTATAACGGTTAGGCTTTTCTTCTGCATTTAACTGGCGCAGTCCGATGTTTCTCACCTACAAAATTAGGTAAAAAATAAAAATTCCTTCGGTAGGTACATCCACCAATAAAATAATATCGCGTCAACATTTCCTGTCTCAACTAATTATTTCATACAACTATTATATATGCTTTTCAATTTAAGCTACTGATGTTTAAAATTAAAATGTAGATTGGGCTTCTTTTCTTTTTCTGTGACTCCTGGGGATTCTTCCCAATGTTGAGAGCTATTAGCACCTTCCCCACGAACGAAAGATGCTCGAAAAGGAACGATTTTCAGGCATTTACGGGATTTCAGCATACTCCATGTCAAGGATCCTCAGTGACCTTCCAATGAAGCTTGTGCTTCCTACCATATTTGTCACCATAATGTATTGGATGGCACGGCTCTCAGCTGGAAATTTCTTCCGCACGTTGCTTTCCCTTCTATTTTCTGTGCTTGTAACACAGGGCCTAGGGCTGGCCATTGGCGCAGTGGTAATGGAACAGAAATCTGCCGCGATTCTGGGATCAATTATCATGCAATTATTTGTGCTAACAGGCGAATATTATGTTTTCGAAGATCAAATATATATTAATTGGTCACCACATGTACAAGCTGTTGTTGGGGTCTCAATATAATTCTTGAGAAACATATTCATGTGGATAATTCGAGAACAGTTATTTTTAAACTTTACAATCCAAAACCTGTCTACTTAATTAGAAAAATTCAAACTATATATATCATGTAGTTCAGACTTATTCGTTAGTAACATAGAATGTGACAAGTTTTCTCTATTGGAGATTATCAAACCATAAAGAAAGCATGGCTTGGTGGGCAAGTTTTCTCGAAGTTTGCTTTGGCCTTGATGCTCGCGGGTCACCGTCTTACAGCCTACATTACTGTCGTGAAAATTGGAGTAACGAGAGAATGGAGTAGATTTGCCATGTTTATGCCTAACTGTTGTCATCATTAGTTTTAAACATTAGTTGCATAAATGCTTTTTTCGGCTTGTGTGTTAGTGTCAACTGAGAAATTACGCATAGGGTTTATCCCACTTCATGAAACAATAAAGATTTTTGTTTCTACTCCCTGTCTCCAATGAAATATTCATTAATTTCACCTATACAATTTGTCATATAAAAAGATAGTTTGTGTATAAGATGTCTAACTATGACTTTATAAAAATATCCAAATTATTATTATTTTTTATAATATATAAGTTTAGTCACTACAATATAAGATTATGTAAATTAACACTAAAAGGGATTCCAATTATTCTAATAAAAATTCAAAACATCGGCCCATTTGATAACAATTAAAAAACTTTTATTTGGGAATGGAATATAACAATTTGGGGACGCAAATGTTATTATCCCATTCGTGGGTCAGATTGGATGGCCACGTTGAAACTGGATCCAATCAGATAACGATTGGATCAAAACATGGCCCAACATGCGAGCTTAAACTAGGGAGGTGGAAACCGGAAATTTTCCGTTAAACGGCACGGAAAAGTTATTTCGAAAGCTCTTTTCGTGATAATTCAAGTAAATGAGTTTGGAACTGAAGAGAACGGTGAATATAATGTTTTATACGAGTTCGGAACTGTACATAGACCACGTTTTTGTGTCATTTAATTTTGTATTTGCATTGGCAGAAAGAGAAATGGATTGCTGTCACCGAAAACAGAGAATCTAATTATCAATTTGGAAATCATAAAGCCCACCCCACGAAGAAATCTCTCATATTTAGGGATAACAATTTTTGACACTACCAGCCTACCTGACATGATTGAGATACAAAATTTACAAATTTTAATTAATATAAAGTGATACAATTATTAAGATAATACAATTATTGAATGAATAATATAACACGATATGAATAATAATTATGTCGATTCAAATTTAGAATTTTCGACACGTGAATTTATTTATAGCTTGATTAATTCTTTAAATAATTATATTGTATAACTCATTTATAATTTAATAAACTTATTTTATTATTTTTTCACTTTAAAAGAATTTGTAGTTATATTTATATATTTTTAAAAGGTATTTGGTAAAATTTATTCATTTTTAAAAGCTACTTAATTATATTTGAAACAAAATATTTTAGCATTTAAAAAAATATTATTATAAATATTATTAAAATATAAAAAATATATTAAATAAATGACATAATTACAATATGTTTAATGATTATATCGGGTTAGTGTATATATTTATTTGACACAATAATTAAATAGGCCAAATTTAAGTTGGTCTATTTTTTATTAGAATGTAATGCAATAGTCCAAATTACCATCCGTCGTATTCCATGCATGTTACTATATTTGTTAATATCTATATAAAATTTCAATTTCCTCATTACAACTGTTGTTATATTTGATGAACATACAATAACATAGTATGTTTGTTGTATCTGAGGTTTATTAACATAAATACAATAATTATTTTCGGTTACTTAGTGAGTCTCTACAATATAATTGTATAAATATATACTCTAACATCAAAGTTTGTAAATGTACAATAATATCAAGAAAAAGAGAATCGAGCAAGCACATAAATGAAGTTGAAATTTTATTTGTTTAAAAAATGATTCATATATAATTATTTCGATTTAATTGCCTTTCTTTATAATTCGAAAGAATTAAATTTTAAAAACTAATAATAATAAAAATAAAAGAACACAAGTAAATATAACACAAAATTAAGAAATTTGCAGCAATTTTATCAGAAAAATAGGAAAGCAATAAATGGTGTTGTTCTAGAAACATTACTTTCCTTTATCATCAAGTATAAGTAATTTGAATTCCTTCCTTAATTCTCTCTATTGTTTCAAAAATATTACATTCCTTTTCATGAGGTAAAAGTAATTCTAATTCTTTCCTTGTCTCACTATGGTTCTAATCTTCACATAGAAATCTTCTATGGTGTATATAAGCAGTTAAGTTTTAGCTTCTTTTACTAGACTACATAAAATTTGAGATTACAAATTAAGCATTTTCTCATTTTCAAAATTATCGAAACAGAAGACAATTTTCATTTTAAGAACATCATCCTCCATTTCGGTATGATTTCTAATTTTCATGTATTAATTACCTTAATTTTTTTTATTAATGTGAAGATATGTTTAAGAATATTTTGTAATTATTGTGATGGGTAACTGTTACTCAAATAAGTGGGTTGATTGTTGGAATCTAACAAAATTATATATTTAATCGATATCCCATTCACACAAATTATTACTCTATTTAATTTTATCTTTCATTGACATTGTTATTATTTTTATTTTAAAATTTATTTATTGAGTTCTGTTGATTTGTTGAATGATAGCGAAGGGTTAAGAAATCTCTTTGAAAAATTGATTTAGTATTGGCCCCGCCCAACTCTCACATAAAATTTTGGCAGTCGAAAAATGGTAAACACAACTTAAAAGCCCACCATTGTCTCTTCTTCTCAAGCTTCGAGTCTTAAGATCATAAATAGACAGTTGAAAACACTGCTCCATGCTTTGATGGTTTGTTACTAGGCAGTCGCATGTCAAAAAAAATAGTAAAGAAGGTGAAACAGTGAAAGATGATGAGCAAAATTGGTCAAATTATTGATTTTAATGTCCGTGTCTGTACCGTAGTATTTGCAGTTATAACTATTCCTTTCAACTCATAATTTTATATTAAAGGATACCTTTACAATATCTAATAATTTATACTTATAATCCAAAATTTTTATGCAAATTTATTCATTATCAGGAAAAGAACATAAAAATTGAGCCAAATTTATTCATTCCCTAAAAGAAAAAAATGCATGGAGGCAATAGCCGATGAGAAAAAGGGAGGGAAAAAGTGACTTTGGACTCGAAGCACCAGGCATTCAACTGCTCATCCCACATATTTATACGTTGCTCTCTCTTAGGTAGTATACAAATCCTCTAATTTTGTGCATTATTCTCACGTCTTATTTACTAAACAAATTCTCCTTCAGTTCAACATGAGCAACCAGAACTCCAACGGAGGCGTCATCTTAAAAGGTAAGCATCAATTATCATAAGATAACAATATATATAAGTTGGATGCATAAATTATATATACAATTTATGCATCCATCTTACTGCTCAAAGTTTAAACTATGACTATTCCACAAACGTGAATAATATATTCAAGTTGGATGCATAAATTATAAATTAATATTGTTGCTATCATTTTATCTTTTTTTTAGGAAGAGATGCTCCACCCAGTCATTACTTGTTCAAAATTGCTTCCTTCTCTTTGCTATCAAAAGCTTCAATAAAGAATCTAATCACGGACGAATTCGAAGTTGGTGGCTTCAAATGGTATGTTTTCTTCTCATGCTTGTTGAGTAAAAACTAAGCAAGAATATACCTTCACTACTCTTCTTGTACTAAGTTTACAGGAATTCCTTTCTTCGAAATGCCACTTTGAGATGTTACATGCATATTTGTTAATAAAAGTACTCTCAATTTAATAATTAATTAATTAACTTACTTGCTATAACAGGAATATGTTTATCTCATTTAGTGGGGAAAAGAGTTACAACGTAGCAGATCATATTTCCGTTTACCTGCAGTTGACAGATACAACTTTTTGCCCTACTGGATGGGAAGTTAATGTGATAATTAATTTTTTCATATTCAATCATTTTCAGAACAAATATCATAGTCACCAAGGTAACAACTCGACAACTTTAATTATAGCTATGCATTATTATATGTCAACATTTTATGTGTTCAATCCAAATAAAATTTCACCAGCTAATTACAAATACATCTCTCATACTCAATGTTAGATTTCTATGATGTAGATGGGAGAGTTCATCGTTTTCATGCAATGAAGACAAGATGTGGTATTGCCAAATTCATCGACTTGAACACATTTTCTAATCCTTTAAATGGATACATTTTCGATGATGAGTGTGTCTTCGGTGCGGAAGTTTTTGTTGTCAAAAATATTTTCACAGGGGAATGCTTATCAATGATGAATGACGCTCCCACTTATTACTATAATTGGAAAGTTGAAAGTTTTCCAACTTTAAACAAAGAATCCTATGAGTCAGAATTATTCGGATGTTACAACTGGTATATTAATATTTGTTTCTAATAATCCATAGATAATACTTCTTATTATTACACAAATTAATACATTAGTTGATTGATGTATTGCAGGGAACTTGTACTTTATCCCAAAGGAAGTGTAGAAGGCAAGGGCAACTGTATTTCGATATTTCTTCATATGTATCGGTCATCTAATCCTCCAAATATTAAATGTTTAACAAAAATAATTATCCGTGTCAAAGACCAAACAAATGGAAAGAACATTGAATTTATAGGTGAGACTGTGCTCAAAACACACCTCTTAGTCTAGTGTTGCAGATATACAAATTTATAAAAAGGAGTGCAATTGCAATGTTTAATATAATTCAAAGCAATTTAATATAATTTTTATTCCTATTAACGCTTTCTTTTTTTCTTCTCCTAGGTGATCACCTCTACACACCCTCAAACCATGCCTTTGGACGCAAAATGTTCATGTCATTGGCTAAACTGATGGACCCGAAAGAAGGATACTTGGTGCATAACACTTGCATCATTGAAACTGAAGTTACATTGATTGGAGTGGTTTTAGCTAAGTGATCATGATCTGTTATCGAACACCTTGTATTTTTCTTATTAATTAGCAGTTATTAAGTAATGTTTTATGTTGTGATGTTAAATTGGTACTTGGAAGTTTGATTTCTATTTTAGATAATTTGCATTAAATTTAAAATTAAATTTTGATTAACACCTTACTTGCTCATATTATTCATCTAATTTTGTACTAGTTAACAGTATGCAGTATGACAATATATAATAATTTATTTTTTATTAACATTTTCTTATTTATTTATTTTCGGATTGATCTTATGATTTATTGAATACAGGGAAAGACATTAATTCATGAACATTTTAAAAAATGGATCCCGGTTCGGCCCCGTCCAACCTCCCACCGCCAAATTTAGACAGCTCACAAACAGTGGAAACACAACTAAAAAGTCTAGTATTGTCTGATTTTCTCAAGCTTTAAGTCTTGAAATCATAAATACACAGTTGCAAAGAATATTGCATGCTTTCATGATTTGTTACTAGCCAATAGCATGTCTAAAAGAAAATAACAAAGATGATCTACGGTAAAAGAAAATGACAAAAAATTAGTCAAATTATTGATTTCAAATCTGCTCGATGCAGTAGTACTTTAGTTATAACTATTTATGTTCAATTAATATGAAATAAAATGTTCAAAATCATCAAAATCAAGGAGAAAGCCAACTTTTGATTTATTGCTGGATTGGACTAAAGCTAGTAATTTTTTATACAATATGATAATCTGATACGAATGCAATATAAACTTTATAAATTTAAATTGACATAAGATGATATAATTATTAAAATAGTGATATAACACAATATGATTAATAATTGAATTTAAATTTAAAGTTCTCAATATATAAATTCATCTATAACATAATTAATTATTCAAATAATCATATTATACTAACTCATTTATAATTTAATAAATTTATTTTATAATTTTTATTTTAAAAAATTTTATAGTTATATTCATTAATTTTTAAAAATTTTTAATTATATTTACAATAAAATTGAGTAGTACAATATCTAAAATAATATTATTGTAAATTGTATAAATATATATTAAAATATAAATAAAAAATTAAATAAGTAATACAATTTTAATTTATTTAATTATTTAATAATTATATTGAATTGATATTTTTATTTTTTAATATAATTATTAAATATATCATTTTTGAGTCAACTTATTTTTACATGACATAACTACAAGAAGAATATGACACAATAAAAGGTATTGCCATTCCTAGACTGGACCCATTTGTGCCTATGCTTTAGGTTTAGATTTTTCAGTAAAAATCTAATAAATTGACTGCAGTCTGAATCTGTTAAAAAAGTACAGCAGCTATTTGGTTAATTTGCCTAACTAAAAGTCAAAATCCAATGAAGAAAGCAGAAATTTTTCTCATGCAATGGCGGTAGTGCTGGCTGGTTATCGGCTCATTGCTTACGCTGCTCTCGTGAGCATTGGTGCCACAAAAAAATAGAGTAGTTCTTTCTCATGCCTAATTTTCACCGTTATGTTTCAAAGTTATAGCAGAAATGCTTCATATGTTATATTGTTTTGGGTTTTTATTTGTCCAAATAGCCGAAATTGAGCCATAATGCTAGTAATCTTTCTTCTTCTTCTCATCCCATTTCATTTGTATGGAATAATTAGTTTTATTATCAAAGTATTCATTGACATATATTGTTGATGAAAAATTTACGGCTGAGCTTCAAGAAAATGACAATGACTCTCAAGATGAATCAGAAGACAGGCAGTTAAAAAGATTTTTCACAAATTGGTGGAAGCAATTCCGTGTGTTGCTTTTAGAAGAGGGGCTAAAGAAAGAATGCAGGAATCATTTTCTGGTCTCAAAATTATTGAGGTACTCGTGGTTGCTTTCCTTACAGTACTACGATGGTGGCAGTCTAATGTTTTTCACCTACAAAATCGAGTTAAAAATAAAAATTCCTTTCGTAGGTACATCCACCAATAAAATAATATTGCATCTACGTTTCCTCTCTCAACTAATTATTCATACCACTGTTATATATGCTTTGGCAACTTAAGCTACTGATGTTTGAAATTAAAATGCGGATTGGGCTTCTTTTCTTGTTTTGTGATTTCTGGGGATTCTTCCCAATATTGGATGCTATTTTCACCTTCCCCGCGAACAAAAGATGCTAGAAAAGGAACGATTTTGAGGCATGTACAGGCTTCAGCATACTTCATGTCTAGGATCCTCAGTGACCTTCCAATGAAAGCTTGTGCTTCCCATCATATTTGTAAGCATAACGTATTGGATGGCACGGCTCTCGGCTGGAAATTTCTTACGCACGTTGCTTTCCCTTCTATTTTCTGTGCTTGTATCACAGGGCCTAGGGCTGGCCATTAGCACAGCGGACATGGAACAAAAATCTGCCGCAATGCTGGAATAATTATCATGCAAGTATTTGTGCTAACAGGCGGATATTATGTTCAAAATGTACCTTCGTTCAGTGCATGGATCAAATATATATCAATTGTTCACTACACGTACAAGCTGTTGCTGGGGTCTCAATACAAGGCTAGAGAAACATATCCATGCGGTGATTCGGGAGGAGTTTGCTTGATTGGAGATTATCCAACCATAAAGAAAGTAGGGCTTGTTGGGCAAGTTTTCTCGGTGGCTGATTTGGCATTGGTGCTCTTCGGTTACCAACTTACAGCTTACATTGCTCTCATGAGAATTGGAGTGACGAGAAAATAGAGTACATTTGCCATGTATACGCCGAATTGTCGTCATTGTTAGCTTTAAACCTTAGTTCCATAAGGGCTTTCTGCGAGCTGTGTGTTTGTCTTAACTGAGAAATTACACATAGGTTAGCCTTCGTCTCCTTCTTCTTGTCCGACTTAATGGAACAATATAGTTTTGGTTTCTACTCCCGATCTCTCATAAAATGTGCTATTTTTATATGAATAATCATTAATTGCTCCGATGTAATTTGTATGTCATATAAAAAGACAACATGCCCGAAGTTTAAAACCATGACTCTTCCACAAACGTGAATAATATATATATATATATATATGTATATAAATTGGATGCATAAATTATCAATTAATATCGTGGCTATCATTTTATCTTCTTTTAGAAAGCAATGCTCCGCATAGTTATTACTTGTTCAAAATTCATTCCTTCTCTTAGCTTTCAGAAGTTTCAATAAAGAATTTAATCATGCACGAATTGGAACTTGATGGCTTCAAATGGTACGTTTTCTTCTCATGCTTGTTATTATAAATTACAAACTGCTTAGCAAATGTATCACTTCAATGCTCTTCTTATACCTAGTGCTTAGGGATTCCTCTCTTTAAAATACATATTATGAAAATATTTATGCAAACGCAATTATACACTATCGTAAATAAATATTATTTCAACAAGAATTGATTATTTTTATTAAAAAATATAATTCTTTCTTCTTTTTTTTTTGGTTCTTATTTTTTGTTTTAAAAATTTTTGATCTGACACTGCAACTTTAAAGCTACTGTTCTGCTGTAGTAAAATCACTATAGTAATGTATTGTAACAATGTTACTGTAGTAAAATTACTGTAACATTGCGATTTTGGAGACTTGGATGCTGGTTATTCGATCCAAGTCCTTTCTATGCTCTCCAAATCTTGCTTTGCACTCTAAATTTTATTATTTTTGAATTTATTTTTTCTATATAAAAATAAATAATTAATTAAAATATATTAAAGGCAAATAAATAAATGAATAAACTAACAAAAATCAAGAATAAGTATATGATAAAATTATATTTTAAAAAAATACATCAATGATACTTTGAGATGTTGCATAAGTTATTTGTTAATAAAGGCATTCTCAATTTAACAAATAACTAATTAATTAATTAACTTCCTTTGTCATGAAGTGTAAAAAATTCGAATTCTTTCCTTATCTCTATTGTTTCAAAATCATTACTTTCTTTTCTTGTGATGTATAAGTAATTAAAATCCTTTCCTTGTGTCCCTATGGTTCTAATCTTCATAGAGAAGTTAATAAAAAGAAAATCTTCTAATGTATATATAATCTTCTAACTTTTAACTTTTTTAACTCTACTACCTAAAATTTGATAGCACAAATAAATTGTCTTCTCATTTTTTCAAAGTCCTCAAAATAGAAGACCATTTAAATTTCAAGAACATCATCCTCTATTTCGGTACGATTTCTAATTTCATATATTAATTACCTTAATTCTTTTATTGATGTGATGTTGTGTTTAAGATTATTTCGTACACCATTAAAAATCATCTATGCTTTTATGTTACTATCTTATCTTTACATAGATGACAAAATATTAGGGTAGTCTAAATAATTTGTTATACTATCTCACCATTTATAAAATTAGTGACAGGTTGATTGATAGAATCTAACAAAAATAT
Organism: Khaya senegalensis; assembly: GCA_032402905.1. NCBI lineage: Eukaryota > Viridiplantae > Streptophyta > Magnoliopsida > Sapindales > Meliaceae > Khaya > Khaya senegalensis. Next base: position 1,357,907 of record CP135553.1, on the reverse strand, counting down.
ACATTTAATCAATATCTCATTTATACAAACTATTTTTCTATTTAATTTTATCTTTCATCGACATTAATTTTTTTTTTATTATTTTGAAATTTATTGTTGGGTTATATCAATATTAAATGGTAGTGAAGGGTGAAGACATCTCTTTGAAAAAATCGATGTAGTTTTGGCCCCATCCAACTTCTATAGACAGCTGAAAAAGTGTAGACACAACTAGAAAGTTCACCATTGTCTACTTTTCTCAAGCTTCGAGTCTTTAGATCATAAATGGACAGTTGAAAATACTGCATCATGCTTTCATGGTTTGTTATTAGCGAATCGCATGTCAAAAGAAATACTAAAGAAGGTGAAACAATAAGAGAAGATGGCAAAAATTTGGTCAAAATATTGATTTCAAGGTCCGCGCCTGTGCAGTAATATTTGCGGCTATAGTTATTCACTTTCAACTAATAGTTTTATATTAAAGGATATCATTTAATTTAATGGCATCCTTCTAATAATTTATATATACTTCATTAGCCAAATCCTATAATGGAAAAAGTGATTTTGGACTCAAAGCACCAGGCATTCAATTGCTCATCTCACATATTTATGCATTGCTCTCTCGTTTTATGTAGTGCACAAATTATACATTGTTCTCTCCTCTTACTTCGTCAAAAAATTCTTCTGGAGTTCAACATGAGCACGCACGACTCCAATGGAGGCGTCATCTTAAAAGGTAATCATCAATTATCATAAGATAACAATATCTATCTATCTATCTATCTATCTATCTATCTCTCTCTCTATATATATATATATATCTTAAAGTTGGATGTATAAATTATGTATTAATATTGTGGCTATCATTTTATCTTCTTTTAGGAAGGGATGCTCCACCCAGTCATTACTCGTTCAAGATTAATTCCTTCTCTTTGCTATCAAAAGCTTCAATCGAGCATTTAATCACGGACGATTTTGAAGTTGGTGGCTTCAAATGGTATGCTTATTATGTATAAATTTTAAACCGCTAAGCAAATATATCTCTTCATTGATCTTCTTATACCGAGTGTTCGAGAATTCCTCTCTCTCAAAATGCAACTTTGGTATGCTGCATGCGTTATTTGTTAATAAATGCATGTGCTATTTCTTAATAAAAGTATTCTCAATTTAATAAATAAAACAATTAACTGCTTGCTATAACAGGAAAATGTCGATCTACTTTCCTGGGGACAAGAGCAATAATGTGACAGATTATATTTCCATTTACCTGCAATTGTCAGAAACAACTTCTCTCACTGATGGATGGACAGTTAATGTGATAATCAATTTTTTTATTTTCAATCATCTTCAGGACAAATATTTTGGTCACCAAGGTACCAACTTGACAACTTTAATTGTAGGTATATGCATCAACATTTTTTGTTCACAATCCAAAAGAAACTTTCACCAGCTAATTACAAAAACATCTATATTCTCATTGTCGATTTTACATTTCTAAGATGCAGGTGATACAGTTCAACATTTTAATGGGATAACCAGATATGGTATTGCCAAATTCATCAACCTGGAAACATTTTGTAATCCTCTAAATGGATACCTTTTTAATGATGAGTGTGTCTTTGGTGCGGAGGTTTTTGTTGTCAAAAACATTTCTAAAGCGGAATGCTTATCAATGATGAAAAAACCTTCCACTTATTCCCACAGTTGGAAAGTTCGAAGATTTTCCACTTTAAAAAAGGCATCCTACAAGTCTAAATCATTCGGATATTACAACTGGTATATTTATATTTGTTTCTAATCATTTGTAGATGTTTAATTCTCATTATTGCACAAATTAAAACATTAGTTGATTGATGTATTGCAGGAAACTTTTACTTTATCCTAAAGGAAATGGAGAAGGCAAGGGCAATTGTATTTCGGTATTTCTTAATGTGTCTCGTTCATCAAATCCTCCGAATACTAAATGTCTAACAAAATTCATTATCCGTGTCAAAAACCAAATGAACAGAGAGAACATTGAATTTGCAGGTAAGATTGTGTTCAAAACACACCTCCTGGTCGTGTGTGTCTCTGTGTGTGTGTGTAATTTTAAAAGGAATTTAATATAATTTTCATTCCTTTTAACCTTTTTTTTTCCTTCTCCTAGGTGATTACCTTTATACACCGTCAAACCGTGCCTTCGGACGCCGAATGTTCATGTCGTTGGCAAAACTGATGGACCCAAAAGAAGGATACTTGGTGGCTGACACTTGCATCATTGAAACTGAAGTTACATTGATTGGAGTGGTTTTACCGATGTGATTATAATCCATTGTTAAACAACTTAAGCTTTTTTTATTAACTAGCAGTTATTAAGTCATGTTTTATGTTCTGGTGTTAAATTGCTACTTGGAAGTTCGATTAATATGCTAAATAATTTGTCTGATAGACAAAAAAGAAGGAATCCGACCTTTCACTCAGGAACTCTTAGGCAACTTGACTAGGCCCATTTGTGCCTATGTTTTGGGTTTAGATTTTCTGTAAAAATCTAATTAATTGACTGCAGTTAATCTGGTAGAAGAGTACAGCAGCCACTTGATTAATTTGCCGAAATAAAAGTCAAAATTCAATGCTCAAGAAAGCAGAATCTTTCTTATGCTCTAGCGGTAATGCTCGTTGTGTATAGGTTAAATTCATAATAGGAAAGGAGGGGATTACATCTTAATGTCCTATTGATATATAGATTAAATTTGGATCTGAATCCTGATTATTTTGAGATATAATCTCCAATTCATAGAATCCAATGTCATACATAGGATAAATTTTATCAAAATTTCCATTAACAGCACTGAAATGTTTTTGCGAAAGCTCTTTTCATGATAAGTCAAGTAGAAGTAGGACAAAAATGGACCAAAGAGAGAGTTAAATACACTTTATTATACGAGTTTGGAACAGTTCATGGACGACATTATTGCGATATTTAATTGGGTATTTACATCTCAGAAAGAGAAATGGATAGCTGTCAATGAAAACAGAGAACTCAATTATAGATTTGGAGATCATAAAGCCGACCCCATGAACAAATCTCTCATATCCCACACATCAATCATAAAACTGTATAAATATCTATAAAAGACATATAAGATTTCAATTTCTTATCACAATTGTTACTATATTTGTTAATATCAAGTTAACATGTATGTGAAGCCAAATTTTGTGAATGAACAAACAATGATGTAGTATATTTATAGCATATATCTAAGTTTTATTAACATAAATACAATAATTATTTGTGGTTATATAGAGAGACTCTATGCTATATTTACCTATAAATATAAATATATACTCTTAATACCCTAGCTCATAAATATATATTAGCATCAAGAAAAAGAGAATCAAACAGGCAATTAAAACGAGAAGAGTCTAAGAGAGAAAAAGGATAATTTTATGTTAACCATAATATATTGCATTTATTTTTAATGTAGTTAAAATTTATTTGATTAGAAAGTGATTTATATATAATTATTTTGATTTGAATGCCTTTATCTTTAATTTGAAAGAAATTGGTTTTAAAAAAATTTAAAAAAAGACCCAAGTAAATTTGACACAAAATTAAAAAATGTGTAGCAAGTTCTGAATATGATCATCAAAAAAATGGGAAAGTAATAAATGGTATTGTTATGAGAATATTACTTTCCTTTGTCATCAAGTATAAGTAACTAGAATTCTTTCCTTCTCTCTATTGTTTTAAAATATTACTTTCCTTTCTCAAGAGGTATAAGTGATTCTAATTTTTTCTCTAACTATGATTCTAATCTTCTTAAAGAATTTAATAAAAAGAAAGTCTTTAAATGTGTATATAAACTACTAATTTTTAGATGTTTTTACTTGACTGCATAAAATTTGAGATTATAAATAAATTATCTTCCTGTTATCAGAGTTCTTAAAACAAAAGGTAATTTACATTTCAAGAACATCACCCTCCATTTCGGTATGATTTCTAATTTTATGCATTAACTATCATAGTTTCTTTATTAACATGATGATGTGTTCAAGAATATTTTGTATTTATTGTGATGAGGAAGTGTTACTAAAACAAATGGGCTGATTGATCAAATCTAACATACATTTAATAAATATCCCTTCATACAAACTATTTTTCTATTTAATTTTATTTTTCATTGACATTATTATTTTTTTATTAGCTTGAAATTTATTATCGGGTCTGTTGATTTATTGAAAGGTAGTGAAGGGTGAATATATCTCTTTAAAAAAATTGGTGTAGTTTTGGCTCCTTGCAACACCCACATAAAATTTTAGACAGCTGAAAAAGTTTTAAATACAACTAAAAAGGTCCACCATTGTGTGCTCTTCTCAAGTTTCGAGTTTTTAGATCATAAATAGATAGTTGAAAATAATGCTCCATGCTTTTATGATTTATTATTGGCCAATCGCATATTTAAAATAAAAATCAAAGAAGATGACTAAAAGTGGTCAAATTATTGATTTCAAGGTCCGTGCCTGTGCCGTAATATTTGAGGTTATAGCTATTCACTTTCAACTAATAATTGTTGAGCCAAATTTATTCATTCTCTAGAAGAAGAAAACTCATGGAGGCAATAGCCGGAGAGAAAAAGAGAGGGAAAAAGTGACTTTTGACTCAAAGCACTAGGCATTTAATTGCTCATCCCACATATAATTATACATTGCTCTCTTGTTTTACGTAGTCTATAGATCCCATAATTTTATATATTGTTGTCTCGTCTTTCTTAGTCAGTAAATTCTTCTTCAGTTCAACATGAGCAACCAGGACTTCAGTGGAGGCGTCCTCTTAAAAGGTAATTATCAATCGTCATACAATAACAATATGAACTGAAAAATGGTGAACCATTGAAAATTTTCGCTTACTGCACGAAGTTTAAACTATGATTGTTCTAAAAACATGAATAATATATATATATATATATATATATATATATATAAATAAGTTGGATGCATAAATTATAAATTAATTGTGTCTACCATTTTATCTTGTTTTAGGAAGGGATGCTGCACCTAGTCATTACTTGATCAAAATTAATTCATTCTCTTTGCTATCAAAAGCTTCAATAAATAATCTAATCACGGACGAATTCAAAGTTGATGACTTCAAATGGTATGTTTTCTTCTCATGCTTGTTAAGTAAAAATTATAAACTGCTAAGCAAGTATATCTCTTCACTGCTCTTCTTGTTCCAAGTTTTCGGAAATTCCTTTATCTGAAATGCCACTTTGCAATGTTGCATGTGATATTTGTTAATAAAAGTACTCTTAATTTGATGATTAATCAATTAATTGACTTGCTTGTTATAATAGGAAAATGTCTATCTCATTTACCGGGGACAAAAACTACAATGTGAAAGATCATATTTCCGTTTACTTGCAATTGGTAGAGACAACTTCTCTCCTTATTGGATGGGAAGTTAATGTGATAATTAATTTTTTCATATTCAATCATTTTCAGAACAAATATTATAGTCACCAAGGTAACAACTCAACAACTTTAATTGTAACTATGCGTTATTATGTGTCAACATTTTATGTGTTTAATCCAAACAAAAATTCACCAGCTAATTACAAAAACATCTATTTTCTCATACTCAATGTTAGATTTCTATGATCCAGATGGGAGAGTTCATCGTTTTCATGCAATGAAGACAAGATATGGTATTGCCAAATTCATTGAGCAAGAAACATTTAATAAACCTCAAAATGGATACCTTTTCAATGATGAGTGTGTCTTCGGTGCGGAAGTTTTTGTTGTCAAAAATATTTTCAGAGGGGAATGCTTATCAATGATGAATGACCCTCCCACTTATTATTATACTTGGGAAATTAAAAAATTTTCGGCATTAAACAGAGAATTCTGCGAGTCTGAGTTATTCGGATGTTACAACTGGTATATTAATATTTGTTTTCAATAATTTGTAGATAATTCTTCTTACTAGTACACAAATTAATACATTAGTTGACTGTTGTATTGCAGGAAACTTATACTTTACCCCAAAGGAGATGTAGAAGGCAAAGGCAACTGCATTTCCATATTTCTTGATGTGGCTCGATCATCTAATCCTCCAAATACTAAATGTTTGACAAAAATTATTTTCCGTGTCAAAGACCAAAAGAATGGAAATAACATTGAATTTACAGGTAAGATTATGCCCAAAACTGACCTCCTAGACTAGTTTAAATACATACAAATATATATATATATATATATAAGAAGTGCAATTGACATCTCAACATAATTAAAAGGAATTTAATATAATTTTTGCTCCTTTTAACCTTTTTTTTTTCCTTCTCTTAGGTGATTACCTTTATACACCCTCAAATCGTGCCTTTGGACGCCGAATGTTCATGTCATTGGCTAAACTGATGGACCCGAAAGCGGGATACTTGGAGAATGACACTTGCATCATTGAAACTGAAGTTACATTGATTGGGGTGGTTTTAGCTGAGTGATCATAATCCATTGTTGTTTAACACCTTTAAATTTTTATATTGTGATGTTAAATTGATACTTGGAAGTTTGATTTCTATGTGAAATAATTTGCCTCAAATTTAAAATTAAATTTTATTGATCACTTACTTGCTCATATTATTAATCTAATTTTGTTCTTGTTAGCATCATGCAATACGACAATATACAATAATTTATCTTTTATTGAACCTTTTTATAATTATTTCCGGATTGATCTCAAGATTTATTGAATAGTCGAAAAGACATTGATTCATAAACCTTTAAAAAAAAAAAAAAAAATGGGATGTTGTGTCGGTCCCGTCCAACCTCCCACCGCAAAATTTAGATAGCTGACAAAACGCGAAAACGCAACTAAAAAGCTACTAAAAAGAAAGGTCCACCATTGTCCGTTCTTCTCAACCTTCAAGTTTTGTAAATCTTAAATACATAATTTTAAAAAAAAAAATACTGCACGCTTTCCTGATTTGTTATTAGAAAATATTAAAGAGGATCAACGGTGCAAGAAACTGATTTCAAAGTTTGCACCAGTGCCATAATACCTGTACTTGTAGCGATTCACTTTCACTTAACGTGAAGTAAGACGCTCAAAATTCTCAAAATTAAGGACAAAGCCAATTTAAATTTAATACTGGACTGGACCCATTCGTGCTTATGTTTTGGGTTTAGATTTTTCAGTAACAATCTAATAAATTGACTGCAATCTGAATGTCTTAAAAGAGCACAACAACCATTTGATTAATTTGTCTAAATAAAAGTCAAAATCCAATGAGAAAGCAGAATTTTTCTTATGCTATGGCGGTAATGCTCGTTGGTTATCGGCTCATTGCTTACTTTTCTCTCGTGAGGATTGGTGTCGCAAAAAAAAAAAAAGGAGTAATTTTTCTTTATTTTGCTTAATTTTCACTGTTATGTTCCAAAGTCATTGCACAAATGCTTCGTATGTGCTATTATTTTGGGTTTTTGTTTGTCCAACTAGCCGAAATTGAGGCATAATGCTAGTAGTCTTTCTTCCTCTTCTCATCCCATTTTATTTGCATGGAATAAATTTATTTGTACTTTTAATATCAATATATGCATTAAATTTCAAATAAATATCTATACATATATACATAATATATACATATACATATATATATATATATGAAAAGGGATCAAGAACTTGCTAATTTTACACAATTTCTTATACTATTTTTCAACTGTAAAATTAATATGTTTTCAATAGTTAAAATTAAATTTAATTTTTGTAATTAATATATTATAACTTATGTACGTACAAAATTTAATTTAAATTATTGAAAATGTATTAACTTAACGATTGAAAAATAATGTAAAAAATTATGTAAAATTAGGAGACTCTTAATCCTTTCTTATATATATATATATATATATATATATACACACACGTACAAATTTATTCATTACTTGAAAAAAACATGAAAATTGAGCCAAATTCACTCAATTCCCTGGAAGAAGAAAGCGCATGAAGACCATAGCCGATGAGACAAAGAGAGGGAAAAAATGACTTTGGACTCGAAGCACTAGGCATTCAATTGCTCATCCTACAAATCCTATAATTTTATGCACGGTTCTCTCGTCTTTTACTTGGTCAATAAATTCTTTTTCATTTCAACATAAGCACTCAGGACTCCAATGGAAGTGTCATCTTAAAAGGTTATCATCCATTAATAATTGTTTTTCATAATCCGTAGATGTTTCCTTCTTATTATTAAACAAATTAATATATTAGTTGATTGATGTATTGCAGGGAACTTATACTTTACCCTAAAGGAAATGTAGAAAGCAAGGCAACTGTATTTTGATATATCTTGATGTGGCTTGGCCATCTAATCTTTCAAATATTAAATATCCAATAAAATTCATTATTCGGATCAAAGACTAGACTAAATGAATAGAAAGAACATTAAATTTACAGTTGAGATTATGCTCAAATCACACCTCCTAATCTATAGAGATAAATATATATAAAAGGAGTGCCATTGCAATTTTAATATAACTAAAAGGAATTTAATTCATTTTTTTACTTTTACCATTTTCCCTTTTTTTTTATTATTTTATCCATGCCTTTGGACGCAGAATGTTCATGTTATTGGCTAAACTAAAGGACTTCAAAGAAGGATACTTAGTGAATGACACTTGCATCATTAAAAATAAAGTTACATTAATTAGAGTGGTTTTAGTTGAGTGATCATAATCCATTATTAAATACCTTCGACTTTTCTTATTAATTAGAAGTTATTGAGTAATGTTTCATATTAGGACGTTAAATTGGTACTTGAAATTTTGATTTCTACGATAAATAATTTGTCTAATAGACAAAAACGAAGGAATATCTAACCTCTCACTTACGAATGCGTACGCTACTTAACCTGCTGATATAATGGTTTCTGTTTCGGCCCAGTCCAACTTCCCAATGGAAAATATAGACAGCTGACAGACATGGAAACACAACATTGTATGCTCTTCTCATACTACAAGTCTACAAAATCATAAATACACAGTTGAAAATAATACTGCCTGCTTTCATGATTTGTTATTAACCTCTTAAAGAAAATATTAAAGAAATCAAACAGTAAAAGATGATGACGAAAAATTGGGTCAAACTGTTGATTTCAAGGTCTGCGCCAGCGCCATAATACAGCTATTCACTTTCATTTAAGTTGAAGTAAGACATTCAAAATCTTTAAAATCAACGAGAATGCCAACTTTTAATTTGATGCTGAACTGGACCCATTGTGCCTATGTTTGGTGTTTATATTTTTCGGTCAAAATCTAACAAAACGACTGCAGTCTGAATCTATTAAAAGAGTGCAGCAGCCATTTGATTAATTTGCCTAAATATAAGTCAAAACCCAATGTTCAGAAAGCAGAAGTTGAACTACCAAATGGTGTCTTGTATTTGACTTACAATTTGCTCGAAAGTAAATTAATTATATTTCTACTTAATCTTAAAGCAAAAGATTTAAACATTTACAAGTAATTAATATTTTCCAAATCATTAATATAAATACTTGTCAATTATAATGAATAAAGTAGGTCCCTTTTTCCCCACATGTCTCAATCACATAACAATCCAACGATGTTTGTAGTGATCTAATTAAAGCGAGCATCTAAAAAGCTTTCAGTTCATGAAATGGAGCTCATGTAAAATCACCCATCAGGTTTTCCATAACATTATTCTTCGTGAATTATTTGATTCGGCATAAAAAGATTAAGACCCCTTTGAATGATTGCTATGTTCATATCTCAAAGACTTTTGTATTGCGTGCATATTTCAGAAAAAGAAAAAGGAAAAAGAAGAAGAACAAAAATCCAATCTCTACGTGTAAGAATCAAAGCCGAAGACAAAAAACTTTGAATTCCAGCAAGAAAAAGGTAGGTGCCTTGAATTTCCAGACTTGGTGACAGGTGATATCTTTTGCCAAAACCAAAGCCATTCAAGTGGCTGCCGTACTGCCATCTCAATATCATTTGTATCTGCACGTGTCATAAAAACAAGTCGACATGCCTTTACTGCTAAATTGACCCAACATTATCAAACTACCATTTAATTTTCAATTCGGGTTATTGTGAAAATGAAGGAAAGATTGCTTTTGTTTTCCTGTTTTCGATTGACAACAAGATAGTAGAAAATTGTATAGCAGTTGTCAAAACCTAATCATTTTATAAAGACCACATGTCACACAATGTGTGCGACCATAACACATCTCTACATGCCCTTTTAACCTACCAAACAATATAATAACTCTAATATTATTGATACTGCTCCATATGACTTGTACACTTGTCTCTCTCCTCTCACAGCAAGTCTCTACGTTCACAAAATTAAAAAAACAAATAACCCAACCATAGAACAATCTGGGGTATGATAGTTTCAGAAATTTAATATATGCATTAATCAATAATCTTTTGATTAGAAACCTATGGAATATTTGCTAATTAAGTCTTTATTTATTATGGACTTTAAAATATTAAAATATTTTTTAAAAATAAAGTAAATCACTTTTACTAATAATTGTAAGAACACTTTATCGTGAGCAATAAATCATAAATTTTTTGAGAATTATGTATATGAAATTATTAGACTAATAAATTCTAAAATAGCAATAATTGTCACTAATTTAAATTTATATTGATAACAATTATTCTAACATCTTCTTCTATGAAAAAAATAGTCAAAAGTCTAAAGTCCATGAATTGAGTTAAACTTGTAAGATATTACATAGATGTTCTTGAGTGGAAGAAACCCTAATCTCAATTAAAAAGAGAGAATGAGAGGGAGAGAGAGAGAGGGGGGAGGGAAAATGCTAGCGTGTTAGTATATTGTGCTACCGTTACCCCGCCTTTTCCTCTTTTTCCCTATCGCTCTCCTTCCTTTTGACAAAATTCCGGCCTAACTATGGGACACGTGTCCACGTTCCAACACGTGTCCAACAGCTGAGGTGACGTGGCTTACCCCACGCTTGAAAAACGCTAAACATTTCTTCTTCTTTTTTTTTTTTTTCCTCTCAAAGTTTTGGCACGCTTTTTTAAAGTTTCTAGAAGATTGCAAAGCAAGGACACGTGTCCGCTTCACCGAGCTGACTCACTTTTGTCTTTTGTGATGATTCATGCACCGAAGAGCGTAGTACTCTATATACACCCGGATAAGGTCGGCTACTCGATGGGGCGCGTGGCTCACTTTTTACGGTGATAACTTAACGGGACCCACTGGCCCAACAGTAAGACAAGGACCGGACTTATCCCGCTGGTATTACGCTCTATATAAATAACCCCACACCTTCCACTATTTAAAAAAGGGAGAGAGAAAAATAGAGAGGAAAAAAATTCATGTTTTTTCCATTTCTCTCTTAAAAGCTTAGCTTATCAACTTTTATCTTCATTTTCTCGGTAGAAATTCATTGTTAACTGGAAAATGGGCGTGCCAGAGATTGACCCGCTTTCCCAGTTGAACCTGCCGCCGGGTTTCCGATTTTACCCGTCGGATGAGGAGCTTCTGATTCAATATCTATGTCGCAAAGTAGCAGGACACCATTTTTCTCTGCAAATTATCGGTGAAATTGATTTGTACAAGTTTGATCCGTGGGTGCTACCAAGTAAGTAATCAAATTCAATGAATTTCGTCTAGTATTTCTCTTATTTTGGACAAAGAAAAATTCATTAACTTTCTGTGGTGCTGTTGCAGGTAAGGCAACATTTGGCGACAAAGAATGGTACTTTTTCACCCCCAGAGACCGAAAATATCCAAACGGGTCCAGACCCAACAGAGTTGCCGGGTCCGGATACTGGAAGGCGACAGGAACAGATAAGGTTATCACAACAGAAGGTCGTAAAGTTGGTATCAAGAAAGCTCTAGTTTTCTACATTGGCAAAGCTCCAAAAGGTACCAAAACCAATTGGATTATGCACGAATATCGCCTCATCGAACCTTCTCGCAAGAATGGAAGCTCCAAGGTAAAAACAATTTGAAGCTGTTAAAAATGGTGGAATATTGATATATTTAAATTGATAAACGTATTCTCTAACAAGTCGCTTTTGGATTCTCTGTTTTGTCGTTGCAGTTAGATGATTGGGTTCTCTGCAGAATATATAAGAAGAATTCAAGTTCTCAAAAACCTATGTCAACAACGAGTTTTTCAAGCAAAGAACGCAGTAATGGTTCTTGTTCTTCTTCGTCTTCTCACCTCGATGATGTTCTGGAGTCTTTACCGGAGATTGATGACCGCCTTTTCAATTTGCCTCGCGTAACCTCGATGAAAACTTTACAGCAAGATGAGAAGACAAACTTTCAAAATCCGGGTTCTGGTAATTTTGACTGGGCGAGTCTGGCCGGAATTAGCTCGGTGCCGGAACTTGTATCGAGCGGGCAGATTCAGAGTCAGGCCGTGACGAGCTATGCATATAACGACGTGTATGTCCCTTCAATGCCCCAAATATGCCACCTGGATACCGGGAGGGTCTGTAACGCTGTAGATGAGGAGGTTCAAAGCGGAATTAGAACTCAGCGGGTTGATAACACTGGATTCTTTCAACAGAACTCGAACACGCTGAACCCACCAAACTACTCTAACCCAGTTGACCCGTATGGATTCAGATACCCGGCCCAATCAAACGGGTTCGGTTTTAGACATTAAATAGAACGATAAAACATTTTGAGTTCGAATATCCACGGACGTCAAAATATTTGACAGCTGTGATATGTGAAAGATGGATTGTTCACATCCCAAATTACACGACATGAAGAAGAGACGGAGAAGCGTTTTGCTTTCTCGTTGTCTTAATAATAAAAAAAAAAACAGAAAAAGTTAGGAGGCGGTTGTGTAAATATTGGAATTCTTTGGGCTAACTTTTTCGCTTTAGATTCCGAATGGGAAAAGTTTGGGGGATTGGAATCGGTTGTATAGCATCATCACATAGGCAAATTGAATTGCTCCATTTTAGCTGGTTAGGTCACACATTCAACGCACAGACAACCACCAATCATTGTACAATTTGTTCCCACGTTTAAAATTTGGATGTCCACACATTTCAATTTATGACAGTCGCAATTATTTATTGTTGTTGTGATTTTAGTTCTTAGTTTATGTAATGTTTGAACAGATCCATGCTTGTTGCTTTAATTTTCTTGTGTTAAATTGCGGTGATAGAACAGTGTGATGTTCAAGCAGCCCATATTATGAGCCAAAACAGGAATTCCATAGACCGGAACTGGTGCCCGAAACAAATAACGTGTAACTTGTAATAAATATTTCCTTTTGTTCTCTTCCTACTGATTAGGAAACGAAGGGCAATAAACTCACTACGTGTCAAGTGACTAGTGGCAAAACGTGGAAGATAAGTACTAGGTTTTGTTTTGCAGATAGTCAGTTTGTACTTGGGATAATTCCTAGATGCCTAATCGTGATCTTCTTCGAAGTTTAAGATATGCATTGACCGTTGATTATTATTCAATTCAATTCTTTACTTGCACGTGTGGTCAACCTGGCCGCAAACTCTTTTCTTCTCTTTGACGAATCAAAATTACTATTACAAGTCAATGGTTTGTACCTTACAAGTAATTGAATGCCACGTTAACTTGTGTACAAAATACTGACCAACCTCCCTCCTCAGGTAACATCTGTAAACCAAGTGATAGAAGCATTTGAAAGTAATCGACTTCCAGAAAATAACAATAGCCATAGGGGTCTAAGTTCATTGCACGGTGTTGAAAGGCCAATTAAACGCATCGCTAAAAGGATAGAAATCTATTATACGGGACAAAAAGCTTAAAGGATAAGAAAGAAATTAGGAAGAGTATAGAGCCCTGAAGAAATTAAAGGCTTTAGAGTTCTCATCCAATTGGAATAAAAGCAGTATGAATACATAATATAATTGGATGATGCAATGCATTGCTTTTCTGCTCAATCAAAAAGCATTTAGAAATTGGAATTTGCTTTACCCACATATCCCCGCGAGCACATAATTATTCATTTTGCTTTTGACCTGTATTTATCAGGCGCCAATATTTCTACCTTTACAGAGAAGTATTCATTCACTTTTTGGGGTTGTACCCAATACAACTCAATAGGCCCTTTTATTTCCATACGAAACGATGGTGTAGAGCTCCTATCCCTGATTATAGTCATCTGATAATTGTAACATTTTGTTTAAGCCAAAATGTTAGCAATTTGCAATGATTTTAACATTAATGGTGGCTGCTACTAACAAAGATAAACAAAAAATATGAATATTATTACTCGCAGCCTTTTCAATCACCCTCATTCTCGTGAAGTTTATTTTACACGCGCAAATGAAATCTTTGTATATGCATGCACGAGTTTGTATCATAATGTGTGTGGTGTGTGAATAATAATAATAATAATAATAATAGAAAATAGATATTCCAAATTTGCCTAAAAGTTTGGAATATTAGAGAAGGGAACCCAGCTCAATACTAAATTCAGCCCCCTTGGCAACCTAAAGTTTCTTTTCTTTTTGACCAAGATTTGGCCAGCTGAGCTGCCCCGCCCTGCCTTGTACAGAGTATGTATTATTGATGGGATATACACCAGAGAAAATTTAGCACAATACATTGCCGCACAGTTTTCTTCAGTCACAATCATCATCAAACTTGTTCGGCTGCCTTCTCACGCATGCACTTGCGTCATCTATATTTTAAATAAAAATTAAATAGAGAAGAAAAGACATCACTTTGGCTGCGTTTTATCGAGGGTTGCTGTCGCTTTTATTTATGGGTGTTTAACACGCGGCCGACTAAGCTCATGAGGAAGTCACCAAACGTGCTCTGGAAATTAAATTTGTTTATTAAGATTATTATTATCTTTAATTGAGGATTAGCACCGCAATTAATTAATGAGTTAATTTGATATATTTAAAATTGAGCTTTGATAAATAGTTATGGTGTGTTTGTTTTTTATAATTTTAAAATATATATTATTATTTTATTTATTTTTATTAAAAAAATTAAAAAAAATTAAATAATTAATTATCACATTAGACTCATCTTAATTTTCATTTCAAGTAGCAAAGAAAATTAAAAAGAAAAGAACATGGGCTGATGTGTTGCCTTCGAAACATTTGTGATGGATCACTAAATCCCGCTGCCACTTGGACCTCAAAATATTACTCATTCTTTATGACAACTAGTTGATTAACTTGACTCATTTAGCATGCATTGGAAGTTTAACACGTGCAAATATTCCTAATTAACTATTTACTTCTCACTTTAAACTTATGAGTTGTCTAATTTAATCCATGATATTCTAAAAACATGCATGTGTATGTTGGTTGACGTATTCCAAGTACAAACGTCGCTTTGGTTTAGTAATGGGCTTTCAATGTCGGCTCAACTTTTGATAATGGTTGACAATGGTAGCCTGGCCCATATCTTGAGGGTTTGGATTTCATCAGATTAACTTGGGGCTTAGACCATGTGTGTGCTTTACTCTGTCCCTTTCTCCATCCCCGACAACTTTAAATGCCATGCATGTCCTCTCTTTATTGCAGTGCATTCGAGTGAAATTTGAAACATCTTACGATACATAATTCTTAAATTTCATTCAAATTTTCATAAGATGCATGAACCAAAAAAAGAATTTAGTTCGCATACAAATGAATAGGTAAGAGTATACGTTATTTATATGTCATCCTCTATGATTGATAAATGATTGTGAGTTTTGATTATTATAATATTTTAATTATTATAATTCTCTAAACGGTGTTGAAATTTGCCGATGCTTTTGATGGGTTTCTTTTCAATTGATTGGATTATAAGATAAAAGACTAATTGTTTGTCACCAACTTCAAAAATAGCATATTGTAACTCTATGTTGCCAAAATTAGCTTAAGAACAAGTGTCAGTGAAAGAAACTCCTAAATCACATAATTGTAATTAATATTCTTTATCGGGAAAAACAATATGTTGCCACTAGCACCTTCTTTGTTTTGTTTTGTTTAGATTGCTTGTTAAGTGATCACACCATGTAATATACATCTTTTTCATGTGTACCTTTCCTCCATGAAAATGAGACTTTAATGCCTAATTAATTATGATATGTGAACAGTTAAAAGACTGACGACAGCATGATTAAGCCCAAAATTAAGCGGAATTGTGATTAATTTGCCTTGAAAATAGTAGCTGCATCAGGGAAGAGCTATCTTTACATTACTCTCCTTAATATTTTGTAATTGGGTGTATTCCATTTCTATGATGTAAATTCATTACTGAATAGAGATTACTCAACTACTGATGACCTGAGAGACTTCGTGCGAACGAACTCCAACCAGAACCAAATTGTCTAAAGAAACAAGATCATACAAAAGGGCCATGCAAATCCACCAATTTGGAATTATATCATCTTTCTATGATAGATACCAGCGTGTAAGAATAAATTTGTGGCCTTAAGGCTTATGAACAACGTGTGTAAAATCCCAGTTATGTTTTTCAACGTGTGATAATCAGATCGCGTCTTTGAGGGTTTGAACTCAACCCTTTCACATACATGGTCACTTTGACCGCTGATGTTCTCTGTTGTCTAAAATCAAAATTAGGCATTATCTAAATTTGCAATATGTGTGAGACAAGCAATCAGTAAAGACACATTCCATACAGCCAAATTATTCCATGACACCATACTGTCAATAATGAATTTTGGAAATGGGTGCCAAACCAGTCCTACAGGCTCTCGATCATCAGAAAAGTTTTATGCAGGTACATAGAATCTGGATCTATTTGAAAAAAGTTGCTCACGAGATATTTTTTTTTGGAAAATTGTCATCTTAGAAACGCAACCCTTTTGACTTATGTGATAAAGATAGCATAAAACCAAAACTGGAGATTAAGATATTGATAAGAAACTCTTATTATAAGGCTAACTAGGGTTTTGCACACGTGGTTTCCATTGAGCTCTCACACATGTGAATAAATTCTGATAACAAATTCGATCAACTTGGTTGTACTACGTATATGCCGAAACCTAGCTATGGATGATGGTTACGTGAAACACATGAGAAAACGATGCCTGCCAACTACCTGTAGAAATCTTGATCACATGTGAAGGAGTCATGCAATTGAGACTTGCCCTAAGCTGTTGGAGTGATGAAGAAATTAACCCTTTTTTGGTGGCGTAATGCTGGAGGTTTTGTCTTGAAAACCTCTTTGGCAAGAAAATGCATGCTGTGGAGAAGAAAGCTTAAAGAAAACAACTTTGAACGAAATATCTATGCGTTCAAATTTGGAAAGATAATGTGTTCAAATACCTAATTAGTAAAAAAAAATTGTCAAACATGTCGTTGTTCTGTTGCAGAGAAGCTATCGAGAGAAAATAGAGCAAGATATATAACCGCATCCAATGAAATTAATCTACATTATTATATCAATTTTTGGTTCCATTCTCCGGAATGGAAACCTTACAGTGAACGATTGTATACTTCTTAAGGTGTACATATACATCCTAAGTTAAAAAAATGATTATACAGTGGCACAGAAGATTAAATGTCCATTGCTACTGCTCCGACATCAAATGCGTTCTGCCTGCTAAATTAATCTAACTGTAACCCTAGAGAGATCAGTTAATTGGCATCAAAATGATTTGGCATTGATATTCTAAGTAGAGCAAAAGGTTGGGTTTGCTTTTATTTAAAGGCTTTTTATGCAGAATCATTGTAGAGAATCAATATCATGTCATAATTGGAAGATATATGTACATCGTGGGCCGCCAGTCATGAAACAAGTATATATAATGTGCACATGTATTTTAATGCTTTACCACACAAGGAAAAGATAAAGAGCAAGTTAGGTTTGCCATGACAGAGATCAGAAGTCGACGGATAACATAATTGGGTAGCTCCCATGCATCTGTGGACATTAGCTCGAGGCTTATGCAATTCACATGGTATCATGGATACTGAACAAGAACCACCACCCATGTTCCAAAAGCTCCTTTATCTTCCATTTCTTGGCGAGAAGAAAGAAAAAAGAAAGAAAATACTATGAGAATAATAAATGCAAATTTAATTGATATGAGTAGTCAACTAACAGCAATAGTTTATTAATATTCTTGTGAAAGATGAAATTTATTAATAAATTATTTATAAAAACACATGGCATAATGTTTTATCTGCTTTATATGATTAGATATCAAATCCAAGTGACATATAGTCATCAAGTTCTCGATATTCTAAACTTATTATAAATTAATTCACATAATATCGAGTGAGTAGCATCCACAAAATCAAAATAAATAAATCAAAAAGGAAGATATTATATTGAAGGAAGGGCAGAGACCTTGCATAGTGAGTGGGGACCTCTGCTAGGCTGCGAGCTTTGAATTTTTTGGTGTAATGTTTCACGTGCCGACATGAATTTCTTAATTTTTAGTTGTATTTTGGGACAATAATTAACATGGACATGATAAATATGGTGGCTGTGGGAAAATGATTCCACCTATGGCAACCCATACATGCCCTCAACAAACAACAAATATGTTGGGCCATTCAGCTTTACATCTTTTCTAAGCTGCAGCTTTGGATTTTAGTGGTAACAGTCATGGAAATCTGTAATATGAAACCAAGAAAACAAGCACGGTTCAATTCGTGGGGAAGCACATCATTAAATATGGTTAAAAGCACTGTTGTAATGTGTGTTAATCTCTCATATTCCTTAAATTAATTTGACGTTGATTATAACTTTATATATATTAATTGAATTCTTCTTCTAACTTGTCAACTTAGTTAGAACTTTGGTTTATTTCTCGAATATAGAACCGAAGTTAATAAACAAGAGAGGATAATCCAACCAAATGAATCGAGGTCAACTCACACGCAAATTCACTAAAGAATCCTTGCAGCTACACTAAACTTGGTTGATTTCTACCCAATAAGTCTTTAAAACGATGCCACTAGATGAACTCAACGGAGCAGTCACAGTCTTGAGTAATAGTCTTTCATTTATCTCTCAAGAAAATTACAAAAAAGTTGGGAATATGTTGATGATTGGATGAGTACTTTTACATCAATGTCTAATCTGGTTGTAGAGGTTAACTAAAGATGAAATAGAATAAAGGATAAGGTGACACATTCGTGAGATTAATTAAACTGATTAAGAATTAATCAAATCAAAAGGAAAATAAAAGGAGGGGTGAGGCTGCTAGCTAGCAAATAGCAATGGGGTAGAAGCTGAGAAGTAGTGTGAGATGATAATGAAATGGGATATGTAAGTGTGGGGTCATGAATATGAATATGAATACGAATGTGAATATGATGATAAAAGAATGGACTAAAATAACGAGAAGTGACAGAAAATGGGACCCTTTGGTCGATCATGCAAGCAGCATTAATACCCCACCATCCAATAAGCATACAATAGATAGTTCTCTCCATCAAGATTTTGTATTTGGTCACGTCCCACTGTTCAGCCTTCCTTCAATTGATTCTCTTTTCTCAACGTCTCCCAGGCCATGATCACCGTTACACCATCACAACTCACAACCACGCACTGGCTAGGGTTTTTACTTTTAATTTTGTGGTCAAAATCATTAACCAAACACGTTTCGAAGTACGTTTGGAACTACTAATTTAATGTTAAACATATGAATTATTATCGAATAGATTTTTAACTTAATTTGAAGACAAATTTTCCAATCACTAAATAAATATATAAACAGAATAATCTCTCTCAATTGTGCCATAAAACATTAATTGAGGAGAGGCAAGAGCAAGAGCACTAGCAGTAGCAGTTGATCCATCAAAAGTTTTCCAAAATGACCTTTCTTTTTTAGTTGTTGTTGCTGGGTTTTGGCCTTTTGGATTGGTGGGATTTGCAGATCAAAAGCATGACATCTCGAAGCGTAAAGCTTGTTCCCACCCCACACTTATCCCTCCAATATTATCTTTTTGTAACCTTGTGTGCTTTGTGGTACCCACCACAGTCCCCACCCACGTGTCACTCCCTGGTGTCTCTCTGATATACACGCGGCATCTTATCAACGGCTCAATTTCCATTTGCGTCATCGTCAGGTTGCCTTCACCTCCATTTCACTCGTATTCTTTTGCCAAACACTGCATGAATTTGCCAGCCTTTGCATGGGTTGTTCTTGCTAATATTACATGTTTAATTACTAATTAACCCTTTAGTTCTATTGCGTGTCATCAAATGATTGGTGTGTGAATAAACAGAAACATTTCTTTATCATATTTAATTCCAGCCCACCTATCCTGTACTCTTTTAATTTATTCTCTTCTCATTTAAAAGAATGGCCATGGCTCCTCTATTCAACCTTTGAGCTAGCAAACCTCAATCAATAGATTCTGTTGATTGAATTCTCTGAGAAGCCCTCAATTCCGTAGCCAAAGCAACTCAAATATAACTATTGCTATAGGGATTGCATCAATGGAGAGCACAAATTCGTCGACTGGCTCACCGCAGCCTAAGCTTCCGCCGGGATTCAGATTCCACCCCACTGACGAAGAGCTGGTGGTTCACTACCTCAAGAAGAAGGCATCCTCAGCTCCTCTCCCTGTTTCAATAATTGCAGAAGTCGATTTGTACAAGTTTGATCCGTGGGAGCTTCCAGGTAATAATAATTTATTATACTACTAATTAAATATAAGAAAAGAATATTCTCCAGAAATAACTTGTTAGCAATCTCGGGTTCATGTGGCTTACAGCTAAGGCAACGTTTGGAGAGCAGGAATGGTACTTCTTTAGTCCCAGGGACAGGAAGTATCCAAACGGAGCGAGGCCAAACAGAGCGGCAACTTCAGGATATTGGAAGGCTACCG
>CP135553.1:1303002-1336632 GCA_032402905.1 Khaya senegalensis | reverse complement strand
TACAGCCATACCTAATGTTGTGTGTTTAAGATTGTGGGGATGTAATAAATAATGTAATTGTGATAAATAATGTATCTTCTGTAATTGTCTTTGTGAGTGTGGAGTGAAAGGTGTGCTTTTCACTCCAAGTTTGTGTTTCCTTCATAATATAATGGCCATGACAGTGGCCTTGTGTGGTTTTTAATGCAATCCTATTAGTATAGACTCTGCTCTCTGTCCTCTTGATTATTTACTTCATCGCTATACTAATTATTTAGTATGAGGGTACTCAAAATCTTTATAAAATTCATTGTTTGTAGAGAAAGAAGACTTGGAACCAAAAGAAAGTTGAATGAAGTGGATTTGTTCTCAATATTGGTTGTTATGATCAATTTGATGCAACAAGGAGTTCATTCTCCCTTTGGGTTGCTTCAAGAAACAATGTTGTAGGTAATATTGATTAGCTTGTTGAAGTTCTTGATCGAATTTAAACAAATGAAACAGACAATAATTTATAACGTGGATCTTAAAAGATAAAAGAGATTACAAACAAGAGTTGATGTTATGCTTCGAGCTTTGTAACCCATCTCAATTTGTGCTTGATGATAAATATGAATGAAGTATGCATCTAAGAGGGTATCTAACTGCCTATTAAGTTCAGATGAAACATAAAAACGAAGGAAAGCAAATAATGTAAAAAATATAGGTCATACCTCCATGTATTTTATCCATTTTCACTTAAAATTCTGAAGGTAACAAAATCATATTAAAAAGATTACAAGTATAGGCATCAAAAGTCAAGAAAAGCTGTTCTTCCTTGCTTTATTCCTCTTGAGTTTAAGATCACCGGTTATCTGTAATTTTAAGAATTCAAGATGCCAGAAAAAATCATGCTGGAGTACCAAAGAAGGGAAAAAAGCTTGTCAAATTTTAAGTAAAGATGGGACTAGAAACGCCACTAATGGACAACAGTAAGTAGTATTGTTACCGAGTGAACTGTTGAAGAAAGTAATACACAAATGACAAACCAAAATCTTAAAGAAATTACTATGGACATCTGAAGTATGTTATCGGTGTTTAGCATCCCATAGTTTGTACTTTGTACTCATTCTCCACATAAGAAGCGTGTTGATTCAGGACAAAAGCAACAATACTAGTCAACAAGGCTTGGAAAATGAACTAGTGAACCACGGCAGCAAATGCTGCATCACTCCCAATGAATTAATTTTTTTCATCTGACAACCAATCAAACCTCCAAAACAAACCAACCAGCCCAAACTGAATTGATTCAGGCCATTTGATTCAGTTTGCACTAGCTCATAAGATACAACCCAAACCGATTAGTTCCAGGTTGGTATGGTTTGCGTCCCCAAACCGTTCAAACCCGTCCAATACCCAGCCTACTCAGAGATGCCACTGGCATAAGAAAAAAAATTCCCAAAGTTCTCCATCCACAAAACAACTTCCCATAACATTACCCAACGAGAATAAAGGAAGAATACACTTTAGAACCATTTGGGCAATAACAGCAAACTGCACCATAACAGTGTAAAAATAGCTTAAGCAATAAAACTATAGACTCATGCAAGGGCACAATTTTTCCTGGAAACCATTTGCGCATATGATTTCAGCAAACTCATTAGTGATACAGCCAGCCTTAGCAACTAAACTGTACTCAACTTAACCTCAATAAACTACTCTCACGCTATCATAAAAAAAAAAAATCATGCTTATAGCAATTAATCGTGAATTAAACTCCAGCAAAGATAATATTTATTTTAAGGAAAACACAAAGTATATCAAAAATCACTCTCTGATAATAACCATTTAGAATTTTAATCGAACAGTTGGTAAGCAATCATTATTTGTTTCAATTACTCATTCCACGTACGCATAAATCTACATGTAATTAAACACAAACCCACATAGCAATAAACCTTAAAAGATAAAAGCAGCAATATATAAACAACACATCCTTGCATCAACATCGCATAATGATTAATCCCTACTAAAAAAAATTGAAGGCAAAAGGGAGAGACTCACAGTTGAATTTTGTAAGAAAAAAGCTTTGGCTGAAGAAGGTTTACGTTGTGAAGTGCTAAACTACGACGCAAAGTAATCGACCCGGTAGTGGCCAAATCGGGCCGGCAAAGTTATATCTTGGACCTCGGCCAATGCGGACCAATACACGGAGAAAGAAAAGAATGACGTTTATTCTTTCGTAAGGCTGACAAAAATCATATTTTAAGACATAATTTTCTACTGTGTCTGCATTTGTTTTTCTCTAGTTTTTTTCCGCGTGCCCTTCGAATAGGAATGGTGTTTGGATTACAGTGGTCTCTTCTTTCATGTGACACCTTTAGGTAGGATTCTATTAGGTTTGAAATTATAATAAGTTCAATTCCAATTTTTAACTTACGGGAACAAGCAAATATATATTTAGTGACTGATTAACTGCTTAAGTCTGGTGTCTAAATCAATTCAATGTCAATGGCGCCACAAGCAGCTAAATGGTGCAAATATGGGATTCTCTGCAAAGCATAGCTCAGAGGTAAAAGGAAAATGGCTTGCGCATTAGCAGATAGGTGAAATGCCAGTTAGCACAAAACGTATTTTTCTCACTTTCCGTCAGCCAAAGGGGAATAAGATTTCATCTCTCTGTTTTCGAGACAAAAAATTACATATTCACGTTTTGTTTGCAATGGGAAACTGGTGCAGTCATGATTTGCACAAAAGCAGTAAATTTAGCAAAGAGAGTTGGAAAGAGCAGCATGTGAATGCATTTGCGAGTACAATGACACCACTACATGTGTAGAACAAGAGCATAAATTAAAGCAGTTTCAATATCCAATCCTAGATGCCAGATCTGAGCACGTTCTGTATCACGGAGAGGATTTATGCACATAACTAACCAGATTCTAAGCTGTGAATTGTCTCCAGAGAACACATTTACTCGTAATTCAAGATTATCCCTGGAATCTGCAGTACAACGCAAGAAACCCCATTTGGCTAAACCCAGAATTGTACCCAGATTTCAGTTCAAATTCATTCAACAAAGTGCTGATGAATCACAATCAATCAGCACAGGCAGCAATATCACAGTTTCATTCAACAATGTTTTTCAGAAATCCAATTACAGTTTCATTCAACAACGTTTTCCAGAAATCCAATTACCTTTTGTAATTGCAATTCTTTAATCATACTTCTCCCTCCATGAATACACAAGCAAGAAAACCCAAGAAAGAGCCAATGCAATATCTCCAACGACCTGCTTAGGCAAATCACGAGCAAGACCATCAAGTTTTCTTTCAAAGTAAACTCTCCAAACAGCAACTGAAACATGAAGAAGAACACATCCCTTGGCAAAGAAGCTCTGAAACTCTCTATCCTTAACAAATGCAACCATAAATAAAAGGAAACCAATAGCAAACAGAAGCAACCCGGAAAATGATTCCGACGTTTGGATCAAGAGTTGATCATGAGGTGTTGAACCTTGAAGCTTACTTGCAACCTCAATCCCATGATTAAAGACAGAAATCTCTTTAGTGTAAAACATCATCAAACCTCCACATGTTAGAGCTATAATTGAATGCAGAACACATATCAAGAAGAAACCAGATGAACCCATCGAGCAAATTGAAAATTCTAGCTCCAATTCAAATCAACAGCATTGTCTCTCAATAAGAGTCCTCAAAACCAGAATTTTTTCAATGCATAAACTACAAAAAAAAAAAAAAAAGCATATAAAGGTCAATAAGAATATATAATACAAAGAACCCAGAGAAATCTAAGCAACCTAGATCCCAACAGATCTTCCTCACGAACTGCAACGGAAAAATAAACCAATGAACAGAATTCACACAAGACAAATCCCAGTAAAACCTAGACTAAAAGCACCCAGATAAACCAAATTGACTAATCAACACCCCTGAAATATCCATCCCTTCAACTCCTCAGAACCCAACAACAAAACCCTTTCAATTGTTTACAGAAAGAGATCCGAAAAAGCACTAAAGCTGAGGCATTGAAGGGAAATGAAACTGAAATGGGTTTGTAAACATTAAGTACGCAACTTGCATTAACTATGGGTTAAATACAACCATATCAACGGGAAAAAAAAGTATATTTTTTAACGGAGATTAAATGGTTGTTGGGATGACATATTAATATTCTTTTAATTGGCATAAAGAGGTGCACATAGATTAGATTTCTCGCATCCATACCTCTCATGCATAAAATGCCATGTCTTTTCTGGTTACTTGCTTGCTTGTTCTGCAAAGCAATTCAGCATTTGTGGGGTCATTGGGGTCTACGTTATATTTTTAAAGCATGTTTCAATGATGATAGGCTTCTGGATAATTTTGTTTTTATGGATTAGAATCATGTAGAGAAATATTTTGTCGCCGCCATTGTCAAGTCAACAAAGGAGGAGAATGAGGTTTTACTGTTTCTAGTGGTATCGATTGGAAGATATCAGTGAAATTAATTGGAATATAATAACTATTATGCGTCAGTTATTCATTTTAATTCCACATTGTGCTGTCAATTTTATAAGATTAATGATAATAATATACATGGTAATGGTATATAAAATGAAGAGTATGCATTAATTGATTTTAAAGAAAGAGTGTTAATTTTACAATTTCTCATCAATGACAAGATCTCATATATGGTTAGCCTCCATGATTACACAAGATTTTTCAAATCAATCTAGATTCACTTTCAGATTTTCAAATGGCCCTTGACACTTCTTAAAGGCAATCATATTGCAATGCCATTCATAAGATTCTTTGCCCCTAGTTTTTCACTACCAGTTTACATTGGATGTGCAAAACCATGAAGATGCAATAAAGCTAGTAATGGGCCAATTCGAGTTGGGTAGGTGGACCTTGGCCCTTGTATTGGATGATAAAATTCATTTCATCATTTGATATTTTAAGTTTCAATTTTGTGTTTTGTTTTTAAATTGGCAGAAATAAAAGGCTAATATTAAAAAGAAAATATAAAAAAAAGATAATAAATTAAAGGGGCCTGTGTATACAATAGAACATTATAGGTAAAATTGTAATTTTCATGTTTAAAGGAGAAAAATTAGGGACTAGTTGGGAACAAATAGCTATATTTGGAAAAATAAAGAGTTCTACAGTTACATTTACAGCAACAAAAGAATGAAGATTGACAATTTTGCGAGCAACAAATGATTTTAATCCTCCTAAATATGCCTAAAGAATTCTCTTTGTATAATTAGAACTAGAAACTGAACTGTCCGAAATGAATTGTTGTACGATGCCGCCTAGAACCGCATCGCTTGTCTCCTTTATGCCGCTTAGAAGACTTCTTCACTGGATTTTTGCAGGCTAAATTTGCGCCATGCAGAGCCAGTCAATGCCGAGTTTTTGCACCAGCTTGTGAAGCCATTTGCTCCAAAATGTCTCTGTGGTATGCCTGCACATGAAAAAAAAATGGAAGTGCGATAGGTTAATGCTTAGAACTTATTTTCCCATCACCACAATGATCATCACAGTCTTGCTTGGTGGAGAGCGAGGAATAGAAGTGAACGAAGTGATTGTACGGGTAATCACAATGGCAGCTTTTCTGTTTCAATTCCGAATTCTGCAGCTCGCTTGGTCTGCACCCAAGGGAGAAAAAAACCTGAAACCCTTGTAGAATGCCGAGAAGAAAACACTTCATGTGGCTCTGTTTGTGTACATATCCGGGGGCTTTATTGCATTATTTGGGAACGGGGAGAAAAACAAGTTTGGCATCTTGATTCATTCTTGTGGTGGATTGATCCTGAATGGTTTTCTTATCCCTCAAATCCTCCTCAACATTTTCTGAAACTCGAAAGAATACTCTCTTTCCTGTTTATTTTACAGTGAAACATGTTTCGTACACTTGATACCACATGCATATGATCTTTACAGGGTCCAAAACCTTGCCAAACACTTTGATGTTTCATACATATGTGACGGTCATAGGCTCACGTCTGCTTCTTTGGATATTTCTTCCCTTGTGTCTGCGTCGGATGATTCGTATGCTACACAAATCCTGGTGCAGATTTTTACTCCGCAGCTTCGGATGTTACTGTCCCACCGGTGATTCTGCTGTTTGCTGTCATTATATACTTGCAGCAGCTTTTCTGAGGTCGATGCTTCCTTCCCGGCAGATTCAGAGAGATAGCATATAATCTCTAGCACCTTTTATACATGTTGTTTTACCTGCTGCTGCCAGACTCTTCTTTGTTGGTGATGGACAGGACGTGCTTTTGAACCAAACGCTATGATGTTCATACCCCCCTCATTCTGCTTAGTTGCCCTTGCTGCATTTTCATGGGCTAATATCTAAAGCCCATGCCATTGTTCAGGCACGAAGATGATAGAAATGAAAATAAATAAGAGCATGTTGGTCAATTTAAAGTGCATTCAAATTTTAAAATCATGGGGACTTGGGGTTAATTTCTGGGGACAGACAGATGGTCCATCATGTTAGCTCAGCTGCTACACGCTGTGTGTGCTTGAAAAAGTTGTCATAAAAACCATGGGGTCCATACACTTAATAAATAATTTGCATCAAATTTAGCATGTAGTCTCTCATCTATGACTTTACATGTACTATCATTGTTTGCTTTTTTTTATTCATATATTTTTTATCTGTCATTTTCTTATCACACATTATTGTTATATTTTTTATTATTATCTTTTAGAGGTAATTTAAAGATATATGATATAATTAATTAATTAATTTTATTTTTTAATTTAATATTAAATTTAATAAAAATTATACAAATAGTTTATCATTTTTTATTTTAAACTTAAATTAAATTTGATAAGATCAGATTTTAAGAATTTACTTAAATGTTTAAAAATTCAAAATCGTTCCTTGTTGTCTCTGTTTGTATAATTTTTTAATAAAGCATATGGTTGGGTGTTGTGGAATTAAGAGTGACATACTAGTTTTCAAATCATATACTATGTGACTAATTTGTATTTTAAGATGAAAATAGAGGAGGAGGAGGAGGGTCAGTCATGTGACAATCATGTCCCTTCACTTTGTTTGATAGCATGGTCAATAATAATAATATGAAAATAGAATTGCAAATATAATAACAACAAAGTTGGCATGGCAAGGAGACATGTCATGACATAGTCACACATACAATACAAACCAAAGGGTGGACCAAAGGCAAGCTTGTGGTGAAGCCAAATGAGGTCCCATTCATTTGTTTAATTGTCTCAAACAGTGAAGACACAGACAACAACACAAACCCATAAGTTTCATGTAATGCATTATCATTTTTCATACTTCTTATGGAT
This sequence comes from Khaya senegalensis, assembly GCA_032402905.1. NCBI lineage: Eukaryota > Viridiplantae > Streptophyta > Magnoliopsida > Sapindales > Meliaceae > Khaya > Khaya senegalensis. The sequence continues at coordinate 1,329,340 of CP135553.1, read as the reverse complement.
AAAAAAAAAAAGTGCTTTTATAAAAAAGCACTTCCCATTTTTATGGCTTCAAAAAGGTGTTCTTAAGAGAGTAATTTCCCCCACCTAACGCCGTTTATAGTTTTATGCATGTAAAACTCATAAAGCCAAGCCAAGGAAAACCCAACGACCTTCTTTCAACTAAACGGCCCAACTCTTATACGGAACAGCTACTTCTAATCCCACTCTCTCTATTATAACGTGAAGTACACGCCTACTTAATAATAATTGCTGTAATTTTTAGTTACAAATAACGTTATCCGATAATTATGAAATTATGTGAAGATGGGATTTTATATTTAATTATGAAAATAGAAAAGAATGATAAAAGAAGGTGTAACATAATCCGACAAAGAGCGCGTGGTTGTATCAAAATAAGAATGTCTTTCTAACTGAAAGCAGCACCTCTTGGCAACTATAACTACGCGCCATGACAAGTAAGTACTATTCCATTATTATAAAAAAAAAAAAAACCAATAATTCCGCACACATGAATATTTCATCTTCTGTAAACTAACTACACTCTTTACTATACGTTTGTGAGCTTCTCTCAAAGCCAAAAGTTTTTCTGTGCCCTAGATCTGCAAAACCTAGATCATTTACTCTCTTTTTTTTTTTTTTTTTTCTGTGTTTTGGGTTTCGAAGGTCCAATCTTTTTCTCAATTCCTTGCTTGAAGCAGGGGGCTAGCAACGCTGGAAAATGGAGCATGGTTAAAGGAATTCAATTTGTGTTGAAAGATTTCACTTTTTGTGAAGGTTTTGGTCTTTTATGAATTGGGTTGTGAGTTTTTGGTAGCATTCAAGTAGTATTTTGAATAGCTTTGGCTTTAAGTTTGTTGCATTTTGATTGTGAAGATGCTGTTGTTGCACAACATCTTTTATTTTCAAGTTATTATGCATAAGCTTGGAGGTTTTTGCCATGTAATCGTTTGGATTGATGGTTCTCACAATTGCAAAGTCTTTATTTCTTAACGAAAGGAGTGTAATTGATTGTATGAATTGGTCTGCATTGAATCTTGATTTTTGATTGGATTTGTACCTTTATTTAGTCGGAAAAGTTATTCTTGACAAGGTTTGGCGGAAATGGGTATAGAAGAGGAAGCTAGCAGTAAAATGAAAATGCAATATTTGAGGGGTAATTATTGACTGTGAGGGAAGGTATTGTTGGGGGTGGTTTTCGTCAACAATGGGTTGCGTTTCTTGTAAACCCTCTGCCATTGAAGACAGTAAAGAGAGTCCGAAAGAGCGTCTCTCAAGCAAGGCCTCGTCGGACTTAAGAGTATCAAGGGCAACTTCCTCCAGGAGGGAGGAAGCTTACCGAGTGAAAGATCTATATGATAATAATGACGGAAGAGCAATGTTAATTGATAAGCAGGGGAATGGGTCTGTTCGGTTGCAAGGCGAGAACTTTGACAGGAAGAGGGAGAAGATGGAGTATGTTGTTGCTCAACATCATCCAGGGATGGGTAATATTCCCAAAGCTGCAGAAGGGGAGGAGGTTGCAGCAGGTTGGCCAGCTTGGTTAGCTGCGGTGGCTGGAGAAGCTATCAGGGGCTGGGTGCCACGGCGAGCCGATTCCTTTGAGAAGCTGGATAAAGTATGTTCCTTTATTGATTTAGTTGTGGTGTATATACTTCTTTGTAGTACTTGGGCTAAGAATGATTGATCATTTCATTTGTGCATAATAATTTTTATAACTTTTGTAAATGGATAAAAGAATGATTACTATGTTATGTATCTGGTGAGATGGAATCATTCACTAAGCTTTTCTAACTTGTTGCTATTAACCCTTTGTGTTTTGCTTTAAAAATATCATTATGATATGCTTTAGATGATCATATACTTTCATTGCATCATTTTTGGCACATGTTGAAGAATATATAAAAAGTATCCTTAGGTGAAATGATTATTTTAACTCTGGAGTATGTTTAGGAAGGATTTAGTATATCCTGGGAAGCATCATTGTCCTTCATGAATCTGTTTTCTTATAGAACTATCCATGCTACCTGTGCAGGGTTATACAATATTCTAATAATAGTTATTTCTTCCCAAGCACACCAGTTGATGCCAAGGAGAACTGATTGTGATGATCTGTACTTTAGGATTAACCTACAAGGATGAGCAAATACTAAAAAACTGAGGAGGCAGTGAAGTAACTCCAGAACTAGCAAGCATAGCTTCACATGATCAAACGTTGTGCATTTTAGAATCATGCGTATTAAAATTTTAGGTGTGGACACCTGTTCAGTTGTATAATATTTTAGTTCTATATAGGTTAGGTTGTTTATGTCACCTATCTTTACAATTCCACCAATGATATGCTTTAAGGCTTTTTGCTTTTCTAGATGGTTTAAACTTGAGAAGAAATGTTGGCTGATAATTTGTAACTTTGGGTCCAGTTGAATTGTAAATATACAGAAGAATGTCGAATGAGGTTGTTTTCAATTTCAGATGGAATTGCCATTTTTTTTTTCATTTTCAATTTTATGGGTTAAGTTGGGCTTTGCTTTTTTGCCTTTAAACATTGATCTGTTGGAGAAGTTAAAACAGATATGTAATTTAGAGAAATATTATCTCTGCTCCTATTTTTCCTTTTGTGTTTAATTTATCTTAAATAATGCTAGGTAAGGTTTAGGCATTAAGACCTAATTCTACTCTCTACCACTTAAGCTGTGGTCTGGTGGTTCTTTGTCTAGTTTTGAGTACTTTTCTTTCTGAGAAAGTTTATTCTAGTTTTGCCAGGATCATTATATTCTACTACCAGGTAACATGATTTATATTTGTTTCATTTTCTTGTTTACTTTAGTCGACATGATTTATGGCTGCTTTTGGTACTTAATTTGATGACATTTATTTGAACGCAGATTGGCCAGGGAACTTACAGTAACGTTTATAGGGCTCGTGATCTTGATCAAAAGAAAATTGTTGCTCTGAAGAAAGTAAGGTTTGATAACCTAGAGCCTGAGAGTGTTCGCTTTATGGCAAGGGAAATTCATATTCTGCGTAGGCTTGATCACATAAATGTAATAAAGCTGGAAGGCCTGGTTACATCAAGGATGTCTTGCAGCTTGTACCTTGTTTTCGAGTACATGGAACATGATTTGGCAGGGCTTGCCTCACATCCTGGACTGAAATTTTCAGAGGCACAGGCATGAGAGAAACGTTTTGTTTTGTTCCCTATAGCTATGATTTGTTTATTTAAAGTTACATTTGCAATAACAGCCAATAAACACCGGTTGTATTTGCATTTGATTAACATTTACGTAAAAGCCAGCCTGATAGATATAGATAGACTTAGGTACTAAGTTTCTCTCATGTTTTCTTGTCTGCATTCCCGTTTATGATGTTTAATTCTGCATTTTGGCAGGTTAAGTGTTACATGCAGCAACTTTTACGTGGGCTTGATCATTGTCACAGTCGTGGAGTCCTTCATCGTGACATAAAGGGTTCCAACCTTTTGATTGACAACAATGGCATCTTGAAAATTGCGGACTTTGGTCTGGCAAGTTTTTATGATCCATATCAAAATCAGCCTCTAACAAGCCGTGTTGTAACTCTTTGGTACCGGCCACCAGAGCTTTTACTGGGAGCAACATACTATAGCACTGCTGTGGATTTATGGAGTACCGGTTGCATACTTGCAGAATTGTATGCTGGCAAGCCTATTATGCCTGGAAGAACTGAGGTATTTTCAAAATGAGAAAGGGTAAAATTTAGGGATTTCTGCCAACATTTAGCATTAATGGATGACAGCCTCTTTAGGAATATTGTATAACAATGAAGCCAATATTTATCCTATATGATTCCAGTAAGCAGGAGAAGTTCTATTCTGAGTTCGTCTATGTACAAGCTTGTATGCAAAAAGAATTAAGACAATCATACTAGATTTTCTTCTTAACAGTTTTTTCCCTCCTCCAAGAAACAATCCTTAAAGTATGAACCCCTAGGATACCGCTTCTTTTATCCTCATCAAGATAAATGATTGAAAGGGATTGTGAGATAGAAGAGATACTATGCATAATCTCTTCAAATTTTAATTTTGTCTAATGTTTGCTCATTTTAAGTAGTCATGTTTTATTTAATTTGCTTACACTAAAGTTCACATCTTTTTGTCCGTAGGTGGAGCAGTTACATAAAATTTTTAAGCTGTGTGGCTCGCCTTCTGAGGATTATTGGAGAAAATCAAAGTTGCCTCATGCAACCATCTTTAAACCTCAACAGCCTTATAAACGCTGTGTTGCCGAAACATTTAAGGATTTCCCTGCACCAGCTTTAGGGCTTATGGAGATGCTTCTTTCCATTGATCCAGATGATAGAGGATCTGCAGCATCTGCTCTCCAGAGTGAGGTATGAAATTATTAGTAAATTTAGTCATATGGAATTTTTTGGATAATGATTGTACTTTTACTATCAGCGAATGCTTGTTTGTCTTTGTGTTGTGTTTTCCTTAAAAAGGTTGTTAACCTTTGTAGATTGCTTGTGACTGAGTGGATGTTCTTTTCTACATAACCCAATGAACCATTTGGGTGTTGAAACTTTTCGTTGAACATGTACAATTATCAAACTTTTGCTAAGTAGATTTTCCAATTATAATATTAGTGTGGTGTCTTGTATTCCTTTGCTGGAGCATCCATCCTTAAAAATTTTAGGTCAAGTTCAAACGATTGTCTTATACCTAGATGTTTTAATTGATGCAGTTATTAGCATATAGTAATTCTTGTGTGTTTCTTCAAGGAAGATTTTCTTACAGTTTTCCAAGATTTGCTGGATCAAGTAACCTTGTGTACCAAAACAAAGCTTCCAGGTCAAGAGTTTTACCACATTACCACCAGTTGTAATCTGTGATTTGGTTTTTATTTGCCACTGGCTTGCATGTTTAAGAACTGCAGAGTTTTGTCACTGTTATTTTGCTTGGGATCTGACTTCTGATCGAAACATCAGTGGTTTAAAAGTAGAACTCTCAGTAAATGGAGTTGCCCTCATTAATCATTGAATAATTCATCTGATGGAGAGTGTCTACGTCTCTGCTGGAACCTGATGTTGATGATATTGATGTAATTGCTGGTTGTACCACTACAGGTCAAAGGCATCATTACTTGGTCACACTTTTCTACAAAAAGAAAATTTATTTAAAATGGAGGCAAGGAAATTGAAATAGATATCTACAAGACTTAATTTACCTGTAGATATTCTAGGTAAAACTGTTTTGGTGGGTTTTTAAGATTGAAGATTGTCCTCTGATGGACACATTGGTATTCTATACTTGTTTAAGAAAGTTTATTGGGTGATTTAAGATTAGTCTAGAAGATCAAATATTTTGTCTTTTATTCCCCTACATTTCATTTTCCTATCTCTTAAGTGAAATGTAGTCAGTGTTCTATTTTGTTGTTTCTACATGTTGCTTTTTTAATCTTAATTTGAATGACTAACTACTCTTCTTGGTAATTAGTTAATTGTCTTATTCTACTTTTTGTGGTGTTCTGATTTATTTTTGCTTTATGTTATCCAGTTCTTTACAATGAAACCCCTGCCTTGTGATCCTTCCAGTTTACCGAAGTATCCCCCTAGCAAAGAGTTTGATGCAAAAATAAGGGATGAAGAAGCAAGAAGGTGCATATTTTACAATTATAGCATGCTTTATCATTATCAATAGACCAATTATATTGTCTTGCAGTTTGAGGACATTAGGAATCTATCCTTTATGTCAAAATTGATAGTATCAGTAAAGAGTACACGTTGCTTTTTTGTTTTGATTGCTGGGGTTAAGATTCATTTTAATTGGGTGTGCTTTCGTAACCTATGAAGTCATTAGTGCAATTGTTGGATTTTTCAGCTCTTGGGGCTTTAATTTGCTGGTCTGTTACTTGTTTCCAGCATTTGCTCAATGAGCTATTTTCCTGTTATTTTGAACCAAGAGCTTTGCTTAAGTGCTTATATGTATAGATGCTAGGTATTGATGAATTTATATTTGTTTACTGTGGTAGACAAGGAGCAGTAGGAAGCAAGGGCCAAAGACTTGATCTTGAAAGGAGAGGAGCAAGAGAGTCAAAAGCCATCCCAGCTCCTGATGCTAATGCTGAATTAGTGTTATCCATACAGGTAAATTATTTTTTATCAAATCATGTTCTCCTATACCTTCATTCTTTCTCCTGTAACTTATAATCAATGCAGGCTTTAACTGGTATGGCTTACTTCTGTATCATCTTGTTTATAAGTTATACTTGTTGTAACAGCCCAGACTCAATAATTACCGTGTAGATATTATCTGCTTTGGATACACGGTCTGTCATGGGTTTATTCTTGAGTTTTGCAACCCAAAACACGCGTACTCAGTTAGGAGAACCCAAACTATATATCATGTAACCTAAATTTATCCGTTAGTAATGTGGGATGTGATATTCTCCCCCTTTTAGATCTTGCGTCTTCGTAAGGGGGTCAGATAGAACATTCACATATCAGAAGACATATCATAGATCATAATAGAATATCAACACATCGGGCTCACATATCAGAAGACATATCATAGATCATAATAGAATATCAATACATCGGGTCATAACCTGACTCTGATACCATATGTGTAACCTAATGTGTGGTTGTTCATGTAGCGGGTGAGTTTAGACTACATGATATGTAACTTAGGATTCTTCTAATTAAGTAGACGCGTTTTGAGTTGTAAAGTTCAAGAACCACCCATGACGAGCTTTGTCCTCAAAACAGATAATATCTACTCAGTACTTGTTGGGTTTGGGCTGTTACACTTGTAGTCAAATTTGCATATATAATGCGTAATTTAAAAAAAACAACAAAACAATATTGCACTTTGTATGCTAATTATGGTTTGATTTGAGTTTTCTCATAACTTAACCTTAAATAAAAGTTGATGTACCCTTTATACATTTCGCTTCATTAAAAACGCCAATCGAAAATGCCAAACGAAAGTTATTCATTTCCTCGTCATGAGGTTTTTTGCTTTAAATATCTTATGTTAGCAAGATTTCATCTCATTATCTCCTGATACCTCTCCAAAAAACCCTTCCTACCACTTATTACCCCATTTCTCCCCATTTATTAATTTCATCTCAAGCCTCCAAAAGCCATCCTTCTTTATTAACATATCCACAACCGCTTTTCCACCAAGATTTTAAGACAGTCTGATTTAATTACATAGGAGATGTTAGTTATCTTTTATGTCAAATTCACTTTTGGGTTTTAAGGAGTGATATTATAGATACTTATTTGGATGTTGCTGATTATCAAAAATTCATATCGCTTTTCTTTTCTACTTTCCCTACTAAAATGCAGTAATGTTTTATGTAAACAGAAAACTAGTGGAGTTTACTGTATTTAAAATCTCAGAGATAAAGCATCCTAGAAAAAAATTAAAAGCAGTTGTAATCTAGTACTATAAAAGAGGACCTGCAGTAAATATGAATAATTTTTTACAGAAAATTACAAGTGTTTTTTTCCTGAATTCACGTCAAGTTACTACTTTAAGGTTTTTCCCAGATTTTCTACCTTAAGAAATCTTAACTTCAACGGTGTTTGACGTAAAATTATCTATGAGATTTCAAATACAGTAAACCTCACTAGTTTTCTGTTTACATCAATGTTACTGACAAGTTGGTACCTCATCTGAAATATCAATTGAAAGCAAACAGATTTGAAACATAACAGATGGATTAGATATCCATCACCGTGAATGTCAAGCAGGAAGTCGGCACCAGAGTGTGTCTGTTGAGATTTTGCTGTTTTATAGGGATTATCTTTGTGCCACAGTGTTTTAGTTATCTTTTTCATTTTCTTCTTGCCTATGAAGCTAGTTAAGCCTTCTTTCAAGTATTCTACATAAGATATTTCACTTTCTTTGCAAATTTCTCATTGCTTTTGTTGCTTTTAACTTGTGATTTAATTTGATAAATTCTATGCTAACATGATTGCTTTCTTGTTTCAGAAAAGACAAAGCCAGTCCAATTCTAAGAGCCGGAGTGAGAAGTTTAATCCTAATCCAGAAGAAGTTGCATCTGGCTTTCCAATTGATCCGCCTAGACCATCACAAGTGTTAGAATCAAGTGCAGATCCTTGGGGGCATCATCATAAAAGAGCCTCCCATTCGGGGCCACTGGCTCATCGAGCTGCTTGGGCTAAGACCAGAAAAAACACAGATGAGGCTCCAAAGATTTCAACTGGTGCTGACTTGTCATCGATGTCAGGATTAGTCACGGGAAGGAGGAGTTTATTATCTGAAGATCGTGGAGAAAGGTCTGGTTCGTCACAACCAGAAGTCCCAAAAGTAACTAGGTTTCCGGGATCCTTCAAGGAAGCCTCAGAATCATTCATCCAACATGATCAGAGGCATCACAACCAAAGCATTTCAGGTTCTCATCAAAAGGAAGATGGACGAGGCAACAAAGATCCAATTCTTGTTAGTACTCACTGTGCCTTATCTTTCCTGTATTCTTGTTTACTTTTTTCTTGGATATCGTTTAGTTGACCCAACTCTTAAATAATGGGATATAGTTTTTGGGAGCCTGCTTTTCTATCTAATACCAATTTGAGTTCCTAATGCTGATTATCTTCTTGTTTCTATTTTTACTCCAGCTTGGCTATGGATCAAAGGGTCACAAAATTCATTACTCTGGTCCATTGGTTGTTCCTTCCGGAAACATGGACCAGATGCTCAAGGATCATGATCGCCAGATTCAAGAAGCGGTTAGACGAGCACGCCTGGACAAAGCAAAGGTCAGAAAATTGCAGGTGGAAGGGAACCAAATATCGACCAATTCACTATTTGTTTCTGGTCGTTGAGCTGGTTCATGTAACCCCTAATGAAGAAAAACATTCTGGGGAAGATCACTGCTGAATAATTTGGTTGGTGGTTTTCTCTCTTGTGAAGTATTATTTTAGTCATTAGTTGGGGTTTTTGTATAGGTGGTGTTTTAGGAAGATGGCCTGTGACCACAATTAGCTATGGTTATAGCTTACTGAGATATCTCTCGGCAATTTGTCCCTTGTATTTTCTTTCCACTCGGCAACTGTAATTTCTTAGTTATGGGCCATTCATGAAGAGCTTATTAATACCCCTAAATTAGTTTGGAAAAAAATTTATCATCTTGTTATGTGATAAAAGAAGGAATATGTTGAATGTTCCTTGCTGATGTTTCCAAGTAGTGTGTTTATCTCCACATATCTTTAATGATTGTTGCAGTTATAGAGGCAGTTATAGAGGCAAATATACTTTACCAAGTTCACAATTCTAGTTCTGGTATTCCCCTGCCTTTCAGAAGGTAGGCACCACGTCTCCTCAATTTTCAAATTGTCTACTACTCAACTTTGACCTCTCAACCATGGAGCCGGCAAGTTAGAAATTGAGGTAAAAAGGGCCTTGACGTTCTTTAGTCTGTGATTTTAAATTGAAGAGTCAACTTTTGATTGTCTCTAATCTCGAAGAGATGTATAATTTATCATTTATCAGTTCAAAAATCGAAAGTTTGGCCGTCTCTGGTGCTGAAGAGGTTTTTAACTTGTGAGTTTAGACTCGGGGAAGTCATTTTATTTTATGTCTCCATTATCTGCTGTGCATTTGCTGATGCAAGCCAACTAAGAACTGCAGAGCTGCTTCGCTTGTTAGCTTCTCGGAGAACAATCACCTTCCGCAAACAACTACTGTTGTGTCTAAGCATACACTGCTTTCAGTCTACAAGTGCTGTCAAGTTTGCGTTCAATGGCTTCAATACATTAGACTTGTTGCTCTACGGCACTGCAAGCAAAACTAGACGCTGCCGCTGTTTCTCACACGCGGGATACTACTTTCTCCATTGGAAGAGCTCCTACCATTCAAAGATTCTCACAAGGCATTTGAACTGATTGACTCTTCGATCATTTAAAACAACTTTTACTTTCTCTACCACCCCATACAAGACTAATCTTCCTGGCCATGGTCTAGCCTTCATCTTTGCGCGGCGCCCTCTGTGGACATTCAAGAGGCCGTTGCAGCTCAACATCTGGGCTTCCTAAATAGAACCAACGATGGTGATCCGAACAACACATCCTTGGTATTGAATTCGACGTATTTGTCAATGATATCAATGATAACCACGTAGGTCTCAACGTGAACTCTCTCAATTCTTTGGCTGCTTACAAGGCTGGATATTGGTTTGAGAAACATACGAAGAACAGTGACAATAAGACCAACTGGAATTTTCATGAATTGAAGCTGAAAAAAGGCGCGACCTATCGTGTATGGATTGATTATGAGGATACTAAGTGTAAGAATTACTCCTTCAGAAATGAAAAAGCCTCGGTGGCCATTGTTGGATGTTGTTATTGATCTCTCAGACGTTTTTCTAGATGAAATGTATGTTGGCTTCTGTGCAGCCACTGGGCAACTCATTGAAAATCATAAAATTTTGAGCTGGAGCTTCTCTAATTGAAAGTCTAGTTGATTTTCCTCTGATATTTTCTTAAGATGAAACTATATCTTTGAGAATAACAGTCCGTTCTGGTGGACAAAAATATGTTAGAATTAGGGTCCTTGTCCCATTGCTCGACATGCTATTTATGTAACCTTCTTACATATATTTAATTGCAGTGGAGTTTGCTTTCAAATTTGGTGCCATAATTCCCACATGATACACCACAACCACCCAATTCCAGATGTTCTTTGACTGAGTAAAGGCACTGATTTCTCCATAAATATGGCTTTCTTGTATTCCAGCCCCGGTGGTCTCCAAATTTTGGTATTCTACTTTCTTATCCATCCCCAAACAGGAATCTTGTCCTGGTGATTGCTTGGTATCTTAATTCCAGAAAACATGTTTCAAAACACCTGCAAGGACTGTAACCTAGCCTTTACTATGATACCATCCAATATTAATTCCAATGTCAATAAAGCTATCAACATAGCAAATGAAAACAACCTCTCAGCCTCTTGAATAATCCCAACAACCCAATAAATATATATTTTCAATATTGTCGAGAACTTAGAATGACTTCAATGATATCGATTCATGTTTCTCATGATCTGTATGAAGTTTTTCTTTCTTGATTAATTCACAGTTTACCATCACAAATCTGTGAAAATCAAATGCAAATGGGTTCAATTTCATTCTACTTTCTAAACTGCTTTTTAAATATCTATCCAGATAAGGCAGATTCAATAAATGTGGATATGATTGTCTACCACAAATGATTATCAATGAAACCATTATTGCATCTAATGTAGTATGGTCCCTAGTTGTCCATCCACTACTGATTTTGTCATATTTCAATATCAAAAATCATCATGTATGAAACTTCCTCTGTTCCCTTTTCATGTTCTCCTTATTTCCAAGCTTTTCCTGGAGATTCAACTTTTGCTTATTTACTTTTAATTTTATAGATAGTTATCCAATTATGCTCAGAACAGGATTAAAAAATATCCGTGGAAAGATTTAAAGAAGAAGAAGAAGAAATTTGGAAGTGTGGGGAAACAAATATTGCGGTGGAGTAGCTAAAATGTGTGGCCCTAAGTTGTGAATCAAGGGAGGAGAAAATCAGACAAAGCGTGGCAGTCTTGGAACCTGAAACTCGGGCAGCCTCTTGGTTCAAAATGTTAGATTTCTTTAATAAATGCCTGGGTCCTCTTACATTTCTGCCGAATCTTATTTTTATCCACAATATTTCTTACATATTTCTTTTTTTCCCTCTCTACTTCTATATTTTCAAAATTTCCCACAATTTTTTTTTTCAATTTATTGCTAGATTTTGAGGAATATATTGCATAAAAAGAAACCGTGGAATAAAATTGAATCAGTAGATATGGTCCATGACTAACCTCTCTCTCTCCACTGTTATCCTCTAAATCTACCAGACAAACTATTCTTCAATCTATCAAGTATAAACAGTTCAAACATTCTCACCCACCTATTTTAAATGTTATATTTTTATAGAAAGAATACTTTTTTTTTTCCTGGATGAAGTGACGAGCCAGCTTTGACTTGATCTCTTCTAAACCCACAAAGCTGAGCGGGGCACTCCTGTTTTTAAATACCCAGTTCATGATTTAACATCAGAGAACCACAAAAACAAATCTTGAAGATAATACCAAGGTGGGTTCACATCATTTGCTCATCTTGAATTCCATAGATTTTAGTTCTTGTAGCTTTGAATTCGAGTCTTTGCTCTTTTCCGTCGTTTCTATTCAGCTCATGACAAAAATAATTTAATATTCTCGCAAATCAAAACTGAAATCTTTTATAGTAGCTTCTTTCTTCTTTAGGAAACAAAGAATCTCTTGTTTTTTTAATCTGTTTATTGTTTTCATCCGACATCCGTGGTAGTAATCTTTTAATATTTTATTTGTCAAACAGTGGTATCGTATATTTTATATTTTCACTTCATGGTCCACAAATTATTTTAATTTATAATCTTCCCAATTCCGATGGAACTACATACTGGTTGTAATTATGCCACGTAGCCCGTGGGGAATAAAGCGGGAAGGTAATGAAGAGAAGTGGCTTATGTTTTAGAAAGAAATGTTAAATAAGTGGCTGATGTATAGTAAGGAAATTGTTTTTTGGTTCAACAGAGGACTGGGTTCTCAGTGGCTAGTTTTTTGTTGCATGTTTGGTTTATTGTGGGATTTTATGGGGCTGGAAACTTTAGTTGTATGGAGTGTAAACTAGAAAGGCTTTTTGGCTGTGTGGTTCTTTTCCCTGATAGCCTTGGCAAGATCCCAGGATCACAAGATCACAATAGAGATCCTTTCTTGGTTCTGCTGGTATCTCTCCCTCTTTTTTTCTAAAATATATCTGCACTAATATTGTATAATAGTGATGGGTTTTTGTTGGTGGCGGTGCTTTTGATGCTTGGTGTGGAAAATTGCATGCAGTTTGGGGAGTATATAGGGTTAAGTGGGTTTGTTGAATTTTCTGTACCTGTTGGGATTTTGCTCAGTTTTCTTTGATTGGTGGTGGTGGGGGGATCTTTGATGTTTTCGTGCTGAAAGTTTCATGTTGTTTACTTGCATGCGTCTAACAGGGTTCTTCGGTTTGTGAAGTTGAGGCACCTGGCTTGATGAGAAGTTACGGTGTTTGGCTTGATGAGAAGTTACCGTGTTTTTGCCTTGTGTATACTGAAATGAGTCCTTGACAGAAAATGGTGATGGTGGAGGTGAGGGAGTGTGGTAGAACCAGGAGAATTCCTCCATTTCTTGGATGTGCGGGTTGTGGTCTTCATGCAGCGTTAGGTGGATAGTAATGGAAGGTTCTTCTGATTCTGCTTGGCAGGAATCTGATAATTCTAGGGGATTGAATACTTCAGGAATCTCAGACAGGAATCCTAGACATCGTTACGACGAAAGATTCAGGGTTCTAGGTGATTCTTCACATGATTTTGGGATTAGAAAGGAGAGTGATAGATTTGTACTGGCTCACAGTGATCACCTTAGAAACCAGGGTGGTTTATCTGGGGTTTGTGAAGATGAGGCGGCAGTTGACCCTTTTGTTTGTGCCATAGAGTGGGGTGATGTTAGCTTGAGGCAGTGGTTGGATAAACCAAAGCGTTCTGTTGATGTCTTTGAATGCTTGCACATATTTAGGCAAATAGTGGAGATTGTAAATGTAGCACATTCACAAGGAATTGTTGTTCATAATGTTCGGCCTTCATGTTTTGTCATGTCCTCGTTTAACCATGTCTCCTTCATTGAATCTGCCTCTTGTTCGGATTCTGGGTCGGATTCACTCGAGGAAGGATTAAATAGCCGAAATATGGAGCTTAAAGATTTATCTTATCCCTTGCCCCTGGACATGCTTCGGCAGAGAAGTAAGTTGAGAAGTGGAGATCTTCAACTGATGACAAGTACAAATGTTTTGTCAGAAGCTAGTTGTATGCAATCAAGCTCAGTGTATGGAATACATGCCATGTCAGTGGAAGGGATGCAAGAAAATAAAGTTCTAGGTAATATAACAAATATGGAACAAGCTGAAGAAAAGAAGCAACCATTTCCTATGAAACAGATATTGTCAATGGAGACAAACTGGTACACTAGTCCTGAAGAAATAGCTGGCGCTCCTGTCTCCTATGCTTCAGACGTTTATCAATTGGGGGTTCTTCTTTTTGAGGTCCGTAATTTTAAGAATCATATCTTTTACTCTTTATATTTTGAGTTGGATAGGATATGTAATGCCACATTGTTGAAGTATCTTGTTTTCTTTACTAGTAGTTGAAGCTGGAACAAATTATTAACTGTATGTTTGGTTTTGTTTGTACACTGATGTTACAATTCTATTTGTCTGATAGTTATTCTGCCCATTTACTTCAATGGAAGAAAAGACCAGAACTATGTCTAGTTTGAGACATCGAGTACTTCCTCCTCAATTGCTGCTGAAGTTTCCAAAGGAAGCTTCTTTTTGCTTATGGTTACTGCACCCTGAGCCCAGTAGTCGTCCGAAGATGGGGTGATTCCTCACAACTCACCTTTTATATAAATTCTTGTTTTTATCATTATTGTATTTGGTGTCTGACATGTCTAGCTCTTTGCATTTGGTTTTGTCTGTACCTCCCGTTTTGGCGTTCATTACATTTCTTTCTGGCCAAACCCCCTTTTAAATAGATTTTGTGGAAATGAATATTGTAAACTCGGCTTAGTATGCCCACGTATAGTTTTGTTTGCAACTCAACTGGCATAAGTTTGCTTAAGAGATAAAATCTTTCTACCATAGTGCATTTACATGATTATTATTGTGCAAACATAGACAGTTTAAGAATACATATTATTTTAAACTTATAAGAAGAATATGCAAAGGTTTTACTAACTTCGCTAATGAATTTGAGTTAATGTATTTTAATGGTAATTTCATTCATTGGTTGCAGGAATATGTTTCATTTTCTAATGAATCAGACCAATTTACTGGGCCAGTTTTGTTAGAAATTATCAGGGACTGGAGTCGTTATATTTGGAGTACATACATTATGAGAAAATTTGCACTAGTATGTCAAAATGGGGTTAGAACTTGTGTAAAATGTGCTGTCTGATTGTGTATCTTCAATAATTTTTGTCCAGCATATACAGGATGACCCAGTAATTAGAAACATAGGTTTAGTTCCTAGAAAGGTATGCAATAAGTTAACTTGGTTCCCTTCAATTATTGGGAAAAACTTGTAACGATGTATCAGGGTAATATCATAAACTATGTTTTGTGTAATTTTCTGGATTAGATTATCTTTAAATCTAATGTGAACTTGTGTGGTATTTGTGAATTTGTAAACCGGAACAGGTTACTTTATCCTTCTGAAAAGGGTTGAATCAATAATTATCAGGAAAGAAAATCCAATCCTTATTGAAGATGCCCCCTTGTAGTTTGGGCCTTTTTCTTCGGCATCCTGTGATTATTTTGCAGTATTTTAGCTCCTTCTCTTTAAATTAACATATAAAAGAACATAATCATATTCCACATGAAACTCAATTTAGATATAGAATAAGAGATTTAAGTAATGACAAAGGGTATAACCTCATCATGATATGGAGAAGGAGAATATTAACTTACTACCAGCAATAGATTATTAGTTTACAGTCTCTTTACACCAAAGATTTTTAAGTATTAAAAAAATTTGTTTCAGTGTTTTGCATATCTACGGAGACCACATGGGACTACAGTATCAACAAATGAAATCATAGGGTGGCAATGTGAAAAATGGTGCTAACCACAAGGGTGCATTTTGTATTAACTTTGGAAATTGAAATCAAATATGTGATTGATTTGACATTTAATAATCTTACTACTCAACTACACAATGTCAAGAACTTGTTCAAGTGCTATGCACAAGAATTGTGTGCAAGTTAACAAATCCTGGAATACGTTAAATGATGAGATGCATTAGTTTTGATATTGATTTATATGTTCATCCACCATGATTGTTTGTGTTTGATTGATTAATTATGTTGCCTATGTTGTTTCTTTTTCTTTTTTCCTTTAAGTAGTAATCAATAACAGAATCTTTGCCCACATTGTCTTCATGTATTATGATATTATATTTTATTAGACCCTCCTATCTTCTATGTTATAATTTGCGTTGATCTGCAGAATTATGAAAAAAATTATAATCATGGGAATCTTACATTTTTGTGCCGTGTATAACAGTGAGTTGTTACAGAGTGAGTTTCTTAATGAACCCAGAGATAGTTTGGAAGAGCGTGAAGCAGCAATAGAGGTCAGGGACCAAATAGATGAGCAGGAGTTGTTGCTGGAATTCCTTATGCTGGTGCAACAAAGAAAACAGGAAGCTGCTGATAAGTTGCAGGACACTGTTTCTTTTGTATGTTCTGATATTGAAGAAGTTTCAAAGCAGCAAGCAATTCTTAGGAAAAAGGGGGGTTCATACACAGAGTTGGGGAAGGATGATCGCTCAGTGTTAAATCCCCCTTCATTGAATATTGTTGATAATGATGATTCTTCTACCTTGGGTTCTAGGAAACGATTCAGATCGGGGCTTCAGATTCACGACATGGAGGAATGTGATGATAATCTAGATGATGATCAGAAGAGAGTAGATACCCTCACTGGAAATGAAGAAAGCATTCTTTTTAAAAGCTCTCAGTTGATGAAGAACTTTAAAAAGCTGGAGTCAGCTTATTTTTTGACAAGATGCAGGCCAATCAAGCCATCAGGGAAACCATTGGTCAGGCATTCACCATTAAGTAGTGATGGCAGAGGGTCTATAGTTGCAACTGAAAGGAGTTCTGTCAACAATTTAGCACCAAAAGAGCGGTATAGTGAAGGTCGAAAAAGTGGATGGATAAATCCATTTCTTGAGGGTTTGTGCAAATATCTGTCTTTCAGTAAGTTAAAGGTGAAGGCAGACTTGAATCAAGGGGATTTATTAAACTCTTCCAACCTAGTATGTTCACTCAGTTTTGATCGTGATGGAGAATTTTTTGCTTCAGCTGGTGTAAATAAGAAGATTAAAGTTTTTGAGTGTGATGCAATCATGAATGAAAATCGCGATATCCACTATCCCGTAGTCGAAATGGGTAGTAGATCAAAGCTGAGCAGCATATGTTGGAATACTTATATCAAAAGCCAGATTGCTTCAAGTAACTTTGAAGGTGTGGTGCAGGTAGGTCAAGTCTTACATTCCCTTCACCTTTGACCTTTGTACCATTTTACTCTAAATAAGTTGCTCAATATTTTCAGGCATGGGATGTTTCAAGAAGTCAAGTACTTACAGAAATGAGAGAGCATGAGAGGCGTGTATGGTCCATCGACTTTTCATCAGCAGATCCAACACTGTTGGCCAGCGGGAGCGATGATGGTTCTGTTAAGCTATGGAGTATCAATCAGGCAATTCTATTTTTGCACTTGGTGGATGTCAGCTTTGAAACTAAACGTACTGCAGTCTTCTAATTTCTTACTGTATACTTAATTCTGGATGTGTGCTTATGTGGATTGCTACTGCAGGGAGTAAGTATTGGCACTATCAGAACAAAGGCCAATGTCTGCTGTGTCCAGTTTGCCTTGGATGCTGGTCATTCACTTGCATTTGGTTCAGCAGATCATAGAATTTATTTCTATGATCTCCGAAATTCAAAATCTCCTCTGTCTACATTAATAGGACACAACAAAACCGTGAGTTATGTCAAGTTTGTAGACGCAACAACTCTTGTTTCTGCCTCCATAGATAACACTCTGAAGCTTTGGGATTTGTCAATGTGCACATCTCGGGTTATTGATACTCCCCTTCAGTCATTCACAGGTCACACGAATGTAAAGGTATGTTTAATCGGATTGTGCTGATTAAATTATGCTTTATGTTATGAAGTTTATTCTTTAGAATATTACATCTACAAGCAGTTAAGGGAAGCCAATATGAAGTCTTCAATAAGTGTAGAGTTAATCTCTAGTACCATGAGAGCTAATCCATGATTTTCATGAGTTCTTGTGCCTTCTATTATTCTTTTTACTTTTTAAATCATCACTTGTACGCCATTGTCACTTAAGTTATGCTCTGCTAGATTTAATCAACTTCACATATGTCTTATGGCAAATGTGAACAAACTATGAATTGAAGTCTCATTTGAATTGTTTGAGAGGGAGGATTTTGACTATTTCTTTGTCTAAACTTCTAGTATCACTGTACTTGGAACAATGATGGACTGATCAAAGTATATGATTACTTTTCTTTACATTGTACATGGTGTTTATTTTGAAGTGGGTCAACCATTATAAGAATTTGTTAAAACTAGAAGCCAGCAAAACTTTGTGGTGCTGTTGAAAACATATGTGGCTGTGTTGGAATTCCTGAATGTGTTCAAGACAGACGTGAACTGGAAAAAATATGGTTATAATGCAATTATTGAACGGTTTGATCTCATTCTTTAAGTGTAGGATTAAATTTTGGTATTCATCAAAGGACATTTAGAAGTTGAAAACGGCAGCAAAATAAGTAGTTTTCCAACACATCCTGCTTGTGTTTGATTTCCATCCACTTTTTCATGATTACATTATGAGCACACTATGTTTTCTTCTTTTTGTCTGACTTTGTTATTACTCCGTGTGACATTGATCCTAATATAATCTCCATGCTCTAATGGCATGTTAAGAAGGAAACTGTTGTTGACATATTTTTGGTTGTAATACATGTTCTTCTTGCTGCAGAGCTTTGTGGGTTTGTCAGTGTCTGATGGTTACATTGCCACCGGCTCAGAAACTAATGAGGTACATCTGTTTCCTCTGGATCATTCATTTTTCTTATATTTTCTGGGACAATAGTTGTGCGTGCTTTTCACAAAGCTTATTTGAGATAACTATTTCAATAGCCTACCAAATTCAGTACTTAATTTTTTAAAGACAATCGGTCTGACTATTTAGCAATTTTTGGGAAGAGTAGTCTCTTATGCCTCTCTATACAACAGTATGCAATTTGCTTGGTGATTAAAAAAAAAAAACAGTTTGCTTTTGCTTTGCCTGGACATACACTGTTACGAGTGATTGCTAGGAAAACCGAGTCAAGTACCATGAGTTTGTTTAAAGGTCAAATACTTCAGAAAAATATGAACTGGCTGATCCAAGTACCATGAGTTTGTTTCAAGGTCAAAGACTTCAGAAAAATATGAACTGGCTGATCACCGTTTATGTTCCATCCTCCATGTTTTATATGATACACAAAACTAGCACCCTGATGTTCGTGTTCCCTTTTTGATTGCTTTACCAGTCACAATTATCATTTGAATACAACTGCGATTTGTATGTCAATGGGAGAAATCACAGCTTTAGTGCAGTTGTTTTGCTGTTGAATTTTGTCATCTACCGATTGATACAGTGCTCTCAATTTTCTTGTTTTTCCCTAAACCCAATAATGCCTATTGGGATCAACCATATTTTGGTACACAAAAAAGCTAGGAATCATTCAGGGAATGCTATATTCCTTTTAAACAATGTTTTAGAAACTTGCTTCACAAAATCTGTCAGGTGTGCATCTCTTAATAGGTATCTGCAACATATTCTGCCAGGATTGTTTCTGTTATTGTCAAGTGATGTTTACATGCATGCTGTTAAAATGCCACAAATTGTTATGGAGCTGAACTCTTCTAAACATAAGTTCCATAGGAAAACATTCTGGTTCTGCATTTGCTGATATCGTCCAAATGTTGATTTTAAATATTCTCTATGGAACAGGTTTTTGTGTACCACAAAGCTTTCCCCATGCCAGCTTTGTCATTCAGCTTTAACAACATGGACCCTTTTTCCGGTCATGAAATGGATGATGCTGCACAGTTTATCTCATCTGTCTGTTGGCGTGGCCAGTCCTCTGCCACCTTAGTCGCTGCAAATTCCTCGGGGAATATAAAAGTTTTGGAGATGGTTTAATTTGGCCTATGCTTTCCAATCATTCTCAATTTCGGCAAAACAATTGAAGATATTGGTGTTGGGTCAGGAAATGAAATGAGGACAAGGAAGTCTCGAACCAGAGGAGATTGCGTAGCTAATATAAAGTTTAAGAGGGGTATAGGAACTCAACAATTTTTGGCTTTAGATAATAGCAGATACAGACATTGAGAAGAGTGAGAATGATCTTGATCAGATGTATGTAGATAATGCCATGAAAGAACCCAAAAAAAAGGGGGATAAATCACCTATGCTGTATATTATTTAAACTTCAAATGCATAATACTTCTTACTCATTGCTTGATGGAGTTCCATCTGCCAAATAAGTGTTTTCCACCGACAAGTCGGCAGAAATGACGACATTGAGAGATTGTTATGTTAGCTGAACGACTTGTCAAGTCATGAAAATAGTTGTCTATGGTACAGACGTCTGTTTCATCTAGAGCAAAATTATGCAACTGTGTATGGAGGTTGCAAAATGTCATTTAGACGGAAACTTCGCCGGACCAGTGGCCCGATAAATGGATGTCGAGGTCGAGGTCGAGGTTTAGTCTTACAGCTTCAAAGAATTCAATGAATCTAAACTAGGACAGATGATGGGCCGTATGACTACGAGTCTCTGATGCTGATTATGCTTCGTTATGTTAATAGGGACCAGACAGGGTACAATAATGTTGAAAAAGCGTCTGCTTCAAGGTTCTTAGACTTGTGGGACACTTGTAATGATGTCCAGATAGCCTAAATGACCACAAATATTGAATAAATAGAGAAGCTAGTGGGAGATTAGGACAAGTCATGTGCAGTATGAGATGCAGATTGATAGTGATTCTCCATTGGGCAGCAAATGGTTTAGTACTACTTTGCTGGGCAATTAATAATTCTATGTTAGGGGAAGAAAAAGTTGATCACCGGTTGCCTATTTCTTGCCAAGTTTTGCCTAGTCCTCCAATCAAAATATAGAAGGTAAGATAATCTGTCGAGAAATTTGGTGGGTGGGGGGATGGGGTTGGGGCGGGGGGGGCTTTGTTGGGGAAAGGTACTTTTCTTATATTTCACAGTTTGTGACATGGTAACCTCACTTGTCATTTAGACACTTGTTCTATGTCTTCAATATTTACTGATTTCCTGGAAAATCTTGAAAAATGAGACTATGAGAGGATATTCAAACAACGGGAATTTTCAACCTCAACTCAGTAGGCAGTTGAAAATTTAATCTTAACCTCAGCTCAGTAGTCAATTGAAAATTCAATCTTACTTTGGAAATAGTCTTAAAACAAAAGAAACAAAAGACTTTTTCAAGTTATGCTCATGACCATTTCTCCTTCACCTAATTTTTCTGAGTGCTTGTCAGATCAGCTGTGAAGTGTGAACAATACTACTCTATGCCGAACTGGGGTGAATCCTGGATTCGGGAGGGGGTGGGGGTTGTTTGAGGACAAAGAAATAGAGACTATTGTAGCCTACTGGGCTGATTGCAGGCCTTTCATCCTACCTGGTAGAAGAAAGAGGAAAAATTCTGCTAAACCGAAAGAACTTGGATTTTCATTTCAGATAAACCAAAATACCATGGCCTGGTTGTATGATCTTATTTACTTCTCATGATTGAGACTTTCACATGACTAAGAAAACAACCATTGACTGTTTTAAAGAGAAAGGGAAGAAATCAATTTCAACATAGAAATTTCCCAGCAACTGACAAGAGAAATAATATCCAACCGTCATTCTTAATATTTTCTTTCGTGTAATCTTCCAGGCTTTAACTCCAAGCGTTGCCGAAGTTGAGATAATTTGAAGATTCATTTGTCTATATTACAACCAATTATTATTGTGAAGCTAAAAGAAGAATATCAAGGAGCAAAGAGAAGTGCGAAGAATGCATAAAGCTTCCGAGCTACATTTAACTGCGAAGGTCTATGAATTAATTAAAGCCTGCCAAAAGAAGAATGATCGTGCATCTTCTTTCAATCCCGACTTCTGCGAATATTTATTGCTGCTAACGTGCTTCAATTCTAACAAAAACGGGGCCATAAATGCAATGCAAACTCCCTCAAAAATTCTCAACGCAAATTTCTAAGCTCTTGTAGGACTTCCAGAGAGAACGTGTTTTTCTTCTTCTTCTTCTTCTTCTTTTTTTCCTTTTTCTATTATCAGTGTTTGAATTTGTTTTCCACCCGCAAGAAATAATCATGAGTCTTATTTACACTGATTATGACCCTGTTTAGCATCCATAACTAGCCTAGCTATCAAGCGGCGAAGCCTTTCAGCTCCAGGACCCGGTTTGATCTTGTTTGGGTCCCCAACCTTTGAACAATAGGGGTCTCCAGAGCACCACGCACCAGGGGTAAAAGACCCATTTCTCCGACCAAGTAACTCCTTATCAATCTTGTCCAAAACAGGGACATCTCGTCCAAATTTCCGAGCAAAAGCAGCATTGCTTTCAATCATCTTGCTACTGTCATTAAGTGAAAGGGTGTGCGGATGCTGTCCTGGGGGATTGTCCCAAGAAATGTAGTGCAAATCATGATTGACAACGGTTGGAACAAACTCCGGCACATTGCATATGACAGTCTGAAAGTAGGATTCAGGAGAGGAGACAAAGTTTGTGTAGTACATGAGCAGCGTTCTTGGTAGATTATCCCAGCCCCAAATGCAGTACTCTATAAATGAACGAGAGAGCACCATCCATGCGGAGCCTGCAACAGGAATGGGCATTATCTAGTTAGCACATAAAACAGATTAAGACTAGCACAGAGTGACAATGCACATACAGTGAGTTTCTTTCCAATACTGGTGGTTGTGTAATTACAAACCAAAGTTCAAAACTGCAGATGTTAAGTGCTGCTTGAAAGTTTGAGCATTTAATCCACTGTTGGAAAGCCAGAAGCTCAAATGAAAAATATGCGATGATTTTGGGTTACTTCACAACCTCATTTGGACCATAGCTAAAGTAGTATTCACCTTTGGAAATGATCAAGTTCTAACCAAACCCATAAGCACTTGCCTTTTAAACACTGCAATAGCTGCAAAAGAACATCCTTCTCTCAGCTACTACGTGTCAACTTGAAATAGATTATGGGTGGCTAAATGGAGCAAACATGGAACACCGGGTTTCATCACCCCATTAAAGAGGCATCTATACATGTTAGCGGAATACTAAGAAAAACAGATGAAGCTAATTGCCTAAATTGTTTGTAACAAAATCATCACACCCTAACATTAGGGAGAAGAACAACTTACAGTTTACGAAAACTTCATACCTGACATAACTCCTTAATTTTCGTGTATTGGCATTTTAGGGAATTAGAAAGGGGGCTGCAGTGATGCTAAATCTAGACTAATCACCTACATCAATTAGCAACTTCAATTCTATATCTTATTAAGAACCTGCAAATTCCAGATGCCAAGTCATTTAGCCATTCAAATGGCAACTGCCTCCACAAAGAACATTTGAATTGTTTAGAGCGGCCACACTTAGTCAAACCCCAACGTATATGATGAAAGAGTACGGATTCCATTCCATTTTTTCCACCTTTTTTCCCAAAGAGGAATGCAGATTACCAATGTTCATCCAGTTCTAACATCACAAATTAAAATTTTCCATTTGCAGACAAGTTGAACATGATTACTAACCAGTAAATAATTTAAATGCTGTTGGCAAAGTTCTCCTTGGTGTGACCCAGAATATATCTGACTTAGTTGACATGTAGAGTCCAGGGTCAATCATTAAAGGCATTGCACGTTTGTCCCTGCAGAACAAATAACCAGATATAGTATCATTTAACGTATAGAAGTCCTGAAAATTTGTATTTAGAGAAAAAAGGAAAGACTTACTCCTTCCAACCAAGATGGCTTGTGTGTTCGATGAAATTAAGTTTTCGGTTTAAAGCCGAAAATATAGAAAGAAGATCTGCAAATTAAAAGGATAATTAATCAAATGTTTATTCAGTGTGGATCTTGCATCCCTTAATCCAAATATATATGAAATAAATAAAACAATTATGATATGAACAGGTTGAATAGACCAGACTCACCATCTTGAGTCACCAAAGGATAATCTGAAGCACTAAGGTTGATAAACCAATCCCAATCCTCGCTTTTCTTAAGGAGAATAGCACATGCATGAAGCGTATTGGCAACCATAGTTGGTCCTCTATAAGTAACCATATTGGCCTTGGTGCTCATGTAAACATTCCCAATCTTGGAGAACATAGGATCCTTTTCCACTCGTGAAGCAAGCTCCAATCTTTCCTCTGCCGATGCTTCCAGGTCCAAATGAACAACATATTGGTTTCGTGGATGATATAGTGCCTGAAGAGTTCTCCAAAGCTTGTCCAAATCGCCCTTCGACCCAGAAACCAAATAAGCAAATCGAGGAATTTTGGGACCAGAAGGAGGGGGTGAAGATTGTTTAACCTTCATTTCAGCATAAGTTGGGGCCGTGTGGTTCGATGACAAGTGAGGAGGGAAAATCGAGAAGATTGCATTGATCGTGTGTAATGAAGAGATAAGACCCATATTGAAGGATGTTGCAAGAAGGAATAAACATATTAGAGAGCTTATAACCAGAGGAAATACCCACTTCTTCTCCAAATTCAAGGAACCCATAACACAACTTAGTCACAGTTCCGATTGCTGAAAAGCATGTCCCGACTTTACTAAATCTCCAAAACAGCAAAACCTTATACAGTGACTAAATAACAAACAATAACTTCAATACTGTTTGTATTCAGATCACAACCTTCTTCTTCAAAATTCCAAATTTCAGACTTCAAAAATCATCTGTCAGATCAGCATTCAACGAGAAAATTAGTATATAAAACCACAGCCAATCACATCAATTAGCAGAATACAAAGAAATTGAAGTCTGCGAAAGCATCTAGCTGTTATCTCGGAATAAAAAATCGACAATACATAAAAACTATATACACACAAAATATAATGTTGTATGCATTTCTCAATATCTTTAAAGATGTCTGGGCATGTATGGAGAGAAAGAGGGTATTTTTATATCAGAAGCAACAGAAAAGATGCGTCAGGAAAATCCACAAGGGATGGACAGAGAGATGAAGCAAGAATAAACAATTATTTGATTATTACTTTATTACCAAAATAGGCAAGAGGTCACGGGTGTCCTGCTTTAAAATTTTCCATTGAAAACGAAATAATCTCTAGTTTCACAATGCCAAACTTGGAATCAATCTGATTAAACAACCTTAATCATTAACCACAAACCCTTAATCTCACAGTTGAACCTTAACCAAAGTAAAAATAAAGAAAACACATCAAACCCTTAAATATACCAGAAACACTAGTCACAACAAACAACAAACAAACACCAGATCCCAGAATCCAAGCTTAGATCATAAATTAATACACCCACCAAGGCTCAAGAAAGAACCCCATTTAATGATCACGTATATCAAATCAACAAAACAGCAAAATTTATCAGAAAACTGAACCTGTTTCTTGATGCGAGGCAAAGAGAGCTCTGTTTGTGCTCGTTCAAGAAGATAATACACAAATGAACAGCACAGAAACCAGATTCGTGAGGAAGAAAGAAATATAGTTAACAACGAAAAAATAATCTGTTAAACTGAAGGTCTTTTAGCTTGTATAAACAAAAAGAAACCTTTAAAAGCCCTCCTCCATAAACGGGGAAAAAGAAGACAAAACAAGAAGTGGGTAAATGAATTTTTGTTGTGTTGTCGTTTCTTTTGTTGCGAGCTTTAAGTTTAGGATTTGATCCAAGCCCGCAACTACATCGATCTCCCAACTGTTTTTCCCTTCCCAACAGAGGAATACATACGTGTACCTAAATTTACAACTGCTGGTTTCTATTTTCTGTTACTTCTTGCTGTGAGGTATTACGGTGGGACACAGGTAGGAATGTGATTTTACACGTTGATATCTGGTGATGTTGACTTTTGAATGATCGCACGGCTGTGATTGAATTGACGTAGGTGGTAGATGAGTTGAACAATGTTTGTTTGTGTGGTTGAACAACCATCTTATAAAACCCTAACCCACGTAACCTTAACTTAATAATATGATTAATTAATAACAATAATGTAACGCAACATTCTTTATAATTTTAGTAAATTCCTTTTAATGGAACATGCAACTGGTGGTATAAATATAGGTAAGTTAGATTTAGTTCACTTATGGTAGTTATCAAAATTATAAATAATAATGATTGTTAAAACAATAAATTAACATAAATCTTTATATTAAATTAATTAATATACAACAAATTAAATTAATTTTAAGTAATATTTATTATTAAAATTTATCGTCTAAAAAATAAATGAATATTATTATGCAAGTATAAAATAAATTCTTCTATTATAATTTAATTTTTACGTTCCTTGTACCAAGAGTTATTTTTATTGGACCGTTTGTAAAAATTATGTCAAAAATTTTATTTTAATAAATTAATAAATAAAGAATTATCATCG
>CP135553.1:1283628-1298094 GCA_032402905.1 Khaya senegalensis | reverse complement strand
TCTATAAGATTAACCTTCAGTGCCTGTTACCGATCCAAACAGATTGCAATTACCAAAAAAGGCAGATGTGTAATTATGATAATTACACATCCGTCAGATTTTCTTTCCCTAACACGTCAAAGTTGACATTTTCGTTGACCGAAGTGGAATCGTTATTTGGCCAAAGACGGTAGGGGCAATGATGTAATTTAGGACTGACTGTGTTCTCGTAATCATCGATAAAACGTGTCAAGTAAATATTGATTCGTAAAATTATTTATTTATTTTTAAATTAATAATTTTCTTTTATTTTATTCAACCTTTTTATAATTAATAAATAAAATAATTAAAATTATAATTTTGAAAATATTTTCGAAGAACACATTTCTTATTTTTAAAATATAATTTATAATTATAATTATTATTATTAGGCAAATGCATAAATTTTTGCAGCTGCGACTGGAAAAACGGTAGCCCTGCGGCTTTTACTGCTTGTAAGAATTATAGAATAAGCGAAATTTTCTCCTTTGGTCTCATCACCTGCCCTCCTCTGCGATCAAAATCCCTCCTTCTTTGTATTTTCCTCTGCTTTTAAGAGGGTATGGTCTGGCGCGTAACAAAGGAATAGAAAACCGGAGATCTGATCTGATCACTTTTATCTTCCTTGTTATTTTTTGGGTTTTTTTTTTTTTTTTAATTTTTGGTTAGCTAAAACTTGTGCCCGAGGGCCCTTTGTCAAAAGGGTCTTCTCTCTGTTTCTTCTCCTGGTAAAAATCCACCATTTCTTTCACTGTTTCTTTTGTTTGTTTTGTTATTACGCGGTGTATGGATGGATCTTTTTTCTGGGTTGATTCGTTTTGATCTTGATTGTTGTTGTTTATGCTGCTGAAATGAGGCTGTGGTTGCATCTCTTATGCAAGTTAACTCTCTTTTCTGTATTTTTTTGGGATTTTCTTTTACGGGTTAGTTTTTATGGGACTTTTGTTTGCATGTTTGATTTGTTGATGTATGATTGCCTGATCTTTACGGTAAAAGAGTTTATTTTGTGATTGATGGGTTGGTTTAATTATTGTTATCTTGCATGATGACTGAGATAGAGCTAGAATTTTTAAGATATTTGGATGTATTTTGGCTTTATATGCACAGGTTCTCGCGTGTAAGTTGATCAATTGAATGCATCAAATGCATGCTCCTATCTGATCTTGGTAAAACTATCCTTCATTTGGGTTTATCTTCTTTTATTTGGATTTTGATGATGGACAAAGTAAAGATCTTTGTTTCGCTTTCCTTTGATTCCTTTTGATATTCTGACGATGTTTTTAGTGTTCTTAAACAAACTGAATGCCTTTGATCTCCTTACTTCAGAAACTTATAAAATGAATAGGTTTTCTGGTCTGATCCTTCTACTGAACAGGTTTTTTAATTGTGAATATGTCTGTGTCAATATGATCTTATGCAATAGTTTTGTTCTTTTTTCGTTTGTAGATTTTGCGTGGCTTTTCTTAGTTGGAAGTAATGGTTGTTGAGGTTGCTGAAATGGCTCAAGTACCTGTGGAGAGTGCAACTGAAGTACACAAGTCTTTTACCCATGAGAAAGAGAATGGGAAACTGGACCAGGGACCAGGGCAGATTGAAACTATGAAATTTGGTTCACACGGAGGAGAACCTGCTAAAGGAGAAGAGAACAATGTATCAAATGCCAACTTACCAAAGGATGCTGCAGAAGAGTGGCCTGCTCTTGCACAGATCCATACCTTTTATTTTGTCAGGTTCCGGCCATATGAGGATCCAAAAATAAAAGCAAAAATTGATCAGGCTGACAGAGAGATTCAAAGGAGGAATCAAGCCCGGTTTCAGCTTTTGGAAGAACTGAAACTGAAGAGGGTTGGTGAAATTTAATTATTTGTTTCCATTGTTAGTAAAATTCAGCCGCAAAGATGTTGTGGTGTCAGTATTTTCTAAAAAAGTCTATCAGGTGGGTGTAATGTCTGGTAGAAAATTATCAAAGCCAGTGTATTAGTAAGATAGGTATTTCACTATGAGTGAAATTTGACAATCACCTTCATTGGGAAAATATTTGATTACACTCAGTATGAATGAATTTAGTCAATGATCTTCATTAGGAAAATATACGATCATGTTCCCAAGTGGAGTAGCCACTGAACTTAAACATCTTTAAGTTATTTGGTGTATTATAGGTGTCCCAAAGACAGGTCTTTAAATTAATGAATCCAGGTACTACATAACTTAGCAT
The DNA here is from genome assembly GCA_032402905.1 of Khaya senegalensis. NCBI lineage: Eukaryota > Viridiplantae > Streptophyta > Magnoliopsida > Sapindales > Meliaceae > Khaya > Khaya senegalensis. Next base: position 1,295,861 of record CP135553.1, on the reverse strand, counting down.
ATACAAGTGGTATTATTGATCATACTCTAGTTTCTTGGCATGATCTACTAGGGTTATGAATGTTTGAGATTTGATTCAGTATAATCACCGATCATTTTTTATAACCTCCAGGTTCTCTTTCCTGAATGTTCGGTTTAGTGCTGATCTGTGCAAGATTACTTGTGACGCCGATTTTTTTTATATCTCCTCTCATGCAGGCAGATAGAGGAGAATTAACTTTGCAGCTGAAGAGTCTGAAAAGTGAGGGTAGGCAATATAAATCAATCATGAGTGAGAAGAAAAAGGAAATGGAACCCCTCCAGCAGGCTCTTGGCAAGCTGCGTAACACGAACAATGTTCGTTCTGGTGGTATATGTTCATCCGAGGAAGAGCTCAATGATGTTGTATGTATAACCACAATTATTGATTAATTTTGAACTCATACATTTTTTTTTTCTTTTTTGCTGCAATAACTCCTTGCCTCCTCTCATACAGATCCATAGTCTGCAGTACCGCATACAACATGAGAGCATCCCATTATCTGAGGAGAAGCAACTCCTTAGAGAAATCAAACAACTTGAGGGTACGAGGGAAAAGGTTATGGCCAATGCTGCTATGAGAGCCAAGATTCAGGAGTCAATGGGTCAGAAAGAGATTATTCAAGACCAGGTCAAAGTAAGATATTTCTATTTTGAATTTTGTGTTATGAAGCCTATTGTTTCACTGACTTTATGCTTGGTAAATTCATATTTTTCCTATCATCAAATAAGAGCTAATGTTCACAGCACTTATCTCACTGTAGCTTATGGGTGTTGATTTGGATGGAGTGAGGAAGGAGAACCAGGCAGTTTGGGCCAAAATCTCTCATATTGAGGGGAAAATGAAGGTGATAGATGAAGAGATTAAAGCTTTACAGGAAGAGTTGAACGATGTGACCGAAAAGCGAGACAAAGCATATGCTAACATTCAGGAATTGAGGAAACATCGTGATGAAGTGGTAATTTTGTTTTGCTTCCATATTCACATTAATTGCTTGTATATGGCTCTCTCTCTGTATACGTCTATATATCTATTTACACTCTTGGGCTGTCTTGGCTATTAATTTTTTTAGATTGTGCTTCTTGATGTATGGACGGTTGGAACACCTACTATATTGTTGGAGAAGATTGTGTATTTATTTAGACAGTTTCTCATACTGCCTAGCCATTAATTGTTTCAGCTAGTGGTCTCTCATGCATTGATTTGCCTTAAAATACTCTTTGTGGAAGTCTTTTAACAGCTTCACATGCTCTCAAAGCCATTAATTGTTACTCTTATGTTTTCACCAGGATTAAGGCTATAGGGAGAATAGATTTGTGATAAGGATGTATGCTCGGGTGATATGTGTTTGGTCTTTGATCTTCTGTTTGATATATTACGCAAGCTGCTTTGTGAAATTAAGTTCCTAGGTTGTTGCTTTGGTTGGAGAGTCTTGATTGCTTATGTACCCGTTTGATCTAGATACAGTTGTTGTATGGCTTCATCTTTGGGTATTTGTTGCCTTGTGATTGGTTTTGAACAATTTAGATCGTTGCCAATTTTTAAGACTCAACTGCAGAGCTCAGTCAATCAAGAGAAAATAAAAGACAGTTCGTTTGTTGAATTTTGGCTGAGAGCTAATTGTTTTGATAAGCATGAAAAGGAATTGAGCATGAGAATGGACTAAATTATCTTTCTTCTTGCTTTCCTCTGGTATCACTTACCCATTCCCTCCGGTCAAGGATTTGTCATTTCAGTTATACATGTCATCTATAATTCTAAGCTGGTTCATAAAATCTTACAGCCACAAGACTTTTATCATATATATATATCTTTTGAATGACTTCTGAAAATAACTTGATATCGCAAATGATTTTTATGTTTGTTCTGTATTTGACATAATATATAAGGTCAGTATGTGCGAGTACAGACACACTCACCTGGATAAATACATGGGCTTCAGGATCTCTATTTCAAAAATTAGTTCCTAATTTAGTGTGTTAGCATGAGACTGCTGCAGGAAATGTTGTGGGAAGACAACAGAGAGCATGTGGGATGAATGGAAGCCTATGAAATAATGTTGAAATGAAACTAATCTTGTCGGATTTATTGTAGTTTTCCTGTTTTCCATCATGATGATTATTTTGTTTTGCTACTCTATTATAAAACAATGTCATCTTGATCATCTTCCTAGCTTCTATATATGTAATATTATCCAATTAGCCCCAATGTATCTTAATCTGTGTTTCAGAATGCCCACTTTTATCAATATCGTCAAGTCATGAACAAAGCCAGAGATCTTGCTGTAAAGAAAAATGTCAAAGCTCTCGAGGAATTTGGGAATGCAGAGGTTATATAAGTAGTCCTATTTTGTATTGAGTATTGCTCAACTTAAAATATTTTTGTCTTCTTCTCATCCTTTACTTCTATTTTCTTCTTTATTCATTAGGTTGAGAAATTTATAACCCTCTGGAAGAACAACAAGGCTTTTAGGGATGATTACGAGAAAAGACTTTTACCATCATTGGACAGTAGACAGTTGAGCAGGGATGGACGGATGAGGAACCCTGATGAGAAGCCATTAATAGCAGTGGAGGCTTCAGTACCCTCTGAACCCGAGATTTTGCCAAAACCTAATGTAAAACAACTAAAGGGAGATTCCAAATCTGCTCCACAGAAAGATACTCTTCCAACCCAGCAGGTTCAGAAAGAAGCCAGTAAGAAAGAGATGGATAAAAAAACTGTGGAGCATAATGACATAGCAGATAAGGAAATCCCTGTTGTAGAAAAGCCTGCTCCAGAAAAGAAAGTGGATGAAGCTAAGTTGAAGGAGATGAAAAGAGAAGAGGAGATAGCAAAAGCTAAGCAGGCCATGGAAAGGAAGAAAAAGTTGGCTGACAAAGCTGCAGCCAAAGCAGCTATACGAGCTCAAAAGGAAGCTGAAAAGAAGCTTAAGGAAATTACTTATATAATTCTTTTATACTTACTTTGTTTTACTGGTTATCAGTTTGGTTTGAAACTAATACAAACTATTTCTTGATTGATTTCAGGAGCGGGAAAAGAAAGCAAAGAAGAAGGCTTCAGCTAACACACAGGAGGAATCAGCTGAAGCAGTCACCGAGGCAGAGGAACCAGAAAAGTCTGATGTCAACGCTGAAACCCCAGTCAATGCTTCAACTCCTGCAAAACCTAAGATCAATAAGGAGAATACCCTCAAACGTAGGACTTGGTCCAGGGTTCCAGAATCACTTCCAAAGGCCGTCCTGAAGCGCAAAAAGTCTACCAACTACTGGCTATGGGCTGCCCCCCCTGCTGCTTTGGTAGTCCTGTTAACCCTCGTCCTCGGATACTATTATCTTATGTGAAGAGCTGCTAACAAATTTCTGCTTAATGAGAAAATTTTGTTCTTTGCATCCCCTGTTGAGGGGGGTGGACTAAACACATGTAACCAGGTTGGTAGCTCAAATCAGTCAGAAACATTCACCAAGTGAATTTACACTAGGGTTTTATGTGTTTTATGTGCTTTATGTGCTTTAAATTTTGACTTAAAACAGCAAGTTCATGAATGTTATATGCAGCTTTGCTTTATAGAAATTGATGTTAATGTAACCAGCTGAATTCTTTATTTTATTAGTTGATGAAATTATTAGTCTTGATTCAGAGACTGCCCCTTTCGTATGTACGAGCAAATATGTTGATTGTTGGAGTATAAAATTACTGAATGATTTATGTTTAACCCGAGTGAGATATTTGCCTTAAGATCCATGTAAATCTCTGCTATCTTGCCAGCATGTGTTTTGTGAGAAGATGGTGATGCGACATTGCTGTCAATATTTCTCTGGTTGAACGTTCACAATAGAAAGTTGTTTGTATGTCAACAATGCGAGTTTTCTCGGCCGGTTTATTTCAACCCAGTAATCATATAGATAAAAACTTACCTAATCTCTTTCTTTACAGAAAAACTTAAAAGAGGGAATCTCCTCTCAATAATTTTCAATGCCGCGAGAAACCTTGTGTTAAACATGGTTCAAGGAAGTTTATTTTCTCTGAGTTTCAAGTTGGCATGTATCAAGTTAGCATATATCAATGTTGTTTGGATCGACGAATCTAACAAAGAAGCATAAGTACGAATTGAGCAAAGAAAAGGAGGAACACAAAAAAGGGTTCTTTTATCGAAATTTGATTTCAAGTTTGTTTCTTTCCGGCTATATTGAGAAACATATATGTTCTCTTAGATTGTCATTCGTTAGTTTCCAAGGATTCTGATTTTCTTCTTGATGGCTTCCTATTTACTTTGTTATTTGATGTGCAATAAAGCTTCAGGGGTATGTCACCTGTCTGGCACAAGCTGTGAAGACCGTCTTTTTAATTTGTCTTTCCCCTTTAATGTTCTTCTGGTAACAAGAAGAAAATTGTTTGATTAGGGACCATTGGAGCTGAAAATAAGGCCAATTCATCTCTGAGTTACTGAAAATTGTTCTCTCTCTTTGTGTTTTGTAGTTGTCAGAGGCTAGACGGGCATCATCAAGAACAGAAGTTCTACACACTGATTTTCTTACTCCACCCGTATGAAAGGAGCCGATGATGGCACTGGAAAAACTAGCTGATGTCAAAGCAGTTGCTAAGGAGATTCGACCTCTCAAGCGATCTTCACATGAATGAGTATTCGGCTAGTTTTGAAGAAATATAATAACTGAAGTAATGGATGGCGGGCATAAGTGAGACGAATTGGCCAATTTGTCAATCGATAAGACCACAAATGTGTGGGTTGAGAGGTATGCGGTGTCACATGAAATGCCTTCAAAGCGCGAGATCACGTGATAAAAGGGTCAGCTTATCATAATATAAACAAGCTTGCTTATACTATTACCAGCTTTATATAAATAGTTTCTTACATCTTAATAAACTACTCATTCTGAAAAAATAATGAACCCAAACAAATCTAAGAATGAATACCCACAGGATCTTCCTCTTAGATCTCAACAATCGACTGCAAACAACAGTAAATATTTATAACAAGCAAAGACAGCATTACGAATCACCTTCCATTTTATTGATACAATGCAGGAATCGTGTTATGTATACCCAGTAAAAATCAATGCATAGCAAAAATGTAGATACAGAACACTCAATCTCCCTCTCCCTGTCCATCCATATAGGTAAGATTAACCAGAGGTTAAAGAACAGTTTTTTTGTTCAAGCATAGCCACACATTCCACCCTGACATTTAACCCCAGAAGGGCATTGCTTTTTGCATTTGCCACAGTGATTGTGATTGTCACCTACAAACGTGCAACTTCCATTGCAGCAAAGCTCTCCAAACTTGCACTTGCTCCCGCATTTTCCACAGTTATTCCTGTCACCAAGAATGTTTCGGCAATGCGTTTTGCAGCAATTCAGCAGGCTTGTGCCATTGTTTGCCGAAACACCATTACAGATACTACTAGCAGGATTGCAATGTGCACCTTTCTTTATTACGCTGGCTAAGAATCTGCCTCTTAAGGTAAAATTAGGAGTTGGGTTGTCAAGAACATAGGCTTCATCTTCTTCAACATCTTCATCAAAATCAAAAGACAAAGTTATTTGAGACTGCAAAATAATGAAGAGTAGAGTTACGGCAAGGAAGGAAAGAATGGGTTTCAGTTTGAGAGAAGTTGCCATTAGTTCTCTTCCCTCTACTCTCAGGAAAAGGCTGGTTTGGAATTGGCTCTAAGGACAAGGGAGAATGAAGGCGTGGAGAGTCTAATTTAAACTGCAAGTTCTCGTAAAATATTCCATGATCTAAGGATAAGGGAAGTGATGCATGGTGTCACAACTTGTAATAACATGCAAGTGCTTATTTTAAAAGTGCTTCTATTGACGGTCTAGATTCTGGGCTAAGCTCATTAAATAAAGACTTTGACAAATTCCATAGAGGAAGAATGGCCTTTCAATTACCTTATTAGTAAGATTGCAACAAAACCTTGAATAAAGACACTCACCATGCCTGCATTGACATTGCTTCATAAGGGAGAAGTCACTTTGTACACGCGTAAGGGATCTTCTTTTCCGGCACAAACTGCGGTTTCACGTATCCCGGCACTGGATCCCGGACGCCGCTCTAGTACTGGGACACGCGTATCGTTTTGAATGGCTGAGAAGGCAGGAATTGATGAATACATTGTTTGACTTGAGTTGGGTATAATTATTTTATTAAATTCTTCAAAGATAAAAAGAGTACAAACACATGATATGCAAAGCTGCAAATGTAAGAAAGAAAACCGAGATTACGCGTGTTGACTCAGGAATCGGTTTCTTGGTTTCTCTTGATTTCATGTGAACAGTTCATTTTCACGTGCCCTTCCATTTTATGTGGGTTTTATTTATTTATTATTATGCTAAATGGCATTAACTGAATACACCCCGGTTCTTTTCTTTTAACACTCGCTTCTGAAGTTGGTTAATGAACTCGGAATAAATGGCGGTGTAGTTAGAGTATGCTTGTGGTGTGTTTAGAAGAAATTAATCACTGCTCGAGGCGAGAAAAGTCCGGCCCATATTTTGAGCCCATAAATGCCCCCGGCCCGTAATTTCCCGGCTTTGTCATTCGAAAATTCAAATTCAAAATACCTCCACTCTCTCTCTCTCTCACGCTCACGCCGGTCTCGGCTCTCTCCTTTTTGCTTCTCCTTGTGTTGCTTTTCCTCTACAATGGCGACTTCAAACTCGTTACTCAGCACACCCACAAAGACGCCATCAGAAAAATCCCACTCGAAGCGCCACCACCAGCCCTCTGCCGACTCTGCCGCTGCACGCGCTTCTCGGTTCGAGGCCTACAACCGTCTACAGGCTGCCGCGGTTGCCTTCGGAGAGAAGCTTCCGATCCCCGAAATCGTCGCTCTGGGCGGACAATCCGATGGCAAGAGCTCTCTACTCGAAGCCCTCCTTGGGTTTCGCTTCAATGTGCGCGAAGTCGAGATGGGCACTCGACGACCGCTCATTTTACAAATGGTTCACGATCCGACTGCGCTCGACCCACGTTGCCGGTTTCAGGTCAATACTTTATATTAGTGTTTATCGAATTATTACTGATACACTATATGCTTGACTTTGATTATGTGATTAAGGAGTTAATTTTGGGCTTGGGATTCTTCTAGTTTTATTAGTTTTGTTATTTAGTCTCTAGATTATTGCATTTTCACTACTTGAAGACTTAAGGGTAGCACTAAGCAGACTGTTTTTATTTGCGTCAGGAGGTCAAGAGCATAACATGTAAAAATTTATTATATAAATGCTTAAGATTGCTTTACCTGTCTTCCTAGTTCCTTTTCTCTTCCCCAGTTTCTTAGTAAACAAACAGATTATTTAAGGGTAGATATTGAAAACTGAATTTATGGATTATGTTACTTTGTCGAATTCAAATTTTCGAGATTTGGGTTTTGTCTTGGTGTGGTGATAATGAATTTTTGGAAGTAGAGCTTCAACTGGATGTTATATTTGTGCAGTGTTTTGCTTTCTGTTTAATTGTTTTTGTTGAATGCTATGCTGAAAACTGAACACCGACAACAGGAAGAAGATTCTGAAGAATATGGAAGTCCCGTTGTTTCGGCGCCTGCAATTGCAGATATTATTAAATCCAGAACTGAGGCACTTCTGAGAAAGACGAAAACTTCAGTTTCTTCTAAGCCAATTGTAATGAGAGCTGAATATGCACATTGTCCAAATCTCACCATAATTGATACCCCAGGCTTTGTTCTGAAGGTATGTTGTAGTACCGTGTAGATGCTGGAATAAGGAATTTTGAATTAGAAATTTATATTTGCTGATTAAATGTATCATATGTTGTTTGAAAAATCTTTGGCAGGCAAAGAAGGGAGAGCCAGAGAACACACCAGACGAAATTCTTTCAATGGTAAAATCACTAGCTAGTCCTCCCCATCGGATTCTCTTGTTTCTTCAACAGAGTAGCGTGGAATGGTGCTCATCATTGTGGTTAGATGCCGTTCGTGAAATTGATCCAGCCTTCCGAAGGACAGTAATTGTTGTCTCCAAGTTTGATAATCGGCTAAAGGTACAACCTACCATTATTTTCTCTCTTGAAATCCAATTTTTGGCATCAAGAAATGAACATTATTGAAAATACTTGAATAAAGGCAATGTCTTTTATTTGATTGACCATCAGATGTTACTCACGGGATTAATTTGTAGTCTATAAGTGACTAAAAAACCTTGTTTACATGGTGGTCACTGTCGTTGGTCTCTAACGTAAGTTAAATTACTGGTTAAAATATGTGGCCATCTCTATTGGTCGGGGAAGTTAGTAAAGAAGCCTTGTTCACAAAGTCTGGCATACTGCTAACTGATAGATTAAATGTATGTATAATTCTAGAGTTTGATTGAAATCACTGCAGGAATTTAGCGACAGGTGGGAAGTTGATCGGTACTTGAGTGCAAGTGGATACCTTGGGGAGAACACTCGCCCCTTTTTTGTGGCATTGCCAAAGGACAGGAGTACTGTTTCAAATGATGACTTCCGCAGGCAAATTTCTCAGGTGGACATAGAAGTCCTACGTCATCTGCGTGATGGAATCCAGGGAGGATTTGATGAAGAAAAATTCAAGCCCTATATTGGTTTTGGATGTCTGAGGGACTTTTTGGAATCTGAACTTCAGAAGAGATACAAAGAAGCTGCTCCAGCAACTCTGGCTCTGCTTGAGCAGCGGTGCACTGAAGTCACCACCGAGCTGGCAAGAACAGACTCTAAAATACAGGCTACTTCTGATGTTGCTCAGCTTCGTAGATTTGCTATGTTGTATACATCTTCTATCAGCACTCATGTGGTGAGTGATCATTTTGATTGGCTTTTGTTCAGAGTATATAGCCAATTAAATTTCTGATATTTCCGGATATTGAAATCATCTTCTTTAAATTTTGCGGTGGTTGTCATCACATTAGGGTGCTTTGATTGATGGAGCAGCAGATCCTGCCCCAGAGCAATGGGGAAAAACAACAGAGGAGGAACAGTCGGAGAGTGGTATTGGGAGTTGGCCAGGTGTAACTACGGATATAAAACCTCCTAATGCTACACTGCGGCTCTACGGAGGAGCTGCTTTTGAGAGGGTGATGCATGAGTTCCGTTGTGCTGCATATTCCATTGAGTGTCCCCCAATATCAAGGGAGAAGGTACAAATGTTTGAGAAGCAATCGAACCCTTGAACATGCCATTAAAGCAGATGATTTTGACAGTCTGAACTGGTAAATTGTTTATTCTTCTTGAAACAGGTAGCAAATATTATACTTGCCCATGCTGGCCGAGGTGGGGATAGAGGAGTAACAGAGGCCGCTGCAGAGATTGCACGAGCTGCTGCTCGTTCATGGTTTGCTCCTCTTCTTGACACTGCTTGTGAAAGGCTTGCCTTTGTCCTTGGAAACCTCTTTGATCTTGCTCTTGAAAGACATCGCAGTCAAGATTCTGAATGTAAGAAGCCCTCCAGTTCTCCATCTTTCCGTGCTATCAGTAGTGATGTAGATCCATTTTCTTCCTCCCTTTGTATCAAAACTGCTGGTGTTTCTCTGATAGTATTTATATTGAGATGGGTGGGAGGGAAATGATAAGTGAACCAATAAAATCTGAGAGCAACTTTTAACTTACGCAATTTATGCCTTTTGTCTTCCTTTTTGGAATGTTACTGTTCTATTTTGATGGCAGACCATAGGTTGTTTTACTTTTGTGCAGATGGGAAGAAATCTGCAAATATGGATGGATATGTGAGTTTTCATGCTTCTTTAAGGCATGCTTACAATCGATTTGTGAAGGACCTTTCTAAGCAATGCAAGCAACTAGTTCGACACCACCTTGATTCGGTTACAAGCCCATATTCTCAGGTTTGTTATGAAAATGAGTTCCAAGGAGGCTTTGGTTCAAGTGCAACTTCTTATTGCAAATTCAACCAAGCTTCAGTTAGTTCATTTTGTTTTGAACTATCTGATGGTGGAGCTGCACCCCTTGATCAAACCAGGAGAGATCAGGAAAATGTACCTCCACATAAGAACACACAAAAAACCACTCCAGGAAAAGGAGAGGAAGGCAGAGAAGCTCTTCGAGACTGCCAAATAACTGTGCCCGAGACCCCTTCTCCTGAGCAGCCATGTGAGGTATACGGCGTCAAGAAAGAGCTTGGGAACTGCAATGAAGTTGGACCCAGAAAACGGATTTCAAGAATGGCGGGCAATAGAAATGCTGAATATTTAAGAGTTCAAAACGGTGGTGGCCTTTTATTTGGAAATGGTGATAACGGTGCAAAGTCAAGCTCCGCTTTCTCAGAGATTTGCTCATCAGCTGCCCAGCATTTTGCCCGTATACGTGAAGTTCTTGTTGAGCGAAGCGTTGCATCAACTTTAAACTCTGGATTTTTAACCCCTTGGTAAGCTTCAATTTGCTTCTACTCTTATTTTAAATCATATAGCATATGAAATAAAATTTGGGAACAATCCTCGTAAAAGTGTTGGCATTGTGCAGCATTCTATGTTTGGATTATCACTGTTATGTGCCCTTGACCTTAACATCAATTTGCCTTCCCTAGAATTGTACTATATTTTATTTCTGGATTTCATACACATTTGACACTTGCTCCTTAAACAATTGCTACCAACAAAACGAAAATGTTATCCTTGGAGATTTCATGCCAAATCCTAACTTCTCTCTCTTTACATAAGCACTAAGAAAATAAATAAGCATTATTCTGGTTTCCATTTTTCCCAAAATCCTCCTGCATGATCACAGTAGTACTTGCTTAAAGAAAGTTCACCAAGTGTGAATCCTATGCTAGATTATGTCAAATTACGTTTCACATAAAACATTCAGCATTTCTGCCCCGCATGTTGTTGGTTTACTGCTTTGGGTTTGGATGAGGAACTGATATTAGAAATATGTTATCTCTGTCTCTATGTGTAGCCGAGAACGGCTTGTGGTGGCAATCGGATTGGATTTGTTTGCTGTGAATGATGAAAAATTCATGGACATGTTTGTAGCACCAGGTGCCATAGACGTGCTACAAAATGAACGAAAGTCGCTGGAAAAACGTCAGAAGATACTCCAATCTTGCTTGAACGAGTTCAAGAATGTTGCTCGGGCACTTTAATGATGCCAAAGTTTCTCCAACGATCTAGCGAATCGGATTCCCCATCGGCTGTACTCTCAAATTCTACAACATCCTCTTCTCCTGTGGTGACTGTAAAAGGAAAATTGGGTACATAAAGTCTTCAAATTGAATTCCCACTTAGATTCTCATGATCTTACACAGGAGAAATCATGATTTTTGGTGGGTGTTGGTTTAATTACTAAATAAATGGGATTGTGTCTCCTTCAAATGAATGTGTTACTCATGACATTGTATTTGAAATTGAATAAGGAAAGCAATAAAATGAAGATAAATTATAAAAAGAGAAAGACCGCTATATAATAAGATATTTGAAGAGTGAGCAGTCCACAAAGAGACAGAGTAGAGAGAACTATTCATGAACCTTGGAACTTGGATAGACAGTGGTCCCTTTACTATCTTCAATGTCCCCTTGAAATTCAAGACACAATTATAATTAAAATTGCATTTAAAATAAGTTTAAATTTCATCCCTCCTACTAATAACCTTTTTCATTATTAGCTAACATTGAATGCCCATGTGTATGAACATGGTCTTCTCACCAATTATGAACTATTTTTAAGAATTTATTCATGAAGTGGATGATTTTCATGCACAAACTAATTAATTGACAATGATGTATAGATTTAAATGTATCTTAATTAACTTTAATATAATAAGATTTATCATGTTAATTGTATAATTAAAATTTAATACGATAATATTAATTCTTAAATAATATATCAATTACATACGATAATAAAATATATACTATAATGATATGGTAGGTTGATTAGAATTTGATACCAGATTTAGTAAAATTTAAATTAAAAATTAATTAATTTATATTCTAAATACAAATTATTTAATTAATTGTTAATTTTTTTTAAAACTGTAACATGATATACTTGATGTCATGTTCTCACATCCCTTTATCAAGAGGAAAATATGAAAAAAAAAGGTCATTCTTAAAAGAGAAAAAATAATAGTATATATGCAACATTATTATCATCATTCTTTAAGAGCAATCCACAAGAAAAAGTGTAGGTTCTCCAATATTTTTATATATATTTTTAACTTTAAAAAAAAAATTGATATATAAAATTTTTATTTTAATTA